>CM038142.1:140157631-140617375 GCA_021437245.1 Aegilops speltoides | reverse complement strand
AAGGCACCTACGCCTTCGTCACGTATTGACATCCTGCCGCCTCGTCTTCGAGCTCTTCCCCCGGCGCCGTCATCACCAGCCAGCCTTTGGATGGCCATCAAGATGTTCTCTTGGCACTTTCTGCTGCTCATAACTCGCCTAGGCGCCCCTTTTGCCCTTTTTCGCTTCCTTGACCTGCCTCCTGAGGAGAGGTACAAGAAAGGGATTACGGGCATCTTATCTCTTGTTAGTCTTGTAAGCCTTCGGGCCTTTGTTAACTTTAGAACTTGTAATCCCCTTGCTCATGTTTTCATTTCGTATGAACTGTACCTGTATGGGATGTTTTTTAATGAAAAAGGGATGTTTGTCGGGTTTTTTGTTCATGGGTGGAACCCACGACAAGGAGCGAATCCTCGTTATTTTTTAAGATAAACATTTTTCGCCCGGCAACAGGCCTTGCCGTCCCCCCACTCTGCTCGACCTTTCTCACGCTCTTGGCGGATGCAGGGATGAGGTGGGCTTAGGCTCCTCGTTTCATTTCCTTGCTGCCGCGACTATGACCAAATTCGGCCCCAGGAGATAGTCCTAGGGTACGAAAAGAGGGGAGCACGGTAGCCTAGGGATAAAACGAGGTTTCACATATCCCAGTCCATAACGAAACGCATGATAGAGGATAAAAGACTTATCTGGATCTGCAGCCCCCGGCAACCTTGGCTTGCCACGGATGGATCCTTGTTCTTGCAGCCCCCGGCAACTTTGTCTTGCCAGATCCCGGACGCCGGTCCGTCCCCTTTCTTCCAAAATAGCTCGGCAAGAATACTTAGGTGCCCTGCGAACCAAAGAATACACAGAAGAACAAAGAGACGCGCACTCGACCTCTAAGCTAGGGGTTAGCCACCGCCAAGCACTATCATCCCTAACCAAGGAAGAGACTCAACCTAGCATGCATGCTATGACTTAGGGCACCAGCGCTTCATTTATTTATGCTCAGGGTCTGCGCCTGGCTTTGTACAAAGGGTTACATGACTTGCCGGCAAGGCTTGTAAAAAAGGGTGGCTTGCCGGGAGGCCCGGCAGCCGTGCCTTATGGGTAAAACTAGCGGAGATGCTCGATGTTCCAGGAGTTGCTCACTGGAATGGCATCTTCAGTCTCCAGCTGGACTGCGCCGGGCCTGGTGACTCATGTTACCCAATAAGGGCCTTCCCACTTTGGTGTCAACTTGCTGGAATTCTTGGCCGACTGAACATGCCAAAGAACAAGGTCGCCTTCCTCAAAGCTCCGGGCATGAACCTTGTGGCTATGGTAGCGGCGCAAGGCTTGCTGGTAGCGTGCTGCTCTCACAACCGCCCGGAGAAGATCTTCCTCAAGGAGCATCGTGTCATCTTGCCGCAATCGCTCTTGCTCAAGCTCATCATAAGCGAGCACTCGAGGTGACCCGTATATGAGTTCCGTGGGGAGAACTGCTTCTGCCCCGTAGACCAGGGCAAAGGGTGTCTGGACTGTGGCTCGATTTGGCGTTGTTCTGATCGACCAAAGAACCGCCGGCAACTCATCAATCCAGCGCCTTCCACTCTTGCGCAGCCTGTCAAAAGTCTTCGTTCTTAAGCCTCGCAGAACTTCGGCATTTGCTCTCTCCACTTGGCCGTTGCTCCGTGGATGTGCCACAGAAGCAAAACAGACCCTGCTGCCGAGATCCTCAATGTATTGCATGAAGGCATGGGTTGTGAACTATGTGCCGTTATCACTGATGATTCTGTTGGGTACCCCAAAATGACACACTAGTCCCTTGAAGAACTTGATGGCTGACTGCACCGTCGCCTTCCTCACTGCTTCCACCTGTGGCCACTTTGTGAACTTGTCGATTGCAACGTACAAGTACTCAAAGCCCCCGACAACACGGGGGAAGGGGCCCAATATGTCGAGCCCCCAGACCAAGAAGGGCCAGGAGAGAGGGATAGTTTGAAGGGCTTGAGCTGGTTGATGAAGCTTCTTTGAATGGAACTAGCACGCTTCATACTTGGTTACTAGTGTCATCGTATCCTGGAGGGCGGTGGGCCAGAAGAAACCTTGCCGGAAAGCCTTGCCGGCAAGGGCCCTCGACCCTATGTGGGAGCCACATATGCCTCCATGTATCTCTGCCAACAGCTTTAGTCCTTCCTCCCGGGAGATGCACTTCAATTTCACCCCATTCGGTCTTTTTCTGTACAATACGTTATCAACGAATTGGTATAGAGCAAACCAGCGGACTACTCTTTCTGCCTCTTCCTGCTCCCAGGAAGCTCTCCTTTTTGGAGGAATCGGACGGTGTGTTGCGCCCATGCCGAAGCCTGTGGCTCGACAACAAGGACCAAAGGCATCTCTTCTGCCACGGGAGCGGCCGTCTCTACGGCCATGACCTGAGGCCCCGCCAGAGTCGGTTGCCCCGCGGCAGGATCGGCATCCACAGCAACATCTTCGCCAGCGGCTCCGGGGAGCTTGGTGGGGAAGTACTTGCTGGAGCCTAGCTTCCTCCGCTTGTTCTGCCCGGTTGACGGTTCGACGGATGGTTGAGTTAACTGAAGCACAAAAGTACCTGGTTCCACAGGTAGCTTGAGGGCAGCGCACTTTGATAGGTAGTCGGCGATGTCGTTCTCCCTCTAAGGGACATGCTCCGCTTGTATACCGTCAAAGCGCTCCTCCAGTTTCCTTTCCTCATCTACGTAAGCTTCCATCAACGGGCTTTGATAATATTTGTTGATCTGCCTGACGACGAGCTGTGAGTCGCCCCTGACGATGAGCTTTTTGACTCCGAGGTCCGCCGCGATCCTGAGACCAGCAAGCAAACCCTCGTACTCGGCGGTGTTGTTAGTTGACATCTCCCGGGGGAAGTGCATCTGGATGACATACTTGAGGTGCTCTCCGTGGGTGCGACAAGCAGCACACCAACACCAGTGCCTTGCAGCGAAAAGGCCCCATCAAAGTACATGATCCAGTTGCGGCTTGTTTCCTTGCCGGGGAGAGTGGTCTCCTGTACCTCTTCATCGGGCGTTGAGGTATATTCTACAAAAATCTCCGCCAAGACTCTGCTCTAAATCGTCGAGGTACTTTCGAACTTTAAACCGAAACTTGACAACTCCAGGGCCCATTCCATGATCCTCCCCGTTGCATCTGGGTTATGCAGTATCCGCTGCAATGGGAGGCGGGTGACCACCGTGATCTCGTGCGCTTGGAAGTAATGGCGCAACTTCCTCGAAGCCATAAGGAGGCCAAAGAGCAGCTTTTGCACACCTGAGTACCTCGACCTAGCCCCTGCAAGAGGGAGCTGATGAAGTAAACAGGGTGCTGCATCATTTTCTTCTTTTGTGCCACTTCACCCAGTCGCGTGGACCCTGTTGCACTAGCGTCAGCCCCCGCCGGGGACTCAGTCTTGCCGGGACCGAGACCTGCCAGGGAGGGATCCGGCTCGCCATCCGTTGACTCTGCTGCTGTCGCCGCCTCTCTCTGTGCCACTAGTGAGGCGCTAACGACCTTATTCATCGCCGCTAGATACAACAGCAACGGTTCTTGTGGTTTGGGCGCAACCAGCACCAAGGTAGAGGAGAGGTACTTCTTCAAATCTTGCAGCGCTGCTTCGGCTTCTGGGGTCCATTCCACTGGGCCTGTTTTCTTCAAGATCTTGAAAAGGGAAGGGCATGCTCCGCGGACTTGGAGATAAATCTGCTCATGGTGGCGATGCAGCCAGTGAGCCGACGCACGTCCTTGATCCGCTTGGGTGCCTCAATCTGCTCGATGGCCTTGATCTTATCTGGGTTTGCCTTGATCCCGCACTGCGACACAAAGAACCCGAGAAGCTTGCCGGACGTTACGCCAAAGACACACTTCTCAGGGTTCAACTTGAGGTTGATCTTGCGCAGGTTTGCAAACCTTTCCTCCAGATCTCGCACAAGTGTTGATTTGTCCTTGGTTTTGACCACTATGTCATCCATATAAGCTTCCATATTTCTATGTAGCTGGGGCTCAAAACCAATTTGGACTGCTCTTGCAAAGGTTGAGCCAGCACTCTTCAACCCGAAAGGCATTCGTAAAAAGCAATACGTACCACATGGAGTGATGAATGATGTCTTCTCCTCGTCCTCTTTTGACATGAAGATCTAGTGGTATCCTGAGTAGGCGTCGAGGAATGATAAAAGGTCCCACCCAGCCGTGGAGTCAACAATCTGGTCGATGCACGGTAATGGGAAGGGGTCCTTTGGACAAGCCTTATTAATGTCTATGTGATCAATACACAGTCCCCACTTCCCGTTTGCCTTGCGCACCACTACCGGATTGGCCAACCACATCGGATGGAGTACTCCTCTTACCAAGCCTGCCGCCTCTAGTTTTCTGATCTCCTCCGTGATGAACTCATGCCTTTCTAGAGCTTGCTTCCTGACCTTCTGCTTGATGGGCCGTGCATGAGGACAGACAGCAAAATGGTGCTCAATCACTTCCCTGGGAACGCCGGGGATGTCGGAGGCTTGCCATGCAAACACATCGACATTCGCCCACAGGAAAGTGACGAGCTCACTTTCCTATTTGCTATCGAGGGTGGAGCTTATGGTGAAAGCTCCCCCTGTACCGTCCTCCTTGACGGGCACCTTCTTGGACTCTGGTGGTGCAGCTCTGGACTTCTTGCTCTTGCCGTCGGAGCTCTCTGGCACGTCCGCAATGGGAGCGCAACACCCCGAAGAGGTGCGCTTGCCGGAGTAGGTGCGAGGGGTCTCGCCGGTCTTCTTTCCTCCTGGGGCTTGATAGGTCTCCAACGTATCTCTAATTTTTGATTCTTCTATGCTATTATATTACCCCTTTTGGATGTTTATGGGCTTTATTTTACACATTTATATCATTTTTGGGACTAACCTACTAACCGGAGGCCTAGCCCATATTGTTGTTTTTTTGCCTATTTCGGTATTTCGAAGAAAAGGAATATCAAACGGAGTCCAAAGGAAATGAAACCTTCGGGAGCGTGATTTTTGGAACAAACGTGATCCAGAGAGCTTGGAGTGCAAGTCAAGAAGCTTCCAAGGAAGCCACGAGATAGGAGGCCCCCCCTGTAGGGCGCGCCCCCTGTCTCGTGGGCCCCTCGGGCGGCCAACGACGTACTTCTTCCTCCTATATATACCTACATACCCCGAAAAAATCCAGGTGCACCACGAAACACAATTTCCACGGCCATAACCTTCTGTATCCGCGAGATCCCATCTTGGAGCCTTCGCCGGCACTCTGCCAGAGGGGGAATCAACCACGGAGGGCCTCTACATCAACGTTCTTACCCCTCTGATGAGTTGTGAGTAGTTTACCACAGACCTACGGGTCCATATTTATTATCTAGATGGCTTCTTCTCTCTTTTTGGATCTCAATACAATGTTCTCCCCCTCTCTTGTGGAGATCTATTCGATGTAAACTCTTTTGCGCTGTGTTTGTCGAGATCCGATGAATTGTGGGTTTATGATCAAGTTTATCTATGAATAATATTTGAATCTTCTCTAAATTCTTTTATGTATGATTGAGTTATCTTTGCAAGTCTCTTCGAATTATCAGTCTGGTTTGGCCAACTAGATTGGTCTTTCTTGCCATGGGAGAAGTGCTTAGCTTTGGGTTCAATCTTGTGGTGACCTTACCCAGTGACAGAAAGGGTTGCAAGGCACGTATTGTATTGTTGCCATCGAGGATAACAAGATTGGGTTTATATCATATTGCATGAGTTTATCCCTCTACATCATGTCATCTTGCTTAATGCGTTACTATGTTCTTATGAACTTAATACTCTAGATGCATGATGGATAGCGGTCGATGTGTGGAGTAATAGTAGTAGATGGAGGCAAGAGTCGGTCTACTTGTTATGGACGTGATGCCTATATACATGATCATGCCTAGATAATCTCATAACTATGCGCTTTTCTATCAATTGCTCGACAGTAATTTGTTCACCCACCGTAATAATTATGCTATCTCGAGAGAAGCCTCTAGTGAAACCTATGGCCCCCGGGTCTATCTCTTATCATATTTGCTTTCAATCTACTTTTATTTGCATCTTTACTTTTTGCATCTATATTATAAAATACCAAAAATATATTTATCTTATCTTACTATCTTTATTAGATCTCACTTTCGCAAGTGGCCGTGAAGGGATTGACAACCCCTTTATTGCGTTGGTTGCGAGTTCTCAGCTTGTTTGTGTAGGTGCGTGGGACTTTTGAGGAGCCTCCTACTAGATTGATACCTTGGTTCTCAAAACTGAGGGAAATACTTACGCTACACTTTCTGCATCACCCTCTCCTCTTCGAGGAAAACCAACGCAAGCTCAAGATGTAGCAAGAAGGATTTCTGGCGCCATTGCCGGGGAGGTCTTCACTCAAGTCAAGACATACCAAGTACCCATCACAAACTCATCTCCCTCGCATTTACATTATTTGCCATTTGCCTCTCATTTTCCTCTCCCCCACTTCACCCTTGTCGTTTTATTCGCCCTCTCTTTCCCAATCTCCTCCTCTCTTTTCGCTTGCCCTTTTTCTGTTTGCTTTTGTGTTGGATTACTTATTGCCATGGCGCAAGATAATATCAAATTTTGTGATTTCTTGAATACCAATAATAATGATTTCCTTAGTACTCCGATTGCTCCTCTTAATGATGTTGAGTCTTGTGAAATCAATACTCCTTTGTTGAATCTTGTTATGAAACATCAATTCGCCGGCCTTCCTAGTGAAGATGCCGCTACTCATCTAAACAATTTTGTTGATTTATGTGATATGCAAAAGAAGAAAGATACGGATAAAAATATTGCCAAATTGAAGTTATTTCCGTTTTCACTTAGAGATCGTGCTAAAGTTTGGTTTTTGTCTTTGCCTAAAAATAGTATCGATTCTTGGAACAAGTGCAAAGATGCTTTTATCTCTAAGTATTTTCCTCTCGCTAAGATCATCACTCTTAGGAACGATATTATGAATTTTAAACAACTTGATCATGAGCATGTTGCCCAATCTTGGGAAAGAATGAAATGGATGCTTCTCAGTTGCCCTACTCATGGTTTGAATTTATAGATGATCATACAAAAATTTTATGCCGGTTTGAACTTTGCTTCTAGAAATCTCTTAGATTCGGCTGCGGGAGGCACGTTTATGGAAATCACGTTAGGAGATGCTACAAAATTATTTGATAATATTATGGCTAATTATTCTCAATGGCACACCGAAAGATCTTATAGTAAAAAAAAGTGCATGCTATAGAAGAAATCAATGTTTCGAGTGGAAAGATGGATGAACTTATGAATATGTTTGCTACTAAAAATACTCCTCTTGATCCCAATGATATGCCTTTCTCTTCCTTGATTGAGAATAATAATGAATCTATGGATGTGAATTTTGTTGGTAGGAATAGTTTTGGAAACAATGCTTATAGAGGAAACTTTAATGCTAGACCGTTACCTAGTAATCCCTCTAATGATTATGGAAATTCCTACAATAATTCTTATGGTAATTTTAATAAGATGCCCTCTGATTTTGAGAATAGTGTGAAAGAATTTATGATTTCTCAAAAGAATTTTAATGCGTTGCTTGAAGAAAAATTGCTCAAAGTTGATGATTTGGCTAGGAACATTGAAAGACTTTCGCTTGATGTTAATTCTCTTAAACTTGGATCTTCTTCTCCTAAGCATGATATCAATGAGTCTCTCAAAGTAATGAGAATTTCCATTGATGAGTGCAAGGAAAGAACCGCTAGATTGCGTGCTAAAAAAAGCTTTATAGAAGCGTGTTCTTCTAGTCTCCATGAAAATAATGATGAGGATCTTAAAGTTATTGATGTGTCACCGATTAGATCTATGTTTTGTAATATGAATTTTGATGATTATGGGACTGATGATTAATCAACTTTGCCTAGAAGGCGTCCCAAGAATTCGGAGTCTTTAGATCTTAATGCTAAATTTGGTAAAAGTGAGATTGGAGAATCCTCAACTTCTAATAATATTGAACCTTCTATCTCAGATTTCAAGGAATTTGATTATGATAATTGTTCTTTAAAAGGTTGTATTTCCTTGTTGCAATCCGTTGTTAATTCTCCTCATGCTTATAGTCAAAATAAAGCTTTTACCAAACATATTGTTGATGCCTTGATGCAATCCTATGATGAAAAACTTAATTTGGAAGTCTCTATACCTAGAAAACTTAATGATGAGTGGGAACCTACTATAAAGATTAGAATTAAAGATTATGAGTGTTTTGCTTTGTGTGATTTGGGTGCTAGTGTTTCCACGATTCCGAAAACCTTATGTGATATTCTAGGTTTCCATGATCTTGATGATTGCTCTTTAAATTTGCACCTTGCGGATTCCACCATTAAAAAGCCTATGGGAAGGATCAATGATGTTCTTATTATTGCAAATAGAAATTTGGTGCCCGTAGATTTTATCGTTCTTGATATAGATTGCAATCTTTTTTGCCCTATTATTCTTGGTAGACCTTTCCTTAGAACGATTGGTGCGATTATTGATATGAAGGAAGGGAATATTAGATTACAATTTCCGCGAAATAAAGGCATGGAGCACTTTCCAAGAAAGAAAGTCAAACTACCTTATGAATCTATCATGCGTGCTACTTATTAATTTAGTGCCAAAGATGGCACTCATTAGATCTATCCTTGCTTTTATGCCTAGCTAGGGGCGTTAAACGATACCGCTAGTTGGGACGCAACCCAATTTTTCTTTATGTTTTTTGTTTTTGCTCCTGTTTAGTAATAAATCTTGCATCTACCTTCTGGTTAGATGTGTTTTTATCTTTTAATTAGTGTTTGTGCCAAGTAGAACCTATAGGATAACCTATGATGATAGTTGATTTGATTCTGCTGAAAAACAGAAACTTTGCGCGCACGAATATAATTTTGTTAAATCACCGGAACGTGATTTTGCGTTGATTCCTTTTGCTGCTGTTCAAAAAACAAATTTTCCAGGACTTCCTATTTTGGTAGGATTTTTCGAGTTCCAGAAATTTGCTTTAGTTACAGATTGCTACAGACTGTTCTGTTTTGACAGATTCTGTTTTTCGTGTGTTGTTTGCTTATTTCAATGCATCTATGGCTAGTAAATTAGTTTACAAACTATAAGAAAGTTGGAATAAAGTAGGTTTAACACCAAAATAAATAAATAATGAGTTCATTTCAGTACCTTATGTGGTGGTTTTGTTTTCTTTCACTAACGGAGCTTATAAGATTTCCTGTTGAGTTTTGTGTTGTGAAGTTTTCAAGTTTTGGGTAAAGCTTTTATGGACTATGGAATAAGGAGTGGCAAGAGCATAAGCTTGGGGATGCCCATGGAACCCCAAGATACTCAAGGATAGCCAAAATCCTAAGCTTGGGGATGCCCCGGGAAGGCATCCCCTCTTTCGTCTTTGTTAATTGGTAACTTTACTTGAAGCTATATTTTTATTCGCCACACGATATGCGTCGTGTGTTATATTAGTCTTTGCTTTTTAGTTTACCACAATCCTACTTGCTGTACACACCTTTTGGGAGAAGCCTATTTGATTTGAATTTGCTAGAATACTCTATGTGCTTCACTTATATCTTTTGAGCTTGATAGTTTTTGCTCTAGTGCTTCACTTATATCTTTTAGAGCACGGTGGTGTCTTAATTTTGAAAAAATTGCTAGTATCTCATGCTTCAGTTATATTATTTTGAGAGTCTTTTAGAACAGCATGGTTTTTGCTATGATCATAAAGTTGGTCCTAGAATGATGAGCATCCAAGTTGGGTATAATAAAAACTATCATAGAAAGTGAATTGGATGCTATGATCAATTTCATGCTTGATAATTGTTTTGAGATATGGAGGTAGTGATATTAAAGTCATGCTAGTTGGGTGATTATGAATTTAAAGAATACTTGTGTTGAAGCTTGTGATTCCCGTAGCATACACATATGGTGAACCGCTTTGTGATGAAGTTGGAGCACAATTTTATTTATTGATTGTCTTCTTTATGAGTGGCGGTCGGGGACGA
This sequence comes from Aegilops speltoides, assembly GCA_021437245.1. NCBI lineage: Eukaryota > Viridiplantae > Streptophyta > Magnoliopsida > Poales > Poaceae > Aegilops > Aegilops speltoides. The sequence continues at coordinate 140,607,390 of CM038142.1, read as the reverse complement.
GCGATGGTCTTTTCCTACCAATCTATCCCCCTAGGAGCATGCGCATAGTACTTTGGTTTTTGATGACTTTTAAGTTTTTGCAACAAGTATATGAGTTCTTTTGATTAATGTTGAGTCCATGGATTATACGCACCCTTCCACCCTTCCACCATTGCTAGCTTCTCTTGTACCGTGCAACTTTCACCGGTACCATACACCCACCATTTACCTTCCTCAAAACAGCCACCATACCTACCTATTATGGCATTTCCATAGCCATTCCAAGATATATTGCCATGTAACTTTCCACCGTTCCGTTCATATGACATGCATTACTTTTGTCATATTGCTTTTTGCATGATCATGTAGTTGACATTGTATTTGTGGCAAGGCCACCTTCATAATTTTCATACATGTCGCTCTTGATTCATTGCATATCCCGGGACACCGCCGGAGGCATTCATATAGAGTCATATCTTGTTCTAGCTTTGAGTTGTAAATCCATTAAAGTGTGATGATCTTCATTATTAGAGCATTGTCCTAGTGAGGAAAGGATGATGAAGACTATGATTCCCCCACAAGTCGGGATGAGACTTCGGACTTTACAAAAAGAAAGAAAAAAAAGAAAGGCCAAAAAGAAAGAAAAAAAGAAAGGCCAAAGAAAAGAAAAGAGAAAAAAACAAAGGAAAAAAGAAAATGAGAGAAAAAGAGAGAAGGTACAATGCTACTATCTCTTTTGCCACACTTGTGCTTCAAAATAGCACCATGATCTTCATGATAGAGAGTCTCATATGTTGTCACTTTCATATACTAGTGTGAATTTTTATTATAGAACTTGGCTTGTATATTCCAATGATGGGCTTTCTCAAGAGTGCCCTAGGTCTTCGTGAGCAAGCAAGTTGGGTGCACACCCACTTAGTTTCTTTTGTTGAGCTTTCATATATTTATAGCTCTAGTGCATCCGTTGCATGGCAATCCCTACTCACTCACATTGATATCTATTAATTGGCATCTCCATATCCCGTTGATATGCCTAGTTGATGTGATACTATCTTCTCCTTTTTTGTCTTCTCCACAACCACCATTCTATTCCACATATAGTGATATGTCCATGGCTCACGCTCAAGTATTGCATGAAAGTTGAAAAAGTTGGAGATTATTAAAGTATGAAACAATTGCTTGGCTTGTCATCGGGGTTGTGCATGGTTAAATACTTTGTGTGATGAAGATAGAGCAACAGCCAGACTATATGATTTTGTAGGGATAACTTTCTTTAGCCATGTTATTTTGAGAAGACATGATTACTTTGATTAGTATGCTTGAAGTATTATTATTTCTTATGTCAATATGAACTTTTATTTTGTATTCATTTGGATCTGAACATTCATGCCACAATAAAGAAAATTACATTATGAATTATGCTAGGTAGCATTCCACATCAAAAATTCTCTTTTTATCATTTACCTACTCAAGGATGAGCAGGAATTAAGCTTGGGGATGCTTGATACGTCTCCAACGTATCTATAATTTTTGATTGTTCCATGCTATTATATTACCCCTTTTGGAGGTTTATGGGCTTTATTTTACACATTTATATCATTTTTGGGAGTAACCTACTAACCGGAGGCCCAGCCCATATTGCTGTTTTTTGCCTATTTCATTATTTCAAAGAAAAGGAATATCAAATGGAGTTCAAACGGAATGAAACCTTCGGGAGCGTGATTTTTGGAACAAACGTGATCCGGAGAGCTTGAAGTGCAAGTCAAGAAGCTTCCGAGGAAGCCACGAGATAGGAGGCCCCCCCTGTAGGGCGCGCCTCCCTGTCTCGTGGGCCCCTCGGGGGGCCACCGATGTACTTCTTCCTACTATATATACCTACGTACCCCGAAAACATCCAAGAGCACCACGAAACACAATTTCCACCGCCGTAACCTTCTGTATCCGCGAGATCCCATCTTGGAGCCTTTGCCGGCACTCTGCCAAAGGGGGAATCAACCACGGAGGGCCTCTACATCAACGTCCTTACCTCTCTGATGAGTTGTGAGTAGTTTACCACAGACCTACGGGTCCATAGTTATTAGCTAGATGGCTTCTTCTCTCTTTTTGGATCTCAATACAATGTTCTCCCCCTCTCTTGTGGAGATCTATTCGATGTAAACTCTTTTGCGGTGTGTTTGTCGAGATCCGATGAATTGTGGGTTTACGATCAAGTTTATCTATGAATAATATTTGAATCTTCTCTAAATTCTTTTATGTATGATTGAGTTATCTTTGCAAGTCTCTTCGAATTATCAGTTTGGTTTGGCCTACTAGATTGGTCTTTCTTGCCATGAGAGAAGTGCTTAGCTTTGGGTTCAATCTTGCGGTGACCTTACCAAGTGACAGAAAGGGTTGCAAGGCACGTATTGTATTGTTGCCATCGAGGATAACAAGATGGGGTTTATATCATATTGCATGAGTTTATCCCTCTACATCATGTCATCTTGCTTAATGCGTTACTCTATTCTTATGAACTTAATACTCTAGATGCATGCTGGATAGCGGTCGATGTGTGGAGTAATAGTAGTAGATGCAGGCAAGAGTCGGTCTACTTGTTATGGACGTGATGCCTATATACATGATCATGCCTAGATAATCTCATAACTATGCGCTTTTCTATCAATTGCTTGACAGTAATTTGTTCACCCACCGTAATACTTATGCTATCTCGAGAGAAGCCTCTAGTGAAACCTATGGCCCCCGGGTCTATCTCTTATCATATTTGCTTTCAATCTACTATTATTTTCACCTTTACTTTTTGCATCTATATTATAAAATACCAAAAATATATTTATGTTATCTTACTATCTTTATTTGATCTCACTTTCGCAAGTGGCCGTGAAGGGATTGACAACCCCTTTATTATGCTGGTTGCGAGTTCTCAGTTTGTTTGTGTAGGTGCGTGGGACTTTTGAGGAGCCTGCTACTGGATTGATACCTTGGTTCTCAAAACTGAGGGAAATACTTACGCTACACTTGCTGGATCACCCTCTCCTCTTCGAGGAAAACCAACGCAAGCTCAAGACGTAGCAGGGCTCCGTCGGCAGGAGCAGGTGCCTTGGCGGAAGCTGCGGCAACTACTTCCCGGTAGAGTTGGTCGGTGCAAATCAACGCATATTTCTTGTTGGTGGGGACGATGATGATGTTCATCGGCCCGGGCATCTTCAGCATGTTGTAGGCATAATGTGAAGCCGCCATGAACTTGGCTAGTGCCGGGTGGCCGAGGATCCCATTGTAGGGCAAGGGGATCTCGGTTATATCAAAGATAATCCTCTCCGTCCCGTGGTTCAGCTCGCCTCCGAATGTCACGGGCAGCGTGACTTTTCCCTTGTGCTGGCTCCTCCCCGGGTTGACCCCTTGGAACGTGCCCGTCTCCTCGAGGTCTCCATCAGGGATTTGCAACCTCTTGATCACAGCAGGCGAGATCAAGTTCAGACCAGCCCTGCTGTCAACCAGCATCTTTGTCACCTTGAGGTTGCGTATTGTTGGCGAGACCAATAACGGCAAGCACCCGACCGCAGTCGTGCGGTCAGGATGGTCCTCGGTGTCGAAGATGATAGGCATGCTGGACCACCTCAGCGGCTTCCGTGCTTCGACCGACGGCTACACCGCTGTGATCTCACGCGCCCACTGCTTGAGCTGGCGGTGGGATGTATGCAGCGAGGCGCCACAATTGATGCACATGGCTTCTGTGGCTTTCTGAAACTCATGGTCGCCGGACTCATCGTCCTCGTCATGATCATCATCTTCCTGCTTCTTGTTACGGACCCGGGCGGGCCTCTCCAGCTGATTGTCCTTGCCGCCGCGGCCCCCTTGGCCGCCACGTTTCTTGCTGGATCCTTCGGCACCTTCTTGGCCTTTCTCTTTGTCCCGCCATTCGTACTCGGCTTTCTGCTTCTCAGCGAGCAGCTCTACCTGCTGGCAGTTCTGGAGATCGTGGCCTTTGGTGCGGTGGATCTTGCAATACTGCTTATCGAAGCCCCCTGGCTTATCGGCAGCTGCCAAGGCCTGGCAAGCGGCACACCCGGCAACCTCCTTGCCGGGGTCACTTGCCTTGGGTTTCTTGGTGGCGCCGATATCGTCGGACCCCTTGACGGCAAGCACGGTCTTGCCCCTGCGCTTCCTGTTATGGTGCCAGCCCTTTTTCCGGGGTGGCGGTATCATCCGTGGAGTCGGCTTCCGCGCCGGCGTCTTTGCCAGGGTACTTCATTCCCTCTTCAGCGCGAGCACACCGATCGGCCAGAACATAAAGTTCGGCCACATCCCTGACCTTGTTCATCGCCAGCTCTTCACACATCTTACGATTGCGCACATTCTGATGGAATGCACTGATCACGACGGCAGGATGAACGTCGGGGATGTTGTACTGCACTCGGCTGAACCTTTGGATGTACTTGCGCAAGTTTTCTCCTTCCTTCTGGGGGATGATGTGCAGATCACTCGCCTGGCCATGAGCTTGCTGGCCTCCGGTAAAGGCGCCAACAAACTCATGACACAGATAAGCCCAAGAAGAAATGGAGTCTACCGGCAAGTGCATCAACCATAACATAATATTGGGCTTGAGTGCCAACAGAAAGTAATTGGCAAGCACCTTATCGTCGCGGGCCCCAGCAGCTTGCATCGCGATGGTGTAGATGCTGAGGAACTCCGATGGGTGAGTCTTGCCGTTGTACTTTTCGCCAACGTCGGGCTTGAATGTGCGGTGGGAGGGCCACTCGAACTGCCGCAGCTCACGGGTGAAGGCCAGACAACCCACCTTGTAAGGTAGGCCACCGTAGCCTCCCGGTGCTGGGTGGTCCGTAGTGGGCCCTGCTCGCCTGTCCGACTGGTGGCGCGCGTCATGTCGGTGCTCGATAGTGGTTCGAGTGTCTTCATGAACTCGCTCCCGAAGCACTTGCCGTTGGTCGCGGTGGGTTCGCGGGTCGGACAACGCTATGGAGATATCATCACGAGCGTCATCGTGACGGACCGACACCTGTGGTGGTCGGGATGGCGGAGGGGAGTGCACCGTGGACGCATCGCCTCTGGCCCGGCCTCCGCTGGCATGCGGTGGCCCGACGGAGTGAAGACCTACGGGTCCCGACGGCCAAAACTCATCGTTGTTGGCGATGTCGACGAGGCTCCGGACGGTGGCCCTCCATTCGTCAAGCTTCTCCGCGGCGGGAGGAAAATCGAGGAGCAGTTGCGCGCGTGCTAGGGCTTCTGCTGGCGCAGGCGGCGGCGAAAGCTGTGTGGACCGTGATGCGCCTCAACTTCTAACCGCGTTAGAAGGAGCCGCGTCACGGCCCCGCAGCCATTCGCCACCTCCGTCGGCACCTCGGCGTGCATGCTGGCCCTCCTCATCATGTGATGGGTGCACGGGACTCTTTCCAGGGCGGTGCGCAGGGTCACCAGCAGGGTGGCGCTGCCTATCGCGCACAACCTGAGAAGAGCCCGCCGTGGGCGCCAGTGTTGGCATCTTGGAGGCCGCCGCGCCACCGTCTGGCGGCACGACGGCACCCCTGGAGGGCCCCGTGCTGCCTGCGAGGGGCCCAACTCCGTCTCTGGAGCCCGCAATGCGTGGCTCGTCGCCTGGCGTACGAACAATGCCGCTCACCAAGCCTGGACTGCCAGGGTGATGTGGATGTTCGTGGGCCGCGCCACGAGTTCTCTCCGCGAGTGACCCGCTACTACTCTGCACCAGTACTGGCAATCCGGTCCCGGACGAACCGATCGCCATGGTCGTCTTCTTCTTAGGAGCCATGGCGATGAAGAACAGCTAGGCCGACTACTAGACCAAATTCTCACAATTGAGCCCCCTACCTGGCGCGCTAAAGATGTCGGTGGGAAACGAGAATCCCTACTACGGTTGCGGGGCGCGGGGTTGTGAGGAGAGCAGGATTAGCAATTGGCACAAGGATCGTTTACCCAGGTTTCGGGCCGCGAGGATGCGTAAAACCCTAGTCCTGCTTGGTGGAAGTGTTGAGTGTTCTTGAGCTCTCGAACTAGCTATGGATGTTGCGTGGTTCGAAAGAGCCGAATCCGACGCCATGGGCCTCCTTTTATAAGCGGAAGGGGCTGCCACAGTGGCACACAGGAGGTGGAAAGAGCCTACAGTGCTGCGAGCTAATCGCTCGTTATTACAGGACAAGACGCATTTAATGCATGGCTTAGGTGTCCCTTCACTTTATCAAGGACGGGAGCGAGGCCCATCCCATCCGTCGCCGCTCCTCCTCGCTTCGACACGCGCTCTGGCCAGCGATGCATGCGGTGCCATGTAGGCAGGCAAGCAGCTGAGGTGGCGCGGTGGTGGAGCCTCCACGAAGATCTGCATGCCGCCACGCGGGTGTGTGCTGAGTTGGCCTTGAAGCTGCATGTTGCCACACAGGTGCCTGCCCAGCTGGTTGGGCTGGCAGCTGCATGCGAACGTCGGCAGGGAGTTGGTTGGTGCGGGCCTGGTAGTGGCCCTGCTATCGCCTCTGGCAAGGGTTCTGTCGGGTGGCCCGGCAAGGGTCTCGCCGGGTGGCCTGGAAAGGCTCCTGCCGTGGCGCGCTGGCGTCCCCGGCAAGGATCTTGCCGGGGGTCTTGTGGGTTTCTTCGGTGAGGATCTTGTCGGGGATTGTTGCCTTCCAATCCTCATATGATCCTGCGTATTCTTTGTCTTCACAAAGATCTGCATGCCACCATGGAGGTGCCTCCCGAGCCCTGGCCCAATGTGGTTGTCGACATTGGAAACCGTGGGTTCAAGGGTGGCTTACTCCGCTTGTGTGGGCGAGCCGCCCCGGCAAGGGCCTTGCCGGGGCCGCTAAGGCTGCCCCCGGCAAGGAGCCTGTCGGGGGTACCTGCTTCGTCCATCTGCACTTTGTCGCCTTGGTATTTGGTATCGCCTTGTTTTTCTCGAGCCTTCGGCTTCTCTCTGGCTGCCCTCCTTTGCCCTGCTATGTGTGGCCACGGTGCGTGGCTCTGACTGCCCGTGCACAAGTAAAGCGGTCAAAAGGAGAGCCCCTAGTTTTGTACACCGACAACTAGGTTACCTCAATGGGAATATGCATCTCCCCAACAATAAGAGTTTCATATTTCTTTTTGAAGAAGAGGGAATTTGGCACCTCCAATAGTGATTGTAGCAGTCTTTTCAATAATTTTGATACTATTCACTGAACTTTGTTTCTTCAGAAAATAAACTGTATGCTCATTACCATTGACAAGAAAAGTAACCTTGCTTCTATTGCAATCCATAATAGCCCATGCACTATTCTAAAAGGGTCTACCAAGGATGATCGACATAGCGTCGTCCTCGGGCATATCAAGTATAACAAAGTCTGTTAAGATAGTAACATTTGCAACTACAACAGGCACATCCTCGTAAAAGCCAATAGGTAGAGCAGTTGATTTATCATCCATTTGCAGAGATATTTCAGTATGTGAGCTTATTCAAATCAAATCTTCTATATAAAGAGAAACGAATAACACTAGCACCGGCTCCCAAATCACACAAAGCAGTTTTGACATAACTTCTTTTAATGGAGCATGGTATAGTTGGTATTCTTGGATCTCCTAATTGCTTAGCTAGGTACTCTACCCTTAAAATAATAATTTGCAAGCACGGTGGAAATTTTAGCTTCAGGTATCTTTCATTTATTAGTGACAATATCTTTCATGTATTTAGCATATGGAGGCATTTTCAAAATATCAGTCAAGCGAGTGCACAAAAGGACAGGTCTAAGAATTTCAACAAAGCGCTCAAAATCCTCATCATCCTTATTTCTAGGAGGCTTAGTGGGAAAAGGCATGGGTTTCTGACCCCATGGTTCTCTTTCCTTGCCATGTTTTCTAGCAATGAAATAACGTTTATCATAACTTTTATTCTTAGGAGGTGGGTTATCAAGATCAATAGCAAGATTTATTTCTACATCATCATCAGGTTCTTTATCATTATATGGTTGAGCATCAACATGAACATCATCATCATCATTATCACTAGGTGGATGTTCATTACCATATTGTTATTGGGGAACACGGTAATTTCAAAAAAAATCCTATGAACACGCAAGATCTATCTAGGTGATGCATAGCAACGAGGGGGGAGTGTGTCCACGTACCCTCGTAGACCGAAAGCGAAAGCGTTGAGTAATGCGGTTGATGTAGTCGAATGTCTTCGCGATCCAACCGATCAAGTACCGAATGCACGGGACCTCCGCGATCTGCACACGTTCAACTCGGTGACGTCCGTCGAACTCTAAATCCAGCTGAGGCCGAGGGAGAGTTCCGTCAGCACAACGACATGGTGACGGCGATGATGAAGTTACCGGCGTAGGGCTACGCCTAAGCACTACGACGATATGACCGAGGTATGTAACTGTGTTGGGGGGCACCGCACACGGCTAAAATATCAACTTGTGTGTCTATGGGGTGCCCCCTGGCCCCGTATATAAAGGAGGGGAGGCAAGAGGTGGCCGGCCCAAAGGGGGCGCGCCAGGTGTGGGGAATCCTACTAGGACTCCCCAGTCCAAGTAGGATCCCCCTCCTCTTTCCTATTCCTAGTAGGAGAAGGAGGGAAGGAGGAAGAGGGGAGAAGGAAGGAGGGGGCGCCGCCCCCTCCTAGTCCAATTCGTACCAGCCCATGGGTAAAGGTGTGCGGCCACCCCTTGAGGCTCTTCTCTCCTTTCCCGTATGGCACATTAAGGCCCACTACTTCCCCCGGCGAATTCCCATAACTCTCCGGTACTCCAAAAAATAACTGAATCGCTCGGAGCCTTTCCGATGTCTGAATATAGTCTTCCAATATATCGATATTTATGTCTCGACCACTTCGAGACTCCTTGTCACGTCCGTGATCTCATCTGGGACTCCGAACAAACTTCGGTCATCAAAACACATAACTTATAATACAAATCATCATCGAACGTTAAGCGTGCGGACCCTACGGGTTTGAGAACTATGTAGACATGACCTAGACAAATCTCCGGTCAATAACCAATAGTGTAACATGGATGCTCATATTGGCTCCTACATATTCTACGAAGATCTTTATCGGTCAAACCGCATAACAACATACGCCCTTTGTCATCGGTATGTTACTTGCCCGAGATTCGATCGTCGGTATCATCATACCTAGTTCAATCTCGTTACCGGCAAGTCTCTTTACTCGTTCTGTAGTGATTCATCCCGCAACTAATTCATTAGTCACACTACTTGCAAGGCTTATAGTGATGAGCATTACCTAGAGGGCCCAGAGATACCTCTCCAATACACGGAGTGACAAATCCTAATCTCGATCTATGCCAACCCAACAAACACCTTCGAAGAAACCTGTAGAGCATCTTTATAATCACCCAGTTACGTTGTGATGTTTGATAGCACACAAGGTGTTCCTCCGGTATTCGGGAGTTGCATAATCTCATAGTCTGAGGAACGTGTATAAGTCATGAAGAAAGTAGTAGCAATGAAACTGTAACGATCATAATGCTAAGCTAACAGATGGGTCTTGTCCATCACATCATTCTCCTAATGATGTGATCCTGTTTATCAAATGACAACCCATGTCTATGGTCAAGAAACATAACCATCTTTGATTAACGAGCTAGTCAAGTAGAGGCATACTAGGGACACTCTGTTTTGTCTATGTATTAACGCATGTACTAAGTTTCCAGTTAATACAATTCTAGCATGAATAATAAACATTTATCATGATATAAGGAAATAAATAATAACTTTATTATTGCCTCTAGGGCATATTACCTTCAGTCTCCCACTTGCACTAGAGTGAATAATCTAGTTCACACACCATGTGATTTAACTCCAATAGTTCACATCTGTATGTGATTAACACCCATAGTTCACATCGCCATGTGACCAACACCCAGAGGGTTTACCAGAATCAATAATCTAGTTCACATCGCTATGTGATTAACACCCAAAGAGTACTAAGGTGTGATCATGTTTTGCTCGTAATTTTTTCAACGGGTCTGTCACATTCAAAGTTGTATGTATTTTGCAAATATTCTATGTCTACAATGCTCTGCATGGAGCTACTCTAGCTAATTGCTCCCACTTTCAATATGTATCTAGAATGAAACTTAGACTCATCTGGATCGGTGTAAAAGCTTGCATTGATGTAACTCTTTACGATGAACTCTTTATCACCTCCATAACCAAGAAATATTTCCTTAGTCCTCACTAAGGATTTTGACCGCTGTCCAGTGATCTACTCTTAGATCACTATTGTACCCTCTTGCCAAACTCATGGTAAGGTGCACAATAGGTTTGGTACACAGCACAACATACTTTATAGAACATATGAATGTGGCATAGGGAATGACTTTCATTCTCTTTCTATCTTCTGGTGTGGTCGGGCTTTGAGTTTTACTCAACTTTACACCTTGTAATACAAGAGAGAACTTCTTCTTTGACTGATCCATTTTGAACTCTTTCAAAAAAACTTGTCAAGGTATGTATTCATTGAAAAATCTTATCAAGCATCTTGATCTATCTCTATAGATCTTGATGCCCAATATATAAGCAACTTCACCGAGGTCTTTCTTTGAAAAACTCCTTTCAAACTCTCCTTTATGCTTTCCAGAAAATTCTACATCATTTCCGATCAACAATGTGTCATTCACATATACTTATCAGAAAGGTTGTAGTGCTGCCAATCACTTTCTTGTAAATACAGTCTTCGCCGCAAGTCTGTATAAAACTATATGCTTTGATCGACTCATCAAAGCATATATTCCAACTCCGAGATGTTTACGCCAATCCATAGATGGATCGCTGGAGCTTGCACACCTTGTTAGTAACTTTAGGATTGACAAAACCCTCTGGTTGCATCATATACAACTCTTCTTTAAGAAATATCCATTTAAAGAATGCAGTTTTGACATCCATTTGCCAAATTTCATAAAATATGGCAACTGCTAACATGATTCGGACGGGTTTAAGAATCGCTACAGTTGAGAAAATCTCATTGTAGTCAAACCGTGAACTTGTCGAAAACCTTTTGCAACAAGTCGAGCTTCGTAGATAGTAACACTACTATTAGTGTCCGTCTTCCTCTTTGAAGATCCATTTATTTTCTATGGCTTGCCGATCATTGGGCAAATCCACCAAAGTCCACACTTTGTTCTCATACATGGATCACATCTCAGATTTCATGGCCTTAAGCCATTTCGCGGAATCTGGGCTCATCATCGCTTCCTCATAGTTCATAGGTTCATCATGGTCTAGTAACATGACTTCTAGAGCAGGATTACCGCACAACTGTGGTGCAGATCATACTCTGGAAGACCTACGAGGTTCAGTAGTAACTTGATCTGAAGTTTCATGATCATCATCCTTAGCTTCCTCACTAATTGGTGTAGGAATCAATGGAACTGATTTCTGTGATGAACTACTTTCCAATTCAGGAGAAGGTACAATTACCTCATCAAGTTCTACTTTCCTCACACTCACTTCTTTCGAGAGAAACTCCTTCTCTAGAAAGCATCCATTCTAAGCAACGATCTTGCCTTCGGATCTATGATAGAAGGTGTACCCAACAGTTTCCTTTGGGTATCCTATGAAGACGCATTTCTCCGACTTGGGTTCAAGCTTATCAGGTTGAAGCTTTTTCATATAAGCATTTCAGCACCAAATTTTAAGAAACGACAACTTTGGTTTCTTGCCAAACCACAGTTCATAAGGCGTCGTCTCAACGGATTTTGATGGTGCCCTATTTAAAATGAATGTAGTTGTCTCTAATGCAAACCCCAAAACAATAGTGGTAAATTGGTAAGAGATATCATAGATCGCACCATATCCAATAAAGTGCGGTTACGATGTTCGGACACACCATTACGCTGTGGTGTTCCAGGTGGTGTGAGCTGTGAAACTATTCCACATTGTTTTAAATGAAGGCCAAACTCATAACTCAAATATTCTCCTCCACTATCAGATCATAGAAACTTTATTTTCTTGTTACGATGATTCTCCACTTCACTCTGAAATTCTTTGAACTTTTCAAATGTTTCAGACTTGTGTTTCATTAATTAGATATACCTATATCTTCTCAAATCATCTGTGAAGGTCAGAAAATAACGATACCCGCCACGAGCATCAACACTCGTTGGACCGCATACATCGGTATGCATTATTTACAATAAGTCACTAGCTCGTTCCATTGTTCCGAAGAACGGAGTTTTATTCATCTTGCCCATAAGGCACGGTTCACAAGCATCACATGATTCATAATCAAGTGATTCAAAAAGTCCATCTTTATGGAGTCTCTTTATGCCCTTTACACCGATATGACCCAAATGGTAGTGCCACAAATAAGTTGCACTATCATTATCAACTTTGCATCTTTTGGCATCAATACTATGAATATGTGTATTACCACGATCAAGATTCAATAAACCATCAACATTGGGTGTATGACCATAGAAGGTTTTATTCATGTAAACAGAATAACAATTATTCTCTGTCTTAAATAAATAATCGTATTGCAATTAACATGATCTAATCATATTCATTCTCAACACAAACACCAAATAACATTTATTTAGGTTCAACACTAATCCCAAAAGTATAGGGAGTGCTCAATGATGATCATATCAATCTTGGAACCACTTCCAACACACATCGACACTTCATCCCCAACTAGTCTCTATTTATTCTGCAACTCCTGTTTCGAGTTACTAATCTTAGCAACCGAACAAGTATCAAATACCCACGGATTACTACGAGCACTAGTAAGGTACACATCAATAATATGTATATCAAATATACCTTTGTTCACTTTGCCATCCTTCTTATCCACCAAATATTCGGGGCAGTGCCACTTCCAGTGACCATTTCCTTTGAAGTAGAAGCACTCAGTTTCAGGCTTAGGTCCAGCGTTGGGCTTCTTCACGAGAGTGACAACTTGCTTGCCATTCTTTTTGAAGTCCCCTTTCTTTCCATTTGCCCTTTTCTTGAAACTAGTGGTCTTGTTTAATCATGAATGCTTGATGCTCTTTCTTGATTTCTACCTTCGTTGATTTCAGCATCACAAAGAGCTCGGGAATTGTTTTCGTCATCCCTTGCATACTATAGTTCGGCACGAAGTTCTAGTAACTTGGTGATGGTGACTAGAGAACTCTATCAATCACTATCTTATCTAGAAGATTAACTCCCACTTGATTCAAGTGATTGTAGTACCCAGACATTCTGAGCATATGCTCACTAGTTGAGCAATTCTCCTCCATCTTTTACGCAAAGTACTTGTCAGAGGTCTCATACCTCTTGACACGGGCATGAGTCTAAAATACCAATTTTAGCTCTTGGAACATCTCATATGCTCTGTGACGTTTCAAAAACGTTTTTGAAGTCACGGTTCTAATCCGTAAAGCATGGTGCACTAAACTATCAGGTAGTCTCGTATTGAGCTAGCCAAACATTCATAATGTCTGCATCTTCTCCTACAATAGGTCTGTCACCTAGAGGTGCATCAAGGACATAATTCTTATGTGCAGCAATGAGGATACACCTCAGATCACAGACCCATTCCGCATCATTGCTACTATCATCTTTCAACTTAGTTTTCTCTAGGAACATATAAAAAACATAGGGAAGCTATAACACGAGCTATTGATCTACAACATAATTTGCAAAATACTAATAGGACTAAGTTCATGATAAATTAAAGTTCAATTAATCATATTACTTAAGAACTCCCACTTAGATAGACATCCCTCTAGTCATCTAAATGATCACGTGATCCAAATCACGTGATCATGTGAGATGGAGTAGTTTTCAATGGTGAACATCACTATGTTGATCATATCTACTATATGATTCACGCTCGACCTTTCGGTTTCCAGTGTTCTGAGGCCACATCTGCTTACGCTAGGCTCGTCAAGTTTAACCCGAGTATTCCGCGTGTGCAAAATTGGCTTGCACCCGTTGTATGTGAACGTAGAGCCTATCACACCCGATCATCACGTGGTGTCTCAGCACGAAGAACTGTCGGAACAGTGCATACTTAGGAAGAACACTTATACCTTGAAATTTAGTAAGGGATCATCTTATAATGCTACCGCCGAACTAAGCAAAATAATAATATAAAAGATAAACATCACATGCAATCAAAATGTGTGACATGATATGGCCATCATCATCTTGTGTCTTTGATCTCCATCTCCAAAGTACCATCATGATCTCTGTAGGATCGAAAGTATGTCTAGAGGGGGGGTGATTAGACTACTTGACCAAATAAGAACTTATCCTTTTCCCAATTTTAGTCTTTGGAAGATTTTAGCTATCTTAGCACAAGTCAAGCAATCTTAACACAATTCAAGCAAGCATGCAAAGAGTATATGAGCAGCAGAAAGTAAAGCATGCAACTTGCAAGAATGTAAACAGAAGGGTTTGGAGAATTCAAACGCAATTTGGAGACACGGTGATTTTTGAGCCGTGGTTCTGATAGGTGGTGCTATCGTACATCCACATTGATGGAGACTTCAACCCACGAAAGGTAACGGTTGCGCGAGTCCACGGAGGGCTCCACCCACGAAGGCTCCACGAAGAAGCAACCTTGTCTATCCCACCATGGTCGTCGCCCATGACGGACTTGCCTCACTAGCGGTAGATCTTCACGAAGTAGGCGATCTCCTTGCCCTTACAAACTCCTTGGTTCAACTCCACAATCTTGTCGGAGGCTCCCAAGTGAAACCTAGCCAATCTAGGAGACACCACTCTCCAAGAAGTAACAAATGGTGTGTTGATGATGAACTCCTTGCTCTTGTGCTTCAAATGATAGTCTCCCCAACACTCAACTCTCTCTCACGGGATTTGGATTTGGTTGAAAGAAGATGTGAGCGGAAAGAAACTTGTGGAAGGCTAGAGATCAAGATTCATATGGTAGGAATGGAATATCTTGGCCTCAACACATGAGTAGGTGGTTCCTTCTCAAAAACAGCAAGTTGGAAGTGTAGGTTTGTTCTGATGGCTCTCTCCATGAATGAAGAGGAGGTGGAGGGGTATATATAGCCTCCACAGAAAATCTAACCGTTACACACAACTTGCCAAACTCTGTGGGACCGAATTGGTAAACTCGGTCGGACCGATTTAGCAAATCTAGTGACCGTTAGGATTTTCGGTGGGACCGACATGCAACTCAGTAGGACCGATATGATTAGGGTTAGGGCTTAACGTAATCTTGGTGAGACTGATTACACAAACTCGGTGAGATCGATTTTGGTAATAAGCTAACCAGAGAGTTGGTCAGGTAAACTCGGTGGGACCGATCCGCTCATTTCGGTGGGACCAAAATGTTACGAAAAGGAAACAGGGAGTTTACATTGCAATCTCAGTGGGACCAATCGCTCATCTCGGTGGTACGGAAACGTTACAAAGGGAAACAGAGAGATTACAACCCCATCTCGGTGAGACCGAGATCCCTATCGGTAAGACCGATTCGCCTAGGGTTTGTGGCAGTGGCTATGACATCTGAACTCGGTGGCGCCGGGTAGAAAGAATCGGTAGGGCCGAGTTTGACTTTTGGGTTAGGTCATATGTGGATATGAGAAAGTAGTTGAGGGTTTTTGGAGCATATCACTAAGCACTGTGGAGCAAGAAACTCATTAACCAACACCTCATCCCTCCGTGATAGTATTGGCTTTTCCTATAGACTCAATGTGATCTTGGATCACTAAAATATAAAATGTAGAGTCTTGAGCTTTTGAGCTTGAGCCAATCCTTTTATCCTTAGCATTTTGAGGGATCCACTTTTCTCATCCGTGCCATGCCATTCATTGAGCTTTTCCTGAAATATTCATCTTGGAATGATGTTAGCTCAATGAGCTATATGTTGTTTGGAATTACCAAAACCACCTAGGGATAGTTACACTTTCAATCTCCCCCTTCTTGGTAACTGATGACAACATATATATCAAAGCTTTGACAAATGATAATAAGAGTGAAAAACATTGTCGCTTTGGGAAGTATGTGATAAGCAAGAGCTCCCCCTAAAATTGTGCATAGTTTAAGATTTGCTTTGGACTGCAAATGCACAAGGAGTTAGGCTCATGGGTAACTCTTCCATGTCACATACATCTTGGTGGAGCGCTCAAAATGATAATAACTGAATAAATGCACTCATCACCAAGCAAAGTGAATGATCATATAGAGATAAACGAGATAATGTCATCCAACAAGCATAAATGTAACATATGATCAAACACATGATCATCAATCTCAAACAAGCAAATAGAGTTTAACCACCAAAGCAGGAGAGAACAAAAAACAACACTCTCTCTCGAAGCCTATGATCTATACATTTTTCTCCCCCTTTGGCAACAAGTTACCAAAAAGTTCATAGAAAATGCATAGCTCTAGATCGACTCTCAGTCTTGATCTTCAGGTGGTGGTGTAGATAAAATGCCAAGGATGAAAGCATCAGTTGATGTGGATGGAGCTGGAGGTGTGGGTGCTGAAGCTGGTTGCACTGGAGCTGTAGGAGCTGTAGCTGGTGCAGATGAAGTGGCTCCGGTGTCTGTCACTGGATCTCTGAGCTCTAGGCACTCTAGCAAATGCATATGTGGTTGTCTTGCCCTTCCTCTCCTCCATGTCATCCTGAAGCTGCTCAACAACAGACTGGATCTCAGTTACCTTCACATCCAAGTTATAGAACTTCTGCTCCATGATCCTCTCCAGGCTCTGGTTTTGAGTCAAGGTGGCCAGCCCTTTCTCAATCCTCAGAGTGGATGCAATCAAGTAGCCTAGTTGATCCTGTTTGCTCTTCAGAAAGTACTGAGATGCCTCTTCCATTGTTGGCATCTTGGTAGCCTTCTCTATCCTTGCCTTCTCCTTCTTGGCTTGAGCATGCACAGAAGATGGTTCATCTTCATCCATAACCACTTGGTTATCCTCAAAGTCTGGATAGATAGAAAAATGTTCCTTGTCCAGCAAGTATGTGCCTATGCCCATCTTGGAGTTAATCAGCTCCTGAATCTGTGGGGCATACCCACAACTTCTCTTCTGGTCAGCTGCTGTCCTCTTGATAGTCTCAACAATGAGGCTCATGACCTTGAATTACTGTGGCACATCAAACAAGTGTAGCAAGTTTATAGCATGGCCTCTTATCATGTTGTGGTCACCTGACTTGGGCAATAAGGTATGCCTGAGGATCTAGTTGATAGTTGGGAGTCCTGATAGAAGATAATGTACAGATCCAAACTTATGTGTCTCAACTGCAGCATCTGGGATCTCCTTGTACATATGAGCCATGGAGTTGTGATCCATCTTCTTCCTGGCATAGACATCCAAGTCATCTTCCTTCTCCTTAGGTGCATTGATCAGTTTTTCCCATTCCTCAATAGTTGATTGGTACCTTGTACCTTCAGACATCCACACTATCCTGCCATCTGGATAGATGTGTGCTGTGGAGTAGAATTGCATTATGAGCTCATCATTCCACTTTGTGATCTTCTGCCCAACAAAGTCTGCAACTCCACAAGCACTGAAACTGTCTTGCACACCAGGATAGTGTTCCTCATTCTCCTTCATGTAGGTCCAGTCGACCCACCTCATGTCACAAACAATAGGCTTCTTGTCCAACAACATTGTCTCATAGAAATCCTGTTGTTCCTTAGTATGGAACATGTAGTCAACAGCAGTCCTTCTCCTGATAGCATAGGGATCAGAAAACCTCCACTGTCTGAGGCCTGCATCCTTCCTCAGCTTCATGTTCTCAACTACAAAATGAGCATCATTGTGGTCTGGAATCTTTGGCTTCAACTTTCTCAGAACATGCTCTTCATCTTCTTCTTCTTCAGCAGCAGTTTCAGGCACTAGGGCCTTGTTCTTCTCAGCAGCAGATATGTTTCTGGTATTCCTCTTTGGTGCAGTCTTGGGCTTGGAGGCAACTTTGGGTGCTTCTTTGGGCTTTGATGATGCAGCCCCTGACCTTATAGCATCACCCATAAGCTTCTGAGCCTTGGGTGCTGGTGCAGCAACCTCTTCTTCCTCTTCCTCAGAGTCTCTCCTCATAGAGGGATTGCCAAGAACTTTGGCAGTAGTGGTTCTGACTCTCTTCTTCTTTTTGTCTTGACTAGCAGCTTCATCTTCTGACTCAATAGTAAACTTGATGGTTTCTCAAGTGGCAACCTTCCTGGGTTTGGAAGTGGGAATCCTTCTTGTAGGTGCCTTCTTCTGCACTACTGGCTTAGTGGCTGCAACTGACCCATATTCTATCTTGACCATCTTCTTCTTGGAAGTGGCCTCATCCTCTACTGCCACATAATCTTCATCCTCAGATTCTGAGGTTTTCTTCTTTCTGGCCCTGGTGGCAGCTTTAGGCAAGTTGCTTGGGGTGCTCCTGCTGCCATCATCTGAGGTACTAGAGGGACTAGTGCCCTCACTCATCTGAACCTGCTCCTCTTCCCTGTTCTGGTTGTCACTTTGATCAGACATGTTGCAAACACTAACTGTTGACCCTGTGAATAGATATAGATGAGATAGAGTGGATGAGCATCACAAAATACAGAGGTTTTTGCAAAAGAATGATTCAAAAACTTAGTTTTAGTTTTCCACAGAAAGCATTTCAGATTAACCGATTTGTAAACTCGGAGATACCAAAGCAGCTTTTGGAACCTAAACTAGTGACCTCGGTCAGACCGAGTCACAGTTTGGTGGCACCGAGACTGCTAGGGTTTCACAAAGTCCTGAACTCGGTCACATCGATTTGCAATTCTCGGTCAGACCGAGAATCACTTGTGCAATGCCATTCGCCAAATCGGTGGAACCGAGTTCTACAAGTCGGTGGGTCCGAGATGGTTTCGGCGGAAACCTAACCCTAAATTTTCAATTCACTTCTAATCTAAGGATTGTTTTGACTGAATAGAGTCGTTTCAAACGTGGCAAGAATCATGATGAACACAATGTGCTAGGAATCGGACGGGGATAGCACTGTGATCGAGTCCATACCCTAGCTTGGCGATGAACTCGCTACTGCGGCAACGGCAGAGGTGAATTCCGTTGCCAGTGGCGGAGACCAGCGACTGGAGGCGGCTGGCGACAAGGAGGACGATCCGGAGACCCTGCATGCAGAGCGAGCTATGCGCGGGCGAAGGGGTTTGGAGAAAGTTTCCAAATTTTTGCTCGTGAGTATATATAGCCCGACTCTGTCGGTGTGACTGAGTGGAACAACTCGGTGGCACAGAGATGCATAACTATATACAGTTACAGCAACTCGGTGTGACCGAAAAATTCAAATCGGTTGCACCGAGATTGAAAACCTAGATCGACTTAGTGATCTCGGTATGACCGAAATGGAGGAATCCGTCAGACCGAAACGCACAAAGAAGCTTTGGAAGTTTAAGTCTATGACGAATCGGGGACTCCGATGGCTCCTCACACGGAGTGGTTCGAATCTGACTTGATCAAATTTTGTGATGTAGCATGAATAGAGTTTGAGACAAGAAAAGCATAGATAGCTAGAGAAGGTTCTTAGGCATTCTTGTCCATCCACTTGGCAAAAGAAAAAGAAACCAATCAATCAAAGCAACAAGTGGATGTCCTTGAATGAGTAAAATATGCAACCAATATGCTCACACATTGATGAGTATATTGACTTAGGAGTCAAATGAGAACATTTGATCATAGGTCATACTCATCGTTTAAGCTCAAGTGGGGTTACTACTTTTACATAATGCATTGATGTGTTCACACCATTAGAGTTTCTTTGACTCAATTCTTAGAGTTAATCTCCCCCTAGATGTGAGATCCCCCCTTAGAGGGATAAACTAACCTTGGGTTTTTTCGATGATGACTTCATGTAGGTGTTGAAGATGTGGATGCTCAATGTTGATGTAGATCATTTGGAGCAATCCCTTGGAGTGAGTTGCACTTTCAATACCTACACGGGTTAGTCCCACAAGGAACAAACAAGGATATCCATAGACATAGAGTGATGCACACATAAGATGATGTCTATGAAAGCATTAGGTTACCTTGTCCCTTGTCTTACCAACAAGAGGGTTTGTGACTCCTTGAACTAGTGCAAGATGTGGAAGTTGATTGCACTTGTTGTTACCAAAATGATATGAGTGAAATATGTTGGCGGATTCACCCTCAAGAACTCTCTAGTTCTTCTTCTTCGGGATCCACATCATCTTGATGGGAATCCTTGGAGTTGTAGTCGTACTTGATGAAGTAGAGCTTGATGTAGTCTTGGGAACCCACTTGACCAAGGCCTTAGGAGCTTCTTCAAATGCATCAATCTCCTCTTGAAGCTTTTCCTTGCCTTTTTGCTTGTGGTCTTGTGGTGGAAGATCATCTTGAGCTTGTGTCCCCTTGAAGGAAGTAGAATCATACTTCTCTTGTTGAGGAACAAACTTCGTCTTGGGGTATTGACCTTCTTCCCACTCAACTCCATTGGCATTGAACTTTCGTTCAAAACCAACACCTTGTTTCTTCCGGTGCCTTCCTTGCTTGCATACAATTTCCTCAAATTGCTTACTCCCGGCAAGGCTCTTGTAAACACCTTTCTCTATAATTCCCTTCAATAAGCTATTTTCTTGCTCAAGTGTAACTTGGCTAAGAGAATCATTAGTGTAATCAAGAGAACTACTAGAAGCAACAACATTGGATTTAGCATGATTATTGTTACTACTAGAGGAAGAATCCTTCTTGTTCTTGTTAATGGACTTGACTTGAGGCATGTAAGTAGATAAGAGTAAACGCTTGGCAATGTAAGAAGAACTTTTCTTACGGAGATCATCAGTGATTGCCTTTAAGAACTCATGCTCTTGCTCAAGGTTGAGCTTTTCAAAGCGTAACTTCTCATGAGTCCTTCAAAGTTCTCGATGATCTTCTAAGATAGTTTCATGAGCTAACTTAAGAGTGTTTAGTTCTTTAGTTAGAAGCTCAATCTTCTCCTTATCATTGTCATTCGTTTTATCTTGATTAGCATGATTAATTGACGTTTCATCATAGTATTCATCACTAGAGTTGTAAACAAGTAAATCATCATCACCTAGCACTACAAAAAAATACACTTCCGTGATGATACGTGTTTGTCAAAGTAGGTCGCGTTTTTGTCATGCATGTACATCCATGACAAATTTATGACAGGATCAAGATAGTCATACCTGTGCTGTCGTAGAAGTGTTCCATGACATTACCAAAATTATCATCACAGAAGTGTCCACCTCCATGACAATAAATCGCGCGTCACGGAACTGCTTTCGTCAAGGGTGACTAACACGTGGCATCCACCGTAACGGAACGCCGTTAAGCTATCGGGTTGGGTTTTGGATCCGATAACCCGTTAACAGCCCCGACCAATGGGGATTTTCCACGTGTAAAATCATCATTGGCTGGAGGAAACACGTGTCGGCTCACCGTTGGGACAGATGCCATCCACTCATTGGACCGATGGCGCCTATGATACGGCGACACGTGGCACGGCCCAACAAAGGCCCATTCCTGTGAAAATGCCGGCCCATTTGACTTGGTCAAAAGGTGGCGGGCCGGCCCACGGAAAGCCTGTTAACGGCCTGTTCGCATATAGCCCATTTACAGCCCGCTAACCTAGGGCCCGTTATGCCCTATCCGAATTAGGCCGAGTAGCATCATCTGGGCCGTCCAATATGATTCAGCCCATTTTAACTTCCGGCCCGTGTGTGGCCCATGACTTCTTTCGGCCCATATGAGGACCTTTGTAACTCTTGGCCCATTAACGGCCCATGGTGAAACTGGCCCGTAATGAACAGTGTATCACTTTATACCCATTAACGGCAAATTATTCCATTGGGCCGTTTCCAGCCCAAGTTATCTTTCGGCCTTCTCAGGGCCCATTGATACTTGGGCTCATTTGCAGCATTCGGTTACATACGGCCTATTACTATCATTTTCTGCTTGTGGGCCAAATTCAGCCCGTCGTTACAGTTGGCCCGTTTGCGGACCGTTAATACGTTGGGCCGTTTTCATGTCAAAAAACCCTGTTGGGCTGTTTTCATAGAGTTATCAAATACGGCCTATTAATGGACCGTTATGGTCCACGAATAGTACAGCACATGATTGGTGAAATGATGATACGCCCCGTAGAAGGCCCATGGATCCTACGACCCGTATGAGGCCCATGGATAGTACGGCCCGTAGAAGGCCCATGGACCCTACGGCCCGTAGAAGGCCCATTGATCCCTAAGGCCCGTATAGAAGGCCGATGGATCCTACGGCCCATATAGAAGGCCAATGCTCCTACGGCCGAACGAAGGCCCATGGATCAAACGGCCTACAGGAGGCCCATGGTTACAACAGTCCGTGTGTTGCCATGATTATTTTGGCCTAGTTACCAAAAATAGGCTATTGTGGCCACTAGAAAAACACAGAAAAAGAACTTAAGTGACTACAAGCAAACAACTAAACAAGACAATAAGGAAATAAATAAGCAAGCAATTAAGGCTAGCCTATTACAGCTATTACACATATTACATCCACTGGGCATCAAAGTTCGCCACAAGTGCAAATATAGGGAAGAAAGCAGCATATTACATACACTTGGCCATCAAAATTGGCCACCAGTGCAAATAAACGCGGCAGCAAAACAAGAGCATAACTGAAACAACTTTAGAAGAGCTCAAGAAACGTTATCCTGGGTATCCACCATGCTGGCAATAAGCTTAGCAAGCTGAATAGCTTTGTCCTGTTTGGCGCTAAAATCCTCCAACGCTTCTGCAGACTAGAAAGTATGCATCTGAATGCTCCAGGACTTCCGCAGTCCTTCCGCTTCTTGTCGCAAAGACAATTGATCGATGTCTTTCACTTGTAGTTGAGACTCAAGAAACCAAACTGATTGAGATAAAGGAGTTTGAATAGCTTGTGCAAGCGGTAGTGGCGATGAACTCGAACACTAAACCAAGACAGACTTTGGGGTTGTCTCATTGTCTTCAAGATAGTCTTCCTTAGTTGTTTTATCAGCTTTGTTGGAGACCAACAAGGATGTGTCACTATCCTGAACCTTATCTGCATTACTTCCTTTACCATTGCTTAATAAGGCACTCTTCCCCAATATTCTATCAGCATTCTAAAAGAAGAAACAAGCAGACACATAACAAGTTTAGCATGTACTAGTATATGAAACTCATTTCGGTGAACCAGCTCATTAGTAAGGTGGACAGGATTAAACTATCAAGTCTTCTATTGCCAAGTACTAGTACATAATAAAAGCATCAAACAAACATATATCTATGTCATATGGTCACTGCATTGTCTTGCCAAATCAAAATAGAGACATGGTTCAAATCATATCAGTTCAAGACAAAGCAGCAGTGAAAGAATACAAAGCGTGGGAAACTACACGGCACAACAAGATTTCAGATGGGTACCACGGGTCTACGTGTACAAAAACACTATTGGCTCTATTGTGATGCTAGTAATGTGCATGATATGAAAGTCAACTGTATACACAATTGAAATTGAAATCAAGAGAGCTATTGATAAGAGCAAACATGTTAAAGAAACATGTGTGAGCATACCTGTCGTGCCATTGGAGTTTTGATTGGATCCTTCAATTTAAAAATAAGTTTGTATGAGTAAATAGAATGATACAAGAGCAAAGCAATCAGAGTTAAAAAGGCACGCCTAAGCGAGCACTTAAGTGCGCCTAGGCTCTAGGCGTTGGCAAAACGCATTGCGCATAACTATGCTTAATCTGTGTGTCGGTGTCAAAACCGTCGGATCTCGGGTAGGGGGTCCCGAACTGTGCATCTAGTTGGATGGTAACAGGAGACAAGGGACACAATGTTTTACCCAGGTTCAGGCCCTCTCGATGGAGGTAAAACCCTACGTCCTGCTTGATTAATATTGATGATATGGGTAGTACAAGAGTGGATCTACCACGAGATCAAGGAGGCTAAACCCTAAAGCTAGCCTATGGTATGATTGTTGTAATGTATGTTGTGTCCTACGGACTAAAGCCCTCCGGTTTATATAGACACCGGAGAAGGCTAGGGTTACACAGTCGGTTACAATGGTAGGAGATCTACATATCCGTACGCCAAGCTTGCCTTCCACGCCAAGGAAAGTCCCATCCGGACACGGGACGGAGTCTTCAATCTTGTATCTTCGTAGTCTTGGAGTCCGTGGGACGATGATAGTCCGGCTGTCCGGACACCCCTAGTCCAGACTCCTCGGTAGCCTCGAACCAGGCTTCAATGACGATAAGTCCGGCGCGCATAATGTTCGGCGTTACAAGGCGGGTTCCTCCCTTGAATAATCCAGAGAAGATCAAGAACACTAGGATAGTGTCCGGCTCTGCAAAATAAATTCCACATTCCATCGTAGAGAGAATAAAATGTACACAAGTCCAATCTGCTGACGTATTATGCGGCATGACATCAAACCACTACCAAGCCTTCATTTGAATCGTTTTTTATTATACCACCTCAGCACGTTTAGCGAAGCGGTTTCCTTGGCACGTCCTGTCGAAGCAGAGATCGTGTTCCCCTTATTCCGGGATTCCCATCAATACGGACGTGGGTAACCCAACCGCGCCATTGATGGTGGCGCTTGGGAGATAAGCGAGTTTTACCAGCTGGTGGGGGCGCATAGTCTCCGTCGCCTATATATAAGGGATAAGGATTTACCTTCTCACCTACGCCTTCTTCCTCCTTTGCTTATCCATCTCCGCGCACTCAAGCTCCAACGCTCAAGCTCGCGCATCTCGCCTCGACCTTCTCCGACCATGTCCGGAGCGGGAGGCAAATGGTTGGCCTCCACCGTTAAGGAGGAGCACATCACCAAGCTGCGCAGCTCTGGATACCTTTCCGGCGACATCGCGCATCGGCTGCCCGACGACGGGCAGCTCATCCCCACCCCCGGGCCCCATGAGAGGGTTGTTTTCCTCCCCCACTTCCTCCGCGGACTGGGCTTTCCACTCCACCCATTCGTCCGGGGGCCCATGTTTTACTACAGCCTGGATTTCCACGATATGGCGCCGAACTTCATCCTCAACATATCGGCATTTATCGTCGTGTGCGAGGCCTTCCTCTGCATCCGGCCCCACTTCGGTCTGTGGCTCAAGACCTTCAACGTCAAGCCGAAGGTTGTGAAGGGCATGCAAGCGGAATGCGGAGGCGCCATGTTGGGCAAGTTGCCCAACGTCCTTTGGCTCGAAGGGGCCTTCGTGGACTCCGTCAAGGGATGGCAATCGGGGTGGTTCTACATCACCGAGCCGCGCGAACCCACGTGGGCGGCGGCCCCCGAGTTTAGATCTGGCATCCCCACGCAGCTCACCTCCTAGAAAGAGAAGGGCTTGTTGTGGGGCAATCCTAAGGAGCTGATGGGACTCCGGTCCTGTATCCAGAAGCTGGTGAGCAATAAGCTCAGGCTCGTCGACGTGGTCCAAGTCATGCTCATCCGCCGGATTCTCCAATGCCAAGAACGGGCATTCAATCTGTGGGAGTTCTATCCGGAACAGCACCAGGCGCTAAACGGGCTCTTCGACACGACATATGAAGGCGCGTGGAGGGTGCTGTTTAAGGGCGCCGAAGCCCCCGCATCCGCGACGGAAGATCGCGGATTTTGCTCGCAGCATCCAGCTGACGAGGTAAGTGATACAACCCCTTTACGGGACACTTGTGGTAAATAGATTGATTCTAAGAGGGTTTCAATCTCTCGTTTCCTTTGGCAGGAATGGATGGAGAAGGCCGAGCAGCTCATCTGTCCGGCTCCCATGCCAGAAGACCCAGTGAACGCCCGTCTAGCGGGGCTGCTGGTTCCGGCACCGCACGTGGTGCCGGAGAAGAAGGCCAAGAAGGCGGCCACGGGGACTCGAAAGAGTTCCCGTAATCAGGCATCCGACGACGAGGCAGACTCCTTCCCCGAAGATGAGGAGGAGGAAGAAGACTCTCTCCCGGAGGAGGGAGAGAAGAAGAGGAAGGCTTCCCCGATAGGGGAGGCCGAAGGGTCCAAGAGGGGAAGGACTATTCCCCCGGACAGCTCTGCCAACATCGACGTTGGCGAGGAGGAGTGGCCTTAAAGGGCCAGGCCTCCGGCGAGATCGTAAGTATCCGGATCCTTGATATGCAATTTCTTTTGTGTCACATAGTGTCCTACTAATGCCACATACTGTCCGCAGTCCGGCCGATGATGATCTCCCCACTTCATCGAGCGGGTCGTTGGCCCCGTCGGACGTGGATTCACTTCCGACTGCCTCTACCCCCCGCGCCGACGAGGACGCCGAGGTGGGATCCCAGAGAGGGACCCATCAGGAGGAGGCTCCGGAGGCGCCGCCAGGCAGCCTCCCGGACTTTGCGCCGGACTCTACATCGGAACCTACAATGGTTCCAGAGTCCGGCAGGAGGCCCCTTCGAAAGAGGGGCAGGACTGTGACACCGGCGGCCTCCGTCCAACCGGAGGTGCCGGACAACTTGCTGGAGGCACTCAAAGGTGCTTCCATCGAGGAAGAACACCGCACTATCATGAGTGCGGTGATTCAGAAGGTTCAGCTCGCCAAGAGCGGGCTGACCGAAGCCTGCAACAGCCTTCTAACAGGCTTTGAGGTAAGAAGTTATAATTATGTAATGTAATACCGCATAGACAAGTAGCCTTCGATGCTCAGTTCGGTGTTCGGAAAGAAAAGCCGGACTGAGGATCTAAGAAGATATACGCAGGGTTGCTTTAAGTATGTCCATATGGGTTTGCAGGCTGCGCTGCTGACCTCTGCCGCACTGACTGCGAAGGTCGGTGCATTGAAGCAGGATCTCGAGCGGTCCGAGCAAGAGCCGGCTGTGCCAAGAAGCAGCTCGTGGACAAAGAAGGTGAGTAACACCACTTTGAATAGTTACCTTACAGAAAAGGATTTAGGTTGCAATAAAATTAACAAGGATAATATGAGTATTGCAGGGGCCACGAACAAGGTGGAAGCCCTGAAGGAGGCTGTGTCCGCGGCCGAACACAGTGCGGCCGCGGAACGGGCAGAGCGGGAAAAGCAGGAGGCACAGGTGGCGGAAGTACGGCAAGAGCTCCGGGCTCTCATGGAGAAGCATGAGAGCTTGGAGCGTGACTCCAAGACTCGAGAGTCCGAGCTTGCCTCGGCTCTCGAAAGTGCCAAGTCCACCAAGGCCGAGGCCCGTAAGGCCCTTCAGGAGGTTGAAGATTCAAAGAAGATAGCGGCGGGTAAGGCATTTTTCATGCAAAGCAAGCATGTTAATGTAAACTACGACACTTAACGCATTTGGAGCTCTCGAGGCGTTTGCAGATTTGCGCAAGAAGTGTCCGATCTGCCGCATTCTACCGTGGCGAGGAGGGGAGCTCAGCGGAGAAGGTCTTCGGTCTCGATATCTTTGAGGCCAGCCATCCGATGCCCCAAGCGACCAGTTAAGCAGTGGTCGAACTCCACAAGGTAGCCGAGGAGGCCATGAAGGGCCTTATAGTCCGATTGTGGCTGGACGGGCCATGCACGGAGCTACTTGACCTCGTCGCGGCGGCTGGTGGATCGTGCCCACAGGTGGAGGTCATCAAGCGCTCCGCTTTGTATTGAAGGTGCTCGTCGGGCCCTTGCCCGCACAAAGGGGCATTGGGGCAGGTTGGATGCGGAGAAGCTTCTCACGGACCCACCACCACCGGGCAAGGAGTATTGCACGCTCGAAATGTATTATAAAACTGTCCTGAAGGGAGCCCGCGATATTGCGGATGAATGCCCTAGAGATGTAATTTTTGAGTAAACTCGCTATGTATTATCCTGTGCGCTGAAAACTTCGTTCATATGCGCCTTGAGCAACGCTTGTTTAATTTAAAATATTACCTTACATGCGGCCGTTTATAAAATCGAGAGATGGCAAGTCGTTGGCTTCACCCCGAGCATGAAAGTCTTTGGGTTGTTCGGGATAAACTTGAGCACTCTTGTTCCCATTTTGGGTCCATCTAGGAGGCGCTCAACACAACGAACAAGGCAACCAGACTTATAATGCTTGAACACTCTCACTTAGCCATAGAATTCTATAATTTTAAATTTGGTGAAGCCCCGGTATTCGAAGACCGAATCCGGGCGCTATCCACGCCTATAGTCGGACATTATCCGAACTTCGCTCGGCGGCGTGAGTCATTAAGGACCCGAAAGACCTCTCGAACAGCGACGGTCTCGCCTTATCATGTCGGTCGGTTTAGCTTTCTCCTTTGAGGCGCCGCCTGCTCAATCGGCGCAATCGCGATGGTTCTCCAGTGCCACCTTAGCCGGCTGAGCGGGCGTAAGGCACCAAAAGCGTGGGGCCGGGCAAACCCAACTATTGACCCAAGACATGATTGAGCCGATTCATATAATGCTATAAGTTCGGTGCCGCACTTATGAAAGTGTTCGGACTTATCACACCATAATGTGGGGAACATAAGCCCCACAGTGTATTAGGCCGTACCAAAATATCTGGTGCAAGATGTCATGTAATGAACATATATATAAAAAAAGTAATGTAATTGCAGTCGAAAAGTGCTGCATTATTTATTAAAGGAAGTCTGCTATGAGTGCGGACTGATACAAATAGTGCGGTATGCAAGGGATTTGGACTAATTGAACATGTCCCCCTCCAGGGATGAGCTGCGGACTTTGTGTATATAATCGAATATAATACTCGTAATTAAGACCACCTGAGTGTTTGTCGCGGCCTTCTTTTTCCCTGGCTGTTGCATCGTGAGTTCGGCAGGTTCACCGCCAGACAGGGCCTCTGGTTAACGCAGTCCTGTGTATATAAAGAAGAAAAATAAAAAAAAGAGTGGCACACTTGCGAGCCCCTGGTGTGGTCGAGCCGCACTCTGGGTCCATTGTGGTTGTGCCCCTTCCCCTACGCCCATGGTATCTCCAAAGCGTAATGATGTATGCGGAGGGTTGTTCTTGCAATCATGCGAGGGTGGGGGTTGGGGCCGCATTGCTACACGTGCTCTGATCGCGCCAGGTGGTCTTGGTTGGTATTGCTTCGGGCGTGTTTTGCTATATCCGGCCGTTTAACGGCCGGACTCGAGAATTGCCTTAAAAGGCTGCTCTGTACTCCTGCCACGAGAGCCGCTGTATGTTCCTCCATTCGGAGGGAGCGTTCTGTATTTCCGTTGACCGTGATGACTCCACGAGGGCCTGGCATCTTGAGCTTGAGGTATGCATAATGCGGCACCGCGTTGAACTTTGCAAACGCGGTTCGTCCGAGCAGAGTGTGATAGCCGCTGCGAAATGGGACTATGTCGCAGATTAACTCCTCGCTCCGGAAATTGTCCGGGGATCCGAAGACCACTTCTAGTGTGGTGAGCACATGCATATTGGCTTCCACACAGTATGACACCTTTAAAGGTTGTCTTTGTAGGTTTAATCCTTGAGGGGTCTATGCCCATCATGCGCACTGTATCCTGATAAAGCAGGTTCAGGCTACTACCGCCGTCCATCAAGACTCTCGTGAGGTGAAATCCATCGGCGATTGGGTCTAAAACCAATGCGGCGAATCCGCCATGGCGTATGCTGGTCGGATGGTCTCTTGATCGAAGGTGATCGGACAAGAGGACCATGGATTGAACTTGAGGCGATGGCTCCATCGCATAGGCGTCCCTTAGTGTGCGCTTCCTCTCCCTCTTGGGTATATGGGTTGCGTAAATCATGTTCACTTTATGCGCACTTGTGGGGGAAACCCTTCATCCTCTATTGTTCGGGCGGTCGGGTCTCTTCCTCGTCGTCATTGTTTAGCCCCTTGTCATTGTTTTCGCAATTAACTTGCTGCTGTTGAACACCCAGCAATCTCTGTTTGTGTGATTAGCTGGCTTTTTAGGGGTGCCATGTATCTGGCATAAGCGGTCGAGTATTTGGTCCAAATTGGACGGACCCGGAGTGGTTCGTTTGAATGGCTTCTTCCGCTGACCGGGTTTAGAGCCTCGGAATCCGGCGTTTACTGCCGTATCCTCCTTATCGTCGTCGTTAATGTGGCGTTTATTTTTGTTTCGATGTGACCTGCCGTTGTGGTCGTTAGTATCCGGACTGCCAGAATTTTTATTGAGGTTATTGCTGCGAGCTAGCCAGCTATCCTCTCCCGCGCAAAAGCGGGTCATTAATGATGTGAGGGCTGCCATGGATTTGGCTTTTCTGTCCCAGTGCGGGCTAGCCACTCGTCGCGGATGTTATGTTTGAAGGCTGCAAGGGCCTCTGCATCCGGACAGTCGACGATTTGGTTTTTCTTTGTCGAGAACCGTGTCAAGAATTGTCTGGCCGATTCGTCTGGCTGCTGAATTATGTGGCTGAGGTCATCGGCATCTGGTGGCCGCACATAGGTGCCCTGGAAGTTGTCGAGGAATGCGGCTTCCAGGTCTTCCCAACACCCAATTGACTCTGCGGGCAAGTTGTTGAGCCAATGCCGAGCTGGTCCTTTAAGCTTGAGTGGGAGATACGTGATGGCATGGAGATCGTCGCCACGGGCCATATGGATGTGAAGAAGGTAATCTTCGATCCAAACCGCGGGGCCTGTTGTGCCATCGTAGGATTCGATGTTTACGGGTTTAAACCCTTCAGGGATTTGATGATCCATTACTTCTCAGTGAAGCATAGCGGGTGTGCGGCGCCTCTGTATTGAGCAATATCACGGCGCAGCTCAAGAGGCGTTATGCTGCTGTTTCGGCCCGGCCGGGTTATTGTATCCGTGCGATAGTATTCGTTGCGAATTAGTGGGGTGCTCTCATGATCCGTAGATGGATCTGGATTGCCTTGCTTTGTCCTCCAATCGTCTACGCAAGTCCGGCGTGTTCCTTTTAACCGTACTTTTGGAGCGATGCGGCGTCTGACGGTTTGGTTGAGGGCACAGATGCCTCTCTGCATCGCGACCACGTGGTGGTCGGTCCGCCGTATCGTCTTGCTGGTGATGAAGGTATGTATGCTTCCTCCTCTAGTCGGGGAGCAACTTGCGTCTGGGGTAGCTTTTGGAGGCGTTCGAGTTTATACTCTTGACGCGAGGACCTCGGTCCATCGATCGGCCAGGCAGGTCTGATCGACTTGAAGCTGCTGCTGCTTTTCTTTAGGCTATTTGCCGTGGCGATAAGCCTGCGTTTGAAACGCTCTTGTTCGACGAGATCCTCGGGCACGATTTAATTCGTCATCGTTGAGGCTTGCCTCGTCTTGAGGGAGGCATATAGTTATAATCCTCGAGCTCTTAAATGCGCCGCCCTCTCGTGAGGGCTTGCTACGCATCCTCCTGCGCCGAGTCTTCTTTGGAGGGATTATCTTCGGCACTCTCGGGGTATTATTATCTCTGTGCGGAATCTCCATTCTTCTGTGGTGGGATTTAGAGCGGCGCCCGGCGACGCCGGTGCTTGGGCTGCTTCTTTAAAGAATCTGCCTCCGCTACTTCTTCGCCGTCCCGTCTTTTGGGGTGTCCACCATGTATATGTCGATGACGAGGTGGTCTTCAAAGCCTGTGGCGCTGGTTCTGTTAAATCTCCGGCATCGTCGTCCATAGCGTCAATGTCTTGGTCATAGTCTAGCATGTCGGTTAGATCGCCGGCAGTGGCTACAAAGTGGGTGGTGGGTGGGCTCAATTTCTTCGTCGTCCAGTATCCCAACCATCCTGGCCATAGTCCGCCAGACTCTCCGGATAGCGAGAGATGCTTTAGCGAGTTTAGGATGTCGCCAAAGGGCGAGTGTTGGAAGATGTACGTGGCGGTGAATTCCATAACCGGCGCCCAATCAGATTCGATTAGCGGGCGCGGGAGGTCGGAGTCGGCAAGGAGTCCGGCACCTCGAGTCCGAAGCCGCGAGGACAAGGGTAGTGTTCGGCTCCATCGCCGTGAGAGTTGAAGCCCCGAGGCGGTGTCCAACCACCGGTCCTCGATCTGGCGATCGGCTCCGGTCTAAGGGCGGGCGGATTCTTGTCGCGCCACCAAGGCCTTTGTTCGGTGTGAGCTAGATCATGCCCATCGTAATAAAGGCGGCACGCACGCTTGGCGTGGCTCGAGCACTGTCGAAGATCAAGTCCCCGGATGTCGACCGTGAAGTTTAGGCTTCGAATCGACCCGACGCCGTAGGCGTAAGCTTCGATCTGGACAGCATTGCTGGTTGAAGATGCCATCGAGCCTATCGGCAACGCACGGAGGAACTCTCAATGAAAGCACCAATGTCGGTGTCAAAACCGCGGATCTCGGGTAGGGGTCCCGAATCTGTGCGTCTAGGCGGATGGTAATAGGAGACAAGGGACACGATGTTTTACCCATGTTCGGCCCTCTCGATGGAGGTAAAACCCTCGTCCCGCTTGATTAATATTGATGATATGGGTAGTACAAGAGTGGATCTACCACGAGATCAAGGAGGCTAAACCCTAAAGCTAGCCTATGGTATGATTGTTGTAATGTATGTTGTGTCCTATGGACTAAAGCCCTCTGGTTTATATAGACACCGGAGAAGGCTAGGGTTACAGTCGTCGGTTACAATGGTAGGAGATCTACATATCCGTATCGCCAAGCTTGCCTTCCACGCCAAGGAAAGTCCCATCCGGACACGGGGCGGAGTCTTCAATCTTGTATCTTCGTAGTCTTGGAGTGCGGTGGGCGATGATAGTCCGGCTGTCGGATACCCCTAGTCCAGGACTCCCTCATCATGCGTATCAAGATAAGCATGCGCTTTGGTCGATAAAGTGCAAGGCGGTGGCAAAACACACAATTAACGCCTAGCGCTTTTTGAACTATGATAGCAATGGAATCTTAAATTAGAACAATTGTTCTTGAGGTTTAGGCACTTGTTCTACATGAGCAGTCTGATAAGACGCAAGAATATAATACTTAAAAATAGAAAATGAGCTCATAGACCTTACCACATTCTTGGTTTGGGACGGTCTGAACAAAGCGTTCCCGGTCATCATCCATAAATGTGTCTCGGGAGAGCGTAAGGAATTTGATGAGTTTCTTTGCCGGTGAAGTACGTTTTCTTCAGGTAATTCCGATACTGCCACCAAGCATTCTTGAAGATAGTAGAGGTATTAGCACAGGTTACCTGATCCTGAGTTTCCAAATCGGTCCTTCTCTATAGAGAAAAATGGGAAAATTTGTTGTATTATAACCATCATGGAGGTAGGATGTATGGGACGAAGCGAAGTAATTGCCATGAATAACATTACTTACACATAACTCTGGACAAACACACCTGAATCGCATTTTCCTTCATCTTCAATATAATATTTCCAAGATGGGAAGATACGCACATACGATTTAACAACATCAAATGTGATAGATGCTAAACTACGACTGGCTGGTTGTGCTTTCTCCACGGGAATAGGCGTACTAACTGGTGGAGCTGGGGTTCGCCGTGATAGTACTGGCCCTCTGGGCACTAGAGCTGCCTTACTAACTGCTCTTGTTTGGGAGCTCGGTGGTGGAGATGGTGATGTGTCAACAGGAACTGGGTTACTATCGGCTGGGGTTTGGGTTAGATTGGGTGAAGCTGGTTCTCTGTCCATCGCAGTAGGGGTATAATCTGCGAGAGTTTGGGTTATGTGTGGTAGGGCTGGTTCTTGTGCATGTACAACCGGGGTGCTATCTCCACCAATAGGTAGCACTATTTTATTTGAAGACCATGTTTTTATTCCGCTGAATCTTGGCATCACCGCTCCAATTCAAATGGCTGATAAACAGAAACATAGTTGAATGTCTGGACATTGTATGAGAGATAGATGCAATAGATAGTGTGGAAAAAAGAGGGCATGAAATAGTTGACATGTATATTGTTTAACTAAAACGGATAGCATGACATAACTTCACATATATGATGTCTATCTAAACTGGATAGCATAGCATAACATAATTCAAAGATATGATGAATAACAAAACAGGATCGCATGACATAATTCACCTACATGTTATCTAAGTAATCAGGATCGCATCATGTAATTCACATATGTTATTTATATGCTAAACAGAGGGCATTCGATATGATGTCTGAACTAAGAACATGGTGTTGAATATTGTGTATATGATGTCTAAACTATGCAATGCAAGACACCGTATGCATGATATGAGCAGTATAACCGTGCCAAGTTAGAGCATACACCTCGGTAGGGGAATAGGACTGTCATCTATCTCTGAATCCATCTCTGAGGAGCTATCGGGACCCAACAAGAGATCTGCTTCGACAGGTAGCATTGTCTGCTCTGAAGGCCTTGTTTTCACTCCAGATTTTTCCATCTCCCACCCAAATGGCTGATTCACAGGAAGAGTAGTTTAATGTACAAACATTGTTGACAAATGGAAATATAATGAAGAAAAGGATGGGCAAGATATCATTCAAATATATGATGCCGGTTAAGCAGGATGGCATTGCACATTTCACATATATTATGGCTGGCTAAAAGACATGAGACGCATAATTCCCATATATGATATAGAAACTAAGCAGGTGGCATTCTGAACATGTCTAAACTAAGCGGATGACATATATGATGTCAAAAGTAGGCCTTTGCAAGGCAACATATGCATGATATGACTAACATCATCATGCCAAGGTAGAGCAAACACCTTGGGGGTAAATAGGAGTGGTCGTGGCGTGCGAATCCGCCTCGAGCAGATATCTTCCTCTGGATTACAATCTATAGAGGGGTGGGAGGGTTTGCCATTGAACCCACCATGGGCGATGTCTGCATGACATTGTATTGCCGCGCAAAACTCTTCTCTTTTTCTCTACATGTGCAGCATGACTGTGTACAATATCTGACATGCATACGAAAAAATATGGTGAGATTATGTAAGGAGAGCATGCGGAAATTTAGAGTGATGGTAACAACCAGTGGATGGATCCAAAAATAATGATAGCAAGCTGATGATTGCTTTAAATTAATAAAAAGACAGATGATGATTGCTTTACTATTTGTTTCCCACCCAAGATGAACAACATAGGCATACCCTAGGTGAACCAGATATTAGATAGACATACTATTCATTGCTGCCTCGATATGTGCCCCACAACTAATTTAGAACTCAAGTTTGAACATGAAT
This sequence comes from Aegilops speltoides, assembly GCA_021437245.1. Classification (NCBI taxonomy): domain Eukaryota; kingdom Viridiplantae; phylum Streptophyta; class Magnoliopsida; order Poales; family Poaceae; genus Aegilops; species Aegilops speltoides. The sequence continues at coordinate 140,572,440 of CM038142.1, read as the reverse complement.
TTGGACCTGAGTTGGGAGTCCAAGAGCTGAACAGGATGATAAAGTAGCAGGTAAGTTTAAGCAATGCATAACATAAGCAGAAACAAAAGAGTGCGACCTCTCTTGTGGACTCGTGTACTCCTCAGGTTCATCTGCTGAGTCGATGATGGTGATACCGTTGGGGTGCATGCCGGCGGCAGGGAAGGAAATCTGAGGCGGCGAAAGACGGTCAGGAGTCGTGATGCCTAGTTTGGTGGATGCTTCTGTCGATGGAGCAGCTCAGGTGAGGTGGATGACATCGCGGCAGGAGTAGGACAAACCACACAAAGTTCCCTTCGACACGTACCTGTAACTTAAGTAATTCTGTAAGGGCTCGTTTGGCTTGCATGATTCTTAAAACGTAGGGATAGGAAAAACATCGGAATAGGATAGGAAAATGCACATGGTAAACAGAGCATTTGTAAACACAGGATTTCTATCAACTTGGGTGTTTGGTTTACATGAATTGGAAGAGCAGAGGAATGCAAAGAAACATGGCCAAAATAAAGAGAAACCATATGAAAGCGTGTACAGTTAGAATGTTATCCTGGCACTAATGCACTTGGTCTTGTTTTCATGCATAGGATTTTGAAAAGTAGGTCCAGGTGGATGTTTTGCTTCATTCCTTTCAACAAAATGCATGAATAATTGAATAGTAGAGTGCCATTGGAAAATTCCCTATTGCTATGTTTTTCTGTTGAACCAAAATAGCCCTAATGGATCGACGTGAATGTATAGTAATAAGTGACGCAACAAGTGTACAACCTCTTTGCCGTAGCCGTGTCGACCTCAACATCATTGGGTTGGTCGCTGAAGCAGTTGAGGCAGAGGTGGCTGTCGGAGGTGTGGAGGAAGATCTGAGGAATCAGTGACGGCGTCCGTGGCACCGCTCTGTTGTGATGGATCGATTCGTCATTGGAGCAGCTCCGGTGAGCAGTAAGGCGTCAAGGTGAAGCAAAGCACAAGACGGACATCGTCAATCTCAAGTGGGATTCTAATAGCATCTCCAATAGATGATGAAAAATGGATGTAAAATTAACATCACCAAAAACCACCTAACTACAACAGATGAGGTAAAAACTATTGACTCTGAACTTAACTATCGAAACCGAAATTAATCTGTGGAATCTAAATGCTATCACAAAATCTGGCGCAATGGTAGCGGAGACACTTGACATGTAGTTTAGGAGGGCTGCAGTTCATTTTCAACTCTGCACCCCCGAGCCGCCGCCACCACCGGCGAACCGCCCGGCCACAGGCGCCGCCTCGCCGCCCCAAACAACTCACCACCGCCCAGCCAGCCCTCTAGCCCCCCCACCACGAACCCTAAGATAGATAGTGGGGTACCTCTCCGCGAGCCCCGACCCGCTGGGGTGGTTCTTCCTTAACTCCGCGAGCCCCCCCAACCCCAAAATCGATGACCCAAAAGTCGATTCACTAGATCAAGTGTGGCTTAATCGGAGCGGGAGCATGAGCACGAAGCGAGGGGAGAGCAGCAGCAGCAGCTGGGCGAAACAAGCGATCGAGCGAGAGCCGAGCAGCAGCAGCAGCAGCCTTGAAGCGAAGCGAAGCGAGAGCCGAGCAGCAGCAGCAGATCCGGCTGGTATGGACGCCGCCGTTGAAGGGGCCTCGCCTGGGAAAGCCGCCCGTGGAGATGTCGCCCATGGCGCCGCTTCAAGGTATCCACTCCATGGGGGTGCGGGATGGAGCACCGTCGGCGCCGGGAGGTCGAGTTAAGGAGAAGGTGTGATGCGATGAGTGTACAACCTCTTTGGTGGCGCCGAGTAGGCCTCGGCTTCGTCTGAGGAGTCGGTGAGGATGCTGCGGTTTCCGGTGGAGCAGGTAAAGGCGGCGCTGTGGGGACGGAGCAGCCGCAATAGACGTGGCGATCATCGGAGCAGCTCCTTGGAGGTGGAGGATGGGGCGGCTGAACCGGCGGGATGGCGAGATGGACGATGGATCCTCATCCGGGGAGGTGGACGAGGGACGTCGAGCTGTTGCGGTGGACGACGTCATCGGGGAAGAGGCTCCGGCTGGGCAGCGGTGACGTGGCGGGCGGAGGAGGGTGGGGTTTTGCGGCTGGAGCGGAGAGGTTATGGCGGCCTGGGATTTTGAATGGCGAAAAGGGGGCAATGGGAGGGGGTGAAGCATGACTTACGGACGCGCTTGTCCAAAATGTAGGGTGTGTTACAAAGGTACCCCCCCACCAATTTGAACTAGCGGCCCTTTCGGCTCGGGGTTAGAAGGGGGATTTCGCGTGTCGGGATTTGGCAGCTGGAGGGAGTTTTCGCGCGCGTTGTAATTTCGGGATAGCAAGGCGCGGGTTGTGAAGGCGCCAGTTTTGGGAGCACGATATCTGAATTTTCGGGATATAACAAGACGCGGGTTGAATTTTAGGGACAAGCCTAACATGTAGTAATATTGTACATGTACGTACCAAATCAATTCGCACTTCCCTCAACCAAAAAGAAAACGAAAATAATAAAACTATTCACACCACACAAAGAGACAGTCTTGCCCCATTTTACTATACAAATGCTATTCAAAGCTACTCCCTCCTTCCACCTATATAGGGCCTAATGCATTTTTTGATGCTAACTTTGACCAAATATTAGAGCAATCATATATGACATGCAACTTACACAAAGCACACCGTTAACTTCGTCTGTGAAAGGTTCTTTCAATGATATAATTTTCACATTGTCCGTGTCATGTATTATTAATCTTGTCAATAGTCAAAGGCGGTCTTAAAAATCTCATTACGCCCTATATAGATGGAAGGAGGGAGTATGAATCCATGTTATGTCCGATTAATTTTGTTCGCTTTGCTGTATAATGCATGTAACCTACTCATACCAACATTTTAGTGCATTCCAAATGTCTGTACTACCGCTGCAATTCGAACTAAATTTGAATTTGTTTCTCTAGTTCAATAAGAATCTACAATCATGATTGTTGCCAACTTCAACCATCATTCATGTATTACCTTAATAACACACCACATGATTACTATAGAGATAGATATGAACTATGTGTACTACATGAACTCGAATTCTATTTTTTGAATACACTTGATGTTGATTCCAAATGATAGCACATTTGATGTACTAGCTATATATTCATAATCTAAACCATGTTCCATACGTGCACCGTGTTTATCACACAAAGTATAGTGCCCCGCCCCCTACATTATGACAAGTATTTAGACCTGAGTTGCAAAAGCTACACATTAGCCCAAATTATAATCAATGTTGTACATTATGGTATCTTCTTCAAGTATCTGTATCCACCTTTTTATAATGAATTATGATCTTTGTTCGTCTTTTACACCTTCACGATCCTCTTCTATTTGTAGCTAGCTAGCGCTAACTTTCTATCGTGCATGCACACGCCTGCCCCCCCCCTCACTCACCCTTAGCGTCCCCTCCATCGCGCACATTCATTATTTCTCTTTAGGTCGTCCACCAGCGGTGTGTGTAGGCCCCCGGCTCCTTCTTCCTGGCACACACCGGTCGATATACCTCTCTAGACAAGTGTGCCTACAACAAACACATATATACTTCCCCTCTTCTCTTCTCATTGTCCATGCCCCCATATGTCCAATACGATTCCACGCAGGTGCACACTCCCGCCCCTCTTTTCATTAGTCACATGCTCGCACACTCCTCCCCCCTCGACATGGTAGGCCTCTCGCACCACCTCCTAGCCACACTCTCTCCCCCTGTCTGCCTCTCCGGACCTTATTTGCTTCTAACACATGTAGGCGTGTATATGAACTGATCTCCCTACATATATCCAGGTCGACTATAATTCGTTTTCACCAAGCACCGATACACTTACCTCGCTAGTTATGTCTCTCCTTTTCTTGGACACACGATGGTTGATCTTCCTATGTAGTTACGCTTGCTTACCACAACCATATCTTCTCCCCTCATCATCCTTGAATACCTCCCGACCCGTCTCTCACACGCACGTGCATAGACATACAGACATCCCCCGCCCTCTCTTATTGATATTGCACTCATGCCCTCCGTTTGTCTAGCAGGCCTCTCCCACCATTTGTGAGACGCCACTCCACCACCAACCCTCCGACGCTCTACCTTTGTCTTTTTCCCAACCTTATTCCTCTGCTACACATATCCATGGATGTCGATCGATCTCCCTCAATACATAGCTAGGTCTCTCTCCTTCCCAGCACATATACTAGTCGACCGGTCTCTACCCCCCCACACACACACACACACACCGATAGTCGAACGTTGTAGGTAGGTATCCATGCCACAGAGAAGAACTGCACCTATGCCCTCTCAAATTCCAGTAGGCCAGCCGCCCTGTATCTTTGACGTGGGCAATCACAAATTCGATGGCACTCTTCATCGATTGCGCAGCCACATACTTTATCCCTGTTTTCAATTCTATCGATATCTCACGTCCATGACTCTGTTTCACACACATTGCATACATTATGTTTTTCTGATTGAGATATCATCAACACATTGCCTCTGTTTCGCACAAACCATCTCTCTCACACCCACCCACGTACGTACCTGCACCTAAAGAAGAAGTGCACGCAGGACGCACGTACTCACATCTCGTTCCCGGCCACACCCACGCGGGTACACGGTGGAGTTCGTTTCTGTACGAAAAGGCAGCCCACGTGATAATTTGACGCGTGTAGCGGTTGTTTACTCGAAGGAGGGTCGGGTACCATGCCCAGAATATAAAACGATTGCCATGGGGAAAATGGAAAAATGGGTTTCTCTCGTGAGTCTCGTCACACAATCTCACACAAGGCCGCCGTGGCCTCTCTCTCTCAGCGTTGGTCAGTGATCCGACCGCAACCCGTTGGCCGGCGGAAAGGGAGGATGTGCATCGTCTCTCCGTTCGATGGTGTTGAGGCAGCTCGTCCTGATTTGCGGTACCCGCCGTTCTCTCTGACTAGGCTCCGGCGTGGTAGGGCCTTTGCCACTTGCTCGCTGCCACAGTATGGGCAGATCCCGGCCGCCGGCGCCCTCCTAGTAACATCCCGATGACCCTCAGGTACAGCTTCCTCCGGCCTTGCTCCACTGCCCATCTTCCCACATTGCTGCATGTGGATCTTCTTTAGTTGTTTGCTTAAATCGTATCTCGGCCAGCGTACTTTCCATCTTGCAATCTTGTCCTCAAACCATTTTTGATAAACCACCATGTGCTATCTTTCCCTTTTTACATGGAACATGCTTCTTTTTTGTCGGCGTATGTGTCTTCAACTCATGTTATTGGGCAGTAATTGTTTCCTTTCGACCTCCTTTTGCAAACAGGGCTATCCATTTTCACCTCGTTGCTATTGCGACCTTTTGGTGAACTGCACAAATCACTTTTCTGAAGAGTGTTTTGTGCAATTCCGCCAAAATGTCACACGGGCAACGTTTTTACATTTCTGTGGGACTGCGGAAAGGGAGATTGGTATTGCTATCCTCCTCATCCAACTTCGTGCCTAATCTTCTCCGACAAGAAGTTAGTCCTAAAGAGAGATCGTAGAGGTGATCGGCTTCTATTTATGTGTGTTATGTTTCATCATCTAGTTCCACTATTATTGTAATCACACTGACTGGATATCTTTGCAAACAGGGATGGTCCGCCTGATTTTAGTCGAGCTGCACAAAATGATCGGATTGTGGTGTCCTTCATACACCTCTTTTCTGCTACAGAGCTGGGTGAAACTAGCTGCCAAGCAATGAACACTTGTGCCAAGGAAATGGAGCCATGCCTACGAACAACATCGATCAATTATATTTTTTCTTTATTTGTACACCTTCTCACAACTTTGTCTTGATTGTGATGTGAATATTGGCGCTGATCTGCGAACCATTGAGATGCATTAGCCATGGTAGTTTCATTTGTATTTGATGGAATGTTGTAACGAGATAATCTCGAGGCAAGACACATGAATCCTAAGTTGAAACCTTCTTTTCCCTGCGGGAACCAGAGTTGAAACCTTCATAGCATCACAGTACAATTTCATCAAAATTATGCGTAATCCTAAAGGATTGATAGCAATGCCAGAAACAATTCAACTCCGTTTCGCTGACATGTTGGACATCCTTCATCCGGCTCCACCTGCCATGCAGCAATATTGAGTGCACAACACAACTTCAGGGAAAGATTCACCCGGTCATTGCGCCGCAGTAGTAATGACTAGTGAGCAGTCAAATCACAGAGCCCCACCTTTGCCACAGTAAGTTGCTCGGAGAAGCAACCATCATTCTCTGGTCCTTGAATCCGCTGGTACTCCCATATTCCCACGAAGAAGTTGCTCGGCGAATCAACCATCACTATATCCTCTCATGTGTGATGACCACAGGAGCTATCCATTCAGATTGCATGTTAAAAAAATAAAGGTCGATAACTAATGCGGCAAACTTTCAAAAAAAACTAATGCGGCACTTCGGGCCAACGCGGCCAGATCGCATTTTGCACGAGAAATTACACACCATGTTTCATTGACATGTGGTCCCGTTCCAACATATCAGTGAGACGACGGCGAGTAGTAGGAGTATTTCCGAACCGACGTGTAGGCCGGGGCGCCCCTTCGTGAACCGTGGCAAACTGGCAACCGTCCACCGACGCTTCGCCTTTCCCTCTCGATTTGGAACTGCTGTCGCGCTCTTCCTCTCCCTCCTCCATTTTCCTTCAGCGCTTCACGCTTTCTTCTGCCATTGTTCGATCGTCTTCTCCATAGAGGGAACAGGACGGAAACGACCTCATTATTCTTGCCCCGATCTGAAAGATGACGTGGTGGAGGAACTCATTGATCGGTGCGACGTCATCACCTCGGCTAGCATGGCAAGTTCGTTCAAGCCCATTCTTGACTCAACTAATAACATCATTACAAGGAACCCAAGAGTCAAGGAACGGTTTGATCTCCCCTATATTCTTCGTCGTGACCCTGATGACCGGCGCCGTCACGACGGAGGCCTCACCCAGTGCAAGTTGATGCCGCTTGATAATGATACGTATGATGTTAAGATGCCATCGCTTGAGGGCAAGGCCTGGGCAGGTGCAAATGGAGATTGGGTTGTTTACATTGGGTCCAACTGCGAGTGGGAACTTGTGAATGTGTACACTCGTGACCGGGTTCCACTTCCAAAAATCTCAGCAGACTGCCTAGAGGTTGAGCACACCGATATTGTATGCACGTTCAAATACAATCATGGTGACTGTCTTCTACGGAAGATAGCAATTTCTTGAGTCCCCACCCGCTCTTGGAATTACAACAACTATGAAGTTGTTGCTATCTTCGACAAGCTTGTTGCCGTCGTTGCTGGTTTGACTCGATGGACTTTGCTCAAAAATCAGTTTCTGTACATAGATGAGTACTGTGATGCAATTGAATACGAGGGCCTTGTGTTTGCTGCCACCACTCATGGCACTGTTTTTGCATGGAATCGTTATGATTTCGGTACATTTGTCTTCCACCGTAATTATAATTGTTTCATCCACATGCATGCGGGTTAGCAAGTTTCCCTTTACTAATTAACCTTCTTCTTGTGTTTCCAAGGTCCTGTAAAAATTCCACCACCTATACTTGAAAAAATTTATAACCAAGGGGGAGATGACGATGGTGATGATCACGAGTATGAGGACGAGCAGCGCTCATATACTCGTTGGCTCCTGGCAACTAATTCCGATGGATCACCTCTTCTCGTGTGTATACAGCCCACTGATGATGTTACTGCTAAGGAAGCAGGTGTAGTCTCCCATGGTCGCACTCTCCGGACCTATTCCAACACCCGTTGCATGGTATTCGGGATGGATACTAGTGTGCTAGCGCCAACACCTTCTCCCTGGTACAGAATTGATAATCTTGGAGAAAACTCGCTCTTCCTTGGACAAAACTATCCGATGATGGTGAAAGGCGATCCAACTGCTGTTCACACAATGTTACTAGCACCATTTATGAGAAGCAACTGTGTCTATACCTCGGACATTTGGGTGGTTCCCCACCGCATCGATATAGTAGGCCTCTTGACTGGATGATCGATCCTGCGTTGGTCTCGAGATCGACAATAGATGCCCCGTCCCAGAGAATCACTTGTGGTTCAAAGCAAGCGTTTCCAACGCCGAGGAATGGTTGAGTTGAAGTTCATTTCATTGCTTGTTATTTGTTGTGTGGTGAAAACTTTAGTATTTATAATGTATCCTCGTTGTCGATGTGGGTTGATGACCTGTTGTATGTAATAAAATGATATGCATGTGATAAACTTACTAAATTTATGAATGGCTTTGAGTTGCTACGTGAGTGAGTGGTGCGACGAGGCAAAAAATATTTTCGAATACATAATTATGCGTGCATTGCAATAGGTTATCGGATGAGGCCAATCATCAACAATAGTAGTACACTATTTGTACTAGCTTCACATGCTTCACGCGTCGTCGTGCGGTGTTTTTATCAGAACCAGCACCTCGAATCCTCGATACTAGTAGTACTATATAGTAAGTAGTAGGAGTAGTAGGGTGGCATGGGCGAAACAAGCATTCACGTCCGGGAGTATGGCACACACCACCAAAGACGACTTCCATCTGACACCATATTTCTTGGAGTCTGTGCTAGAGCAATCTCTTCAACCTCATCGTTTCTCTAACTCAGCGATCGCGCGGCGGGCGAGGCGGGGGTTTGCCGATAGTCGGTTTCCTCAACTGCGGTCCCACTTGTAAGGCCAACTCCAATGCTCTATCAATATATGGATGTACTCTTCTTCCCAATACAAAAACTTGCATCCATTCTACTCCCTCTGTTCTACTACCTCCGTCCTGGTTTATAGGTCCCCTTTGTAGTTTGTGTCAAATTTTGACTAAAGATTTAACTAAAAAAATGTTAATGCATGTCAAGAAAAATTATCTCATTGGATTCGTATTTGAACATAGTTTTCAAAAATATAATGTTTGGTGACATGCGTAAACATTTTGTTAGTTTAATCTATGGTCAAAATTGGGCACGAAATATAATGGGGACCAATAAACCCGGACGGAGGTAGTATTTGTCAAAATATATATGTATATAGACATGTTTTAGTATATAGGCACATCCATTTTTGGACAAATGGAAGTCAAGTATTTTGGAACGGAGGGAGTACACAATAAAAATTTTAAGTTAGCACAACTAGTCTAATCCGAGAGCACAACCGAAGATTTGGTTGGGTTCTTCCTCCTTTTGCCGACACGTGTGATATCCAGCATCCAGGTCATGTCATGAAAGAAAATAGAGTGGTAGTTGATAAGTTGAAGCTACGAGATGTGCATCTTGGGTTAAACTGTAAATAGAATCTTACTACTCTTGAGTAACTCCAAAAGCGGCCATCGAAGATCTTTCTTGGATTTGTTTTTCATCACCAGCACGTCGAGGTGAAAGATGTGCAGGTTCAGTGGGTCCTCTTGTGTTTTCACAGACATGTGGGGCCACATGTGAGCAAACAGACAATGGGCTCTGTAAGGTCCGCTCATTGGCTGAGAAGAGAGATAGAGATCTTGAGCACGGATCGCAGGAAATTTGTTCTATGTAACCAGCACCTTGATATTCGCGTGTGGTTGTTTCTAGAATAAAAAGGAGATACCTCTACTTATGTAACTCCCACTCGCCTAGCCTAAGGTTAGTAGGTGACCTTGCGCTTGGCTCTTCGCCTCTTCCTAAGTCGATGGTTCTACAATGAGTGCTTCCGCAATCGACACCAAATGAACTGCTGCACGTCCACCGCTTGTAAGCAAAAGTTTCTCCTCGTGCTGCGAGCCATCGCGCATGCGTTGGCGAGGGAGAAGGCGTAATCAAGCTTCTCGTCGTTCTGCGAGTTGATGGGACACATCAAAGTTATTTACTAGTGGTACGTACTCTCTCCAAAAAGGGTTGACCATGTCATTGCAACCATCCCGTGCTCCGTCATTGAGTACGTGCACTATTCACATGCCATTCACGTGCCATCTAGGAGAAAAAATATTGCGTAGGTGCCATCGAAGTGCACGACTCACTTACGGAGAAGGGTTTCCCCGCCCCCCCCACACACACACACACACGACTCACTTACGCACTGCTTATCTGATTATCTCCATTTTCTTTCATGACACATGCACCTTGATGCTAGATGTCTCGCGTGTTGGGAAAAGGATGAACAAAGCTCACGAAAAAGAAAAGAGGTGAAGAGCATAGATTCCCGACGACCGAGGAGGAGCAAGGAACCTCGGGTGGAGCGCCCGCAAGGAACCTTGCGCGTTTTCCCTGTTTTTGCCGCCGCCCACCTATAAACAACTAAAAGAGCATGAATTTTTCGCTAACCACTAGAAACGGTACATCAGGATGCTAAGTTGAAGATGTTTTATACTCCCTCCGTTCCCAAATATAAGTATTTTTAGATATTTCAATAAGGGACTACATACGAAACAAAATGAGTGAATCTACACTCTAAAATATGTACACAAGCGAACGCACTTACTCCATCCGATCCAACTCATGCACATACGGCGACAAAGATGGAGCACACAACACACGTCTGAAAGACGTGCATGCACACACGCCGGCGCAGAATGCACGTGAATAACACATGCATGCGCACACACTCGGCTGCATGGGCGTGCGCCATCCGCGGCGACGTCCGGTTCGTCGTGCTACGGTGGCTTCAGACGCAACAACAAGATACGCATCTCTTGCAGCACCTCTTTGTCGTCGTTGCTCAACTACTAGTCGGAGACGAAGACAACCGCAGCCTCGGCCTTAGAGCTAGCACCAATTGAAAAACACGCACGCTGCACGCACACGAGCACATACGGAGTGCCCACGACGTGGTGGTGGTGCGTCCCCAGTCACCTCTACTCCTTCTGCGCACGTTGTCTGTCAAGGCAGCTGCATGCTAATGATGATGTGGGTGAGATCTTCTAGGACTCAGATGATGACGAGGAAAATTATGAGACACAAGGTGACGTACACTGTAAGGGTCAAGGGTCAAGGGGTGCTAGCAAGTGCTTAGATGTGCTTAGAGCAAGTACAATAGAGCTGAGTCGGCGGGCTATAAGGAATAAACAGAGTATATTTACGCTTAGTTGGAGGAAAGAGAAGAGGAGAGAGAAGGTAAGCGGGCTCTTCGTGAAGAGCCAGCTCTAGCACGTGCTCCTGGGCACTTTGTAGTACATGTTGACTATAAGATGGGCTGTAGGCTTATAGCTAGCAGCTGGCTATACTATTAATGCTCTTTAGATGAGGTGCTAAGTGCATTAAATGGCTTAGTAACTCAAGTGTTCAATGCATAGGTTCTTAGTTTATTGGTGCCACATCATATTTTATGCCTACATGGCAGGCTTAGCAGCTATACATGGTGGAGCACTGGGAGAGGCCAAGGCTGGTCATAGTGGGGAGTAACTTGTACTGTAACATATTATTATGTTACTCTAAACATCTCTATAAACTAGAATGGAGGGAGTAGTAACATAAACTAGTGTCATATGCAGAGTATGGGAGCACATGATATTTCCCCGTCCGGACTGATCCCAAGTTGGCTTCTCACCTTCTTGGCCCAACAAAAACCCCTCCCCCCTCCCGAGCGCGCTTCCCACCCGGCGCCAGCTGAGCCCACCACTCCACATTGATGGCAAGTCAGGGCGACGTGACCTCTCACTGCTTCCGCCGTTGAAGCGGCGCACCGACCGAGGGCACCGCCCGTTTCTCAACCAAGATCCACTATTCAACCAAGACCCGCTAACTAATACTTTTACGCGAGCTTAGTTATTGGAAGTTGCACCCGTCATTTCAGACTACACAGTGGATAGTAACTTTTAGAGCAAGTACTACTATAATTAGATGACATAAGCAGGCTATAAGGATTTAAATATAGTATTTGTGCTTATTTGAAGGAGAGAGAAGAGGATAGAGAAGAGAAGCGGATTGTAAACGTGTAGCCAGTTGTACTCCAACATACTCTACTTTGTGAGACAAAAGGTGGGGCCATTATTAATGATATTGTATTTATACTAAAGGGACTAACGGACGCCTTAATTACTCCGGTTTTTTTGAGACAAACCTTGGTGGGCCTATTATTGACTCTTTTTTTTGAGCTATTATTGACTTGGACGTGGGGTTTGGGGGCCAAAGGCCTACTATTATACTCCGACCAGACATGCTCTACCCTAGCCGCCGCTGTATCATATGGTTTCGCACCGTTCCAGATCTTAGCGCCACCACGCAATTCTGCTCCAGCTCTCCTTCCGACGTGCACCGCGAGAAGGGACAGCAGTCCTCCGAACCCCGCCTTTCGTGATCCTGTACAGGAGAGGGGCGATCAAGGTTTTGGGGAGCACACTCCTGTGACTGCTGCCAGCGATGACTTCCTCAATGACAGCCTTCTTCCCTGACCTCGGTAACCTCTTCATCAACGACATGAGTGAGAACATCAACCACATCGGTTCTGCTCCCTCTGTACAGTATGTGATTCTGTCCTCCTAGTTCAGTCCGCATCATTACTCTGATGTTTGCAATTGTCGTCATGATCTATTTACTACTAATTCGGATTAAATCTCATACTAAATTGCTCATATATTCAACAATCCAATCCAAAAACCTGATCACAGGCAATTTACTCCAAGTTGTTTTGCTGCGCTTTTGAAGCCGCCTACTTTTAAGGGGGTGCAATATAAAAGGTGGCGCACAAGAGCAGTATATTGGTTTTAGATCATGTGCTGCTATGACGCCACTAAGGGTAAGCCTGAGGGCGATCTTAATCCTACACAACAGGAAGCTTTTCAGAACATGGATACCCTCTTCAAAGCCGCCCTGCTGAGTGTTATTGACGATTCCATTGTGGATTCGTATATGTTGTTTGACAGTGGCAACGACATGTGGGCTGCGCTCGAGGCCACGTTTGGGCCCTCGGTATTGCAATGAGTTATGCGTCATGGAGCAATTCTGTGACTACAAGATGACCGATGAGCGCTGTTGTTCAGCAGACTCATGAGATCTGATCACTCTCTAAGGAACTTGAGTACTTTAAGTGTGTGTTGTCGGACAAATTTGTTGCTGGGACCATCATTGCCAAGCTTCCACCTTCATGGAACGATTTTGCTACTTCTCTGAAAAACAAGAGACATGAGTTTTCTGTTTTGGATCTCATTAGCACTCTTGATTTTGAGGAGAAGCCAAGAGAAAAAGACACATGTGCTCGGGTCGCCAAGGGAGCTTCTAGTGCCCACATGGTACACGAGAAGAACTTCCAGCCCAACCAGCCCCAAAACAACAAGAACAAATCTCAGGGGAAAGGCAAGTTTGATGCAAAGAAGAAGCCGTCACATTCTACCAACTTCAAGAAGAATTCTCATAATGGGAAGGGATACAAACCTCAATTTTGGTAGCACCGCACAAAATTTATATGGCTGCATCTACCTGCTGTCAGCTAACCTCATGGTGCTCCAGGTATTCCAACATTCGTAACTAGGTACAATGACCACGGCAAGATGAAATTAGCTTATTCGTACGTTGACTTGCTGAATGCAGTGTGGAACGATCCTGTCATGTCTAGAGGAGCAAACAAGCAATGCAGCCGAAGGTGGAAATCAACCAAGGACTTATGAAATTATATGTAATCTTCCTCAGGCAGGTCAGTATCCCCTTCGTCCAGATGATCGTGTTTTGTCATGCCGAGCTATTGATATGTGCTACTGTTTTGCAACACCGTTTAAGTATAGCTATTGTTTTCCTATCTTTTCAGATTCAGGACAGTGAATAGGATATCAAGGGAACTGCACAATATGGACCCATGTTGAGTCATCTCTATTGCCTCATGTGTTTGCTGCAAATGTGTCAGCATCAATTGCAAGATGAGGCAGCTAGATAGCTGTGGAGTTGCCAACATGCTCAAAGTGCTCGCAACATTGAGAAGAAACAAGCATGCCCAGGAAATTAATGCGTGCGCAGGGAGGCCCTTTGCTCAGAGAAGCATCAACCGATTTTCTTTATTTCCACACCTTCTCACAGTTTTGTATATTGGTTATAGTATGGTGAATCATTGAGATGCATAGACATGCTGAACTTTTGTTCTTCTGAATGTTAGTTTAATGTGAGTGTCTGCATCCAGTACGGCAACCTCTAATTTGGTGGATGCACACAGAGAAAATAAATCTCCTTAATTTACTCAATAACCACCCTATTAAACAGGCCTAGTAACAAATCAGGCGCATGCAGTGGCCGGCGGGCACATGCATCCTGCATGCATGGCCAGTCATGCAGCAACGCAGAAGAAGAGAGCGGTTCTTGGGAAAAAGCGAGTAGTTAGTGCAGCGTGCCTTATAAACACGAACAACTCGCTCTCCTGCTTCCGTCTCCCCACCCAATTCCCCCCGCTCCCCAATCTTCCTCACTCGTCTAGAAAACCCCGCTCACATTCTTCCTCACTGTCATGAAAACGCCCGCCTCCTCTTCTTCCACTCCTCTGTAAATCCCCACCCTCCTTCTTCCCCACTCGCACTGCCACTAGGCTCGTCACTGGTTACTCTGCTCAAACCTGTGAGCTCGGCGCGATGCCCACAAGGAAAATGGAGTCGGCTGGCCCCAGCGCCAAGAAGATGAGGCTCCCTTGTGGTGATGCTGGTTGTAGATCCCTTGCTGAGCCAGGGGAGAAGCGGCGAGCCCCCCCTCCACCCGGATCTGAGGAACCGGTAGAATCTCCGGTGGACCGCATCAGCGATCTCCCGGACGTCATCCTTGAGGAGATCATCTCGCTTCCCCCACCAAGGATTGCTGCCGCACACAAGTCCTCTCAACTCGGTGGCGCCCTCTATGGCGCACCGCGCCCCTCAATCTCGACTGTTGTCAGATATCTGTCCTTCCTAAATTTGATCTCATCAGAGCCATCGTCTCTTCTCACCAGCAAGGCCCCATTCAATTCCTCTGCATCCCGACAAGCTACCTGTTGTCCATACCCGGCAAGGTGGACGCTTGGCTGACATCCCCTGAATTCGGAAAACTTCAACAGTTTGAGTTCTACCATTACCACGAAAGTTTCATACCATGAACATACCAAGAATTTGTGCCCACACCACTGTTGTCCATCTCGCGGTTTTCCTCCTCTCTCCACACGGCCACCTTCGCCCGATTCCATCTACCAGATGATCTGGTACAAATGCTTCGACTCCCACTGCTAAAAAAACTTTCGCTTGTGGTGGTTTATCTTTCGGAGGCCTCACTGCATAGCATCATCCACTCCAGTTGCCCTGCCCTGCAGCGCTTGCTGATTGTTTTGGGAATAGAAATCGGTATCAGTTGTCTCCATATAAAGTCGCCTCACCTTAAAAGCATTGGAATTTGTTTTAAAGGACAGCAGATCATCATCGAAGATGCCCTTCACTTAAAAGGTTGCTCCTTCATATTTGTTATACACCTTCAGAAATAACTGTCATCTCTGCGCCCAAACTGGAGACCTTGGGTGTAATTCGTAACCCGTTTAATAATCACAAGGAGTTGGTGTTTGGCTCCTCACTTTTTCAGGTACCGTATATTTTCATCTACACATTTGTCATCATATGCTGCATTTTTCATTTGTGCGCATAAGTTTTATATCATCTTGGAGTACACTTTGGGTACTAATATTATGGTACATGCTCAATGAAGAGTTCATCCATTGATAGCCTATCAATGTTGTTGGATTCTGTCAAGATCATATATATCAGAATGTATAGTTTTGATCTGGACATAATTATGGCTTGCTGCGATGCTTTCGATCTCTGGAGAATTTATAGATAGAGGTGATGATTTCATGCACATTGAAAGCCTGTATATATTGTACTAGAATTAACTGTTCAGCTGTCGTTCTTTCGACATACTCTTTTTTAAGACCTTAACTGTTTTCAATCTTCATGCCTACTTAGGGAGAACCACATGGAGAAAAACATATAACCAATCGTTGGCGTAATAAGCACAAGGATTTTCTCAATTCTCATGACATTCGTTTGAGGACAATAACAATGGGACGATATGCATCCAACCGAGCAAATGTAAGCTTTGTCACATTCTTCTGTTGAGCATAAGGTTACTATTGTCCATGAGGCTTAATTTTTACAGCAAGAGATTTCTCATGGACGAACATGTTGAACAGCAAAAAAAGAAGTTTCAGGTGGACAAATGGGATTCTAAACGTGCTCGGCTTATATTTATAATAAGTTGTAGACATCCTGAAATAAATTTTTTTGCACAGGATGTTGATTTTATGGATCAGACCGATCCATTTGTTTGTGACTGCAAAAAAGAGTGGTTGGGTTAGATGTTACTGTCATGTTCAATCTAGGTTTTGTCTAAAAATTTGATGAACAATTAATCCTTGGGCTTTTTGTACCATTTGTATGCTTGACTTGCATGTTGTTGCCCTCGTACTCCCCTCGACCTGCCACTACACTGCCGCATCTTTCATGGCTGCTGTCCGTTCCCGTCCGAGGCCTTGCCGTCGTTCTCCGCCTTGGTTAGCTCGCTGTGCTCGCCGCCGTCTGGTGTTGTCAACATGGTCAACAACCAAGAGGAATTAGGAGATATTTGTCGTGGAGAGGTGACGGTGAGGGACCCACGGGGTCATTGCATTTCATGCGGCGGTGCCTCGTTATTACAAGCCAAAACAATACTTCCTCCTAATTGTTTGACAACTAGGTTCCACGCCATTGTCAATGTAGTCAATAAACGAGAAAATTACACAACGGGCGGATAACACCACGGACCCAGCAGCTCGCCCAGTTGTTTTTCAGTTTCAGAGACGCAGCTCAACTGCGCGTTGTGCGGGGGCTGTGGCCCGTCTAGCCCACGCTTACGCTTTTATTAAGCATATGACGAGCCCAGTTGATATTTTTTTTCTTTCTGAAATTGGCTAGCCCAGTTCTTTTTTTTCAGAATACCAAAACCGAGGCCTACTTGCTTTTCTCAGCCCTGCTGGGCTGCAAATCTTTCAAGACGAGGAGGGATAAGAAATGGGCTTCCCCAGAAAATGAGCTATAAGTTGTAAGAAATGGGCTGTAAATTTTTAAACCAAAGTCAACCGGCAATTGCATTAAAATATCATTTTTTTTCAGGATTTCTCTACTCTCTACAATTATAAAAACCAAAGTCAACTGGCAATTACATTAAAATATCATCTTTTCACCCACAAGATAAACTACTCATACAAATGCATCTTCATGTTCCGTGCAACGAACGGGCATCTTGCTAGTTAAGATTCTAAATTTCATTCATTTTTTTGCGGAGAATTGTTTTTTGAATTTTATTTTGATATAATTTTTTGAAAACTATTTTTAACGTGACTCGAAATTTCGTGATTAAAAGAGTTCGGACCCCCACCGAAATATGCAAAATTTTGTTGAATTTTTAGCAGTGCCCAGAATATATGGTCTGTAATACTAATAAAAAGAATATGAGCTTCAAATATCCTTAAGAATTAGCAAATGGGCTGTAAATTATTGAAAATAATGGCTAATGGGCTGTATGCTGTTTTCCACAGATTTGGAGGCTGACTTCTGGGCCTACTAGGTTGACGATGACGCTGTCCTAAAAGTTTTTTTGACGCGTACGCAAGGCTTTGTCAACTTAGTCAACACACAGCAGTGACTGTTGGATGTCCATGCAACGGCCGCCGTGCTTCTTCAATCTCTGATCTTCCTGCTCCAGTCGCCCAAACTAACGCCGGCGGGACTGCCTGCTCCCTCCTTTCGTGGCTGGCTGTGTTGCCGCCAGGCCATCCCTCTAACCACCCACACATCATGTTATTTTCCGGCGACGTCAGCCTCACCCCGCAGCCGACCAGTCAGCGCTCGTTCTCCCCTCAGCGTGGGCATCCACTGCGGTGGCCGCCGGCTCCAGGTGGTTCTCTTCCTGGGCCTCGCCCTCGTCCACCGCGGTTGTGCTCTCGGCGCGGCGAGGTCAACATGGTCAACAAACAACAGCCATCAGAAGAGGCTGGCAGTAGGGGCCCACACAGGAAAATGCCTCCTTATTACGCACAAAATAATGATTCCTCCACCTAATAGCTGGGACCCACTGGAAGGGTCTCTGTATTTTGCGAAAAAAAATGTTCCCCCCACTGTCAGCTCGGACCCACCGGAAATGCCTCCTTATTACGCACAAAAAAATGAATACTCCCCCTGCTAGCTGGGACTCACCTTGGTGGGAGGCTGACTAGTGGGCCTACTAAGTTTACGGGGACGGAGGGCTTTGTCAACTTAGTCAATATGAATGACTCTAGCTCTAGTGACCGTACAATGTCCATGCAACAGCCGTAGTGCTTCTTGAACCTTTGGTCTTCGTGCTCCAGCCGCCCAAAGCAGCGCCGGTCGTGCCGCGTGCTCCTGCCTCCCGTGGCCGGCTGTGATGCCGCGGAGGCCTCACCGCCCCCTACTACTCCCACCGCTGGCCAGGCCATCCCTCTACTCACCCACACCCCTTGTTATTCTGCGGCGACGGCAGCCTCACCCTCGTACTCCTCTTCGCGTGGGCATCCACTGCTGCGTCTTCCCCGGCTCTGTGTCGTCCCCTTCCTAGGCCTCGTCGTCGTCCACCACCGTGGTGCTCTCGGCGCGGCGTCGTCAATGTGGTCAATGACCGACTTCCATCGGAAGAGTCTTGTCTTGTGAGAGGCCGACAATTTGGGTCCACGGCGGCCGCAAGGAAGTGCCTCCTTATTACGCGCAAAAATAATTATTCCTCCACCGACAGCGGGGACCCACCGGACGGGCCACCGTGTTCGCAAAAAAACGTTTCCCCATCGCTGGGACCCACCAGCTACATCTTCGCATGCAAGGAAGTGCGTCCGGGCAAAAACGACGATTTGCCCGACCGCTGGGACCCACCAGCTACATCTTGAACGCAAGGAATGCGTCCGGGCAAAAAAAGCGATTCGCCCCACATTGCTGGGACCCACCAGCTACATCTTCGCAGCAAGGAAGTGCTGACGGTCCGGACCCACCGGTCGAGCGTACCTAAGCGTTGTCATTCGGTCGCGAACGTATGCGTACATACTTGTCGTAGTAGTAGCGGCGCGCATACGTCACGCACATCGGCGAGGGTGCAAGAAAGAAAATACGGCCACGTACGTACATACGGGCAAGGTCTCGAACGCCTACTCGCGCATACGTACATGGCTGGGTCAGAATGGAGAAACAGCGTCGTCGTCATGTTCATGGGGAACCAACCGGCTGGGTCGGAACAGAATGCGTGGTCGTGTTCATCGGGAGGGCTTGGAAGGAATAGGCGATGGACACGAGGCCTGGTGTACCACATAACCGAGGAAACGGACCTCCTATGGTCGAAACGGGGTCCTGTTGATCGGGAGGGGCCTGGTGTACCGCAAAACGGAGGAAACGGACCTCCTACGGTCGAAACGGGGGTCCTGTTGATCGGGAGGCGTGTGGCGTACCACAAAACGGACGAAACGGACTTGTGTTGGAGCGCTACGGTCGAAATGGGGGGTCCTGTTGATCGGGAGGGGTGTGGCATACCGCAAAACAGACAAAACGGACTTGTGTTGGAGTGCTACGGTCGAAACGGGGGGAGGGGTGTGGCGTACCACAAAACGGGACTCCACGGGATACTGTTCATCTCCACCATCGACCTCCTCCAGCCTCCACGGGCTACCGTCGACCTCCTCCAGCCTCCACGGGATCCTGTTCATCCAGCCTCCACCGCGCGCTACTCCACCGGCTACTGTTCAACCACCCCTCCACGGCCACCCCTCCACCGTCTACTATTCATCTAGCCCTCCACACCACGGGTTCCTGTTCATCCAAAGGCAACGCCACCGCCATGCTCATCCACCCCCGCAACACTCACTTTGCTCATCCCGAGGCAGCATCGATCGGCTTCAGTTAGCAGTAGTAGTGAAGGAATCGCTCCATCGGGTTCAGTTAACAGCCATCGATCGATCGCTCGGGTTCAGTAACGCCTCGCTCGGGTTCAATTAGAGCCAACGCCTCGCACACACGCGCGTATGTACGAGAGAAACACGCATCGCTCCGCCCCCGATCTCCCACCATAACCGGCAACTCCCCGAAATTTTCCTCCCCCTCGCTTCTACCATGGTTTTTTCCGTCATGGACGGCCCAAAGAATGTCATGCAGCTGCGTCTCCGGCCCGCCCAGGACGAAAAGCCCATTTTCTGTCATGAATTTTTGTCATAGAAGTAGGAGCCCACCACATCTATGATGATACAGGGTTTTGTCACAATTATCGTCATAGAAGTGTCATATGTATGACAGGAAAAAATTCGTTCAGCCCAAAATGTCATCGATATGTCTTTTTTGTAGTGTAGCAAGTCATCTTCATCACTATTGAAATCAACATACTCAGGGTGTGTTATCTTTGGGCCTTTAGCCATGAAGCATCTTCCAAGTCCTTCATTTGGTGAATCAAATATGTCGTAGGATTGGTTGACACAAGTGCTAGACCGGCAACACCTTCATCTTGAGTGTATTCGGAGTCGGAGTGATATCTTCTCTCGGAGTGATTGTCGGAGTCGGAGCCGGATACCCATTCACCAACATGAGCTTGATGTCTTCGTTTTGTGTAGCTCCTTGATGACTTGTCCTTCCTTTCCGAATCCTTGCTTCTCCGGGATGTTCTTCGTTCATAATGATCATCTCTACTCCTCCTCTCTCTTGGTGGTGATTCTTCTCTTCTACTTCTCCTCTTGGGTGATTCTTCTCTTCTTTTGTGGGGTGCCGTACACTCATTGGAATAGTGTCCGGGTCTCCCACAATTATAGCAATTGTGCTCTCGACTAGAAGATCTTTTGTCATTTTAGGACCTTGACTTGGAGCTTCTCTCTTTGCTTCTACTCTTGTAGAATTTGTTGTA
Source organism: Aegilops speltoides (assembly GCA_021437245.1). Taxonomy (NCBI): domain Eukaryota; kingdom Viridiplantae; phylum Streptophyta; class Magnoliopsida; order Poales; family Poaceae; genus Aegilops; species Aegilops speltoides. Next base: position 140,551,589 of record CM038142.1, on the reverse strand, counting down.
GTTCTTCACCATTAAGCTTAATTCTTCATTGAAGGTTTGTTTCTCACTTGATGATGTAGGGGCTTCACATGAGGCTTTGTAAGCACCACTTGACTTGTTGTGAAGTTCCTCCTTATCCTTGAGTGACATCTCATGAGCAACAATTCTTCCAATGACTTCCGTTGGCTTGAGATCTTTGTAATTGGGCATCATTTGGATCAAAGTACACACGGTATCATATTTTTCGTTCAAAGCTCTTAGGATCTTCTTGATGAATTTGTCGGTCATCTCTTCACTTCCTAAGCCGGCAATCTCATTTGTGATAAGAGCAAGCCTAGATTACATTTCAGCGACACCTTCACCATCCTTCATTTTGAACTTGTCAAGTTGAATTTGGAGCACATCCAACTTGGATTCCTTGATGGAGTCGGTGCCTTCATGCATATCAATCAAAGTATCCAAAATTTCCTTTGCATTCTCAAGATGGCTGATTTTGTTGAATTCTTTGAGGCACAATCCGTTGAAGAGGATATCACAAGCTTGAGCGTTGTATTGCAGCATCTTCAACTCTTCTGCACTAGCTTCATGGTTTGGTTCTCTCCCATCAAAGAATTCACCTTGCAAGCCAATACACACAATAGCCCAAATGGCGGGGTTATGTCCAAGAATATGCATTTTCATCTTATGCTTCCAACTAGAAAAATTAGTACCATCAAAGTAGGGACCTCTACGGTGATAATTTCCCTCGCTAGACGCCATACTCTCCTAGGTTGTGAAACTAAGGCTATGACCACCAAAAGCTATGGAAATCAAAGCAAATGGAGACCAAAGCTCCGATACCACTTGTAGGATCGAAAGTATGTCTAGAGGGGAGGTGATTAGACTACTTGACCAAATAAAAACTTACCATTTTCCCAATTTTAGTCTTTGGCAGATTTTAGCTATCTTAGCACAAGTCAAGCAATCTTAACACAATTCAAGCAAGCATGCAAAGAGTATATGAGCAGCGGAAAGTAAAGCATGCAACTTGCAAGAATGTAAAGGGAAGGGTTTGGAGAATTCAAACGCAATTTGGAGACACTGTGCTTTTTGAGCCGTGGTTCCGATAGGTGGTGCTATCGTACATCCACGTTGATGGAGACTTCAACCCACGAAGGGTAACGATTCTTGTGAGTCCACGGAGGGCTCCACCCACGAAGGGTCCACAAAGAAGCAACCTTGTCTATCCCACCATGGCCGTCGCCCACGAAGGACTTGCCTCACTAGCGGTAGATCTTCACGAAGTAGGCGATCTCCTTGCCCTTACAAACTCCTTGGTTCAACTCCATAATCTTGTCGGAGGCTCCCAAGTGACACCTAGCCAATCTAGGAGACACCACTCTCCAACAAGTAACAAATGGTGTGTTGATGATGAACTCCTTGCTCTTGTGCTTCAAATGATAGTCTCCCCAACACTCAACTCTCTCTCACAGGATTTGGATTTGGTGGAAAGAAGATTTGAGTGGAAAGCAACTTGGGGAAGGCTAGAGATCAAGATTCATATGGTAGGAATGGAATATCTTGGCCTCAACACATGAGTAGGTGGTTCCTTCTCAGAAACAGCAAGTTGGAAGTGTAGGTTTGTTCTGATGGCTCTCTCCACGAATGAAGAGGATGTGGAGGGGTATATATAGCCTCCACACAAAATCTAACAGTTACACACAACTTGCCAAACTCGGCGGGACCGAATTGGTAAACTCGGTCGGACCGATTTAGCAAATCTAGTGACCGTTAGGATTTTCGGTGGGACCGACATGCAACTCGGTAGGACCGATATGATTAGGGTTAGGGCTTAACGTAATCTCGGTGAGACCAATTACACAAACTCGGTGAGACCGATTTTGGTAATAAGCTAACCAGAGAGTTGGTCAGGTAAACTCGATGGGACCGATCCGCTCATTTCGGTGGGACTGAAATGTTACGAAAAGGAAACAAGGAGTTTACATTGCAATCTCGGTGGGACCGATCGCTCATCTCGGTGGTACCGAAACGTTACGAAGGGAAACAGAAAGATTACAACCCCATCTCGGTGAGACCGAGATCCCTATTGGTGAGACTGATTTGCCTAGGGTTTGTGGTAGTGGCTATGACATCTGAACTCGGTGGCGCCGGGTAGAAAGAATTGGTAGGGCCGAGTTTGACTTTTGGGTTCGGTCATATGTGGATATGAGAAAGTAGTTGAGGGTTTTGGAGCATATCACTAAGCACTGTGGAGCAAGAAACTCATTAAGCAACACCTCATCCCTCCTTGATAGTATTGGCTTTTCCTATAGACTAAATGTGATCTTGGATCACTAAAATATAAAATGTAGAGTCTTGAGCTTTTGAGCTTGAGCCAATCCTTTTATCCATAGCATTTTGAGGGATCCACTTTTCTCATCCGTGCCATGCCATTCATTGAGCTTTTCCTGAAATATTCATCTTGGAATTATGTTAGCTCAATGAGCTATATGTTGTTAGGAATTACCAAAACCACCTAGGGATAGTTGCACTTTCAATCTCCATCGTCACCGGCATGACACCATGATCTCATCCATCTTGATCTTTATAAACATGTCATCACATGGTCGTCTCTCCCATTATAGCTTTTGCAACTATTGCTATCGCATAGCGATAAAGTAAAGCAATTATATGGCGCTTGCATCTTATGCAATAAAGAGACAACTATAAGGCTCCTGTCAGTTGCCGATAACTTTAACAAAACATGATCATCTCATACAACACATCATGTCTTGACCATATCACATCACAACATGCCCTGCAAAAACAAGTTAGACGTCCTCTACTTTGTTGTTGCAAGTTTTACGTGGCTACTATGGGCTTAGCAAGAACCGTTCTTACCTAGGCATCAAAACCACAATGATTTTTTGTCAAGTGTGTTGTTTTAACCTTCAACAAGGACCGGGCGTAGCCATACTCGATTCAACTAAAGCTGGAGAAACAGACACCCACTAGCCACCTGTGTGCAAAGCACGTCAGTAGAACCAGTCTCATGAAAGTGGTCATGTAATGTCGGTCTGGGCCGCTTCATCCAACAATACCGCTGAATCAAAGTATGACATGCTGGTAAGCAGTATGACTATTATCGCCCACAACTCTTTGTGTTCTACTCGTGCATATAACATCTATGCATAGACCTGGCTTGGATGCCACTGTTGGGGAACGCGATAATTTCAAAAAAAATCCTACGAACACGCAAGATCTATCTAGGTGATGCATAGCAATGAGGGGGGAGTGTGTCCACATACCATCGTAGACCAAAAGCGGAAGCGTTGAGTAACGTGGTTGATGTAGTCGAACGTCTTCACGATCTAACCAATCAAGTACCAAACGCATGGCACCTTCGCGATCTACACACGTTCAACTTGGTGTCGTCCCTCGAACTCCAGATCCAGGTGAGGTCGAGGGAGAGTTCCGTTAGCACGACGGCGTGGTAACGGTGATGATGAAGTTACCAGCGCAGGGATTTGCCTAAGCACTACGACTATATGACCAAGGTGTGTAACTGTGTAGGGGCACCACACACGGCTAAAAGATCAACTTGTGTGTCTATGGGGTGCCCCCTAGCCACGTATATAAAGGAGGGGAGGAAAGAGGTGGCCGTCTCAAAGGGGGGGCGCCAGGTGTGGGGAATCCTACTAGGACTCCCCAGTCCAAGTAGGATTCCCCTCCTCTTTCCTATTCCTAGTAGGAGAAGGAGGGAAGGAGGAAGAGGGGAGAAGGAAGGAGGGGGCGCCGCCCCCTCCTAGTCCAATTTGGACCAGCCCATGGGGGGCCTCGGCCACCCCTTGAGGCCCTTCTCTCCTTTCTCGTATGGCCCATTAAGGCCAACTACTTCTGCCCGCGAATTGTCGTAACTCTCCCGTACTCCGAAAAATACCTGAATCACTCGGAACCTTTCCGATGTCCGAATATAGCCTTCCAATATGTCGATCTTTACGTCTCGACCATTTCGAGACTCCTCCTCATGTCCGTGATCTCATCCAGGACTCCGAACAAACTTCGGTCATCAAAACACATAACTCATAATACAAATCATCATCGAACATTAAGTGTGCGGACCCTACGGGTTCGAGAACTATGTAGAAATGACCGAGACACATCTCCGGTCAATAACCAATAGCGGAACCTGGATGCTCATATTGGCTCCTACATAATCTACAAAGATCTCTATCGGTCAAACCGCATAACAACATATGTTGTTCCCTTTGTCATCGGTATGTTACTTGCCCGAGATTCGATGATCGGTATCATCATACCTAGTTCAATCTCGTTACTCGCAAGTCTCTTTACTCATTCTGTAGTTCTTCATCCCGCAACGAACTCATTAGTCACATTGCTTGCAAGGCTTATAGTGATGAGAATTACCAAGAGGGCCCAGAGATACCTCTCCAATGCACAGAGTGACAAATCCTAATTTTGATCTATGCCAACCCAACAAACACCTTCGGAGACACTTGTAGAGCATCTTTATGATCACCCAGTTACGTTGTGACGTTTCATAGCACACAAGGTGTTCCTCCGATATCCGGGAGTTGCAGAATCTCATAGTCTGAGGAACGTGTATAAGTCATGAAGAAAGTAGTAGCAATTAAACTGTAAAGATCATAATGCTAAGCTAATGGATGCGTCTTGTCCATCACATCATTCTCCTAATGATGTGATCTCGTTTATCAAATGACAACACATGTCTATGGTCAATAAACATAACCAACTTTGATTAACGAGCTAGTCAAGTAGAGGCATACTAGGGACACTCTGTTTTGCATATGTATTCACACATGTACTAAGTTTCCGGTTAATACAATTCTAGCATGAATAATAAAAATTTATCATGATATAAGGAAATAAATAATAACTTTATTATTGCCTCTAGGGCATATTTCCTTCAATTGTGTCTTGGCATCAGAAATAGAAACATCATTATGATTCTCAGGAGGTTTTCTACCACAGGTTCACTAGAAGCATGCAAATAGCTATCATTTTCTTTTCTTCTTAGATTAACTAGGTGTATCATTATTAATTCTCTAAGAATCTTTCTCAATTCCTTTACGATGACCTTCAGGATATAGTGGCTCCTGATTAATTCTACCTCCTCTAGTCATTGCCCTAACAACATGATCATTCAGTTTATGATTCAACTCATCAAGCCATGGAAAGGTGTGCCACAACAGTTCCATAACCATGGAAAGGATCATATTCAACCAAAGTAATTAACTCTGGGTCGATAGAGAATTCATAATCCTTATCAGTAACAAAGATAGCAGAGGTAGCAAACATAGGATCATATTTTATTCTCTCCATCATTGATTTTTGTTCCGGCTTACTTAGTAGTTTCTTAACATCATCCCTACCATTACAAGAAATTCTCTAGCTATCTCCCCATCCATAACATAACCTTCAGGTACCTTAGGAATTTCAACTCTAGGAGAACTAGGTCTAATAGGTGAATCATAATCTTCATCAGTTTCAACATTTTCAAGTTCTTTAGCTTTAGCATGTTGTTCATCAAGAAATTCACCTAGTGGCACCGTTTATTTAAGTAGAGTATTAGCATCATCAATAGCATCTTTTGTAGCAGAAGTGGCATCATCAATTACTTGCGAAATATCAGATTGAATAGCAGGTGGTGGTGTCGCAATCCTACTCAAAAAGAAGGTGAATCAAGTGTAGAGCTAGATCGAAGTTCCTTACCTCCCCTCTGAAGGAAATATGCCCTAGAGGCAATAATAAATTTATTATTTATTTCCTTATTTCATGATAAATGTTTATCATTCATGCTAGAATTGTATTAACCGGAAACATGATATATGTGTGAATGCATAGACAAACAAGATGTCACTAGTATGCCTCTACTAGACTAGCTTGTTAATCAAAGATGGTTGTGTTTCCTAACCATGAACAAAGGAGTTGTTATTTGATTAACAAGGTCACATCATTAGTAGAATGATCTGATTGACATGACCCATTCCATTAGCTTAGCACACGATCGTTTAGTATGTTGCTCTGCTTTTATCCATGACATATACATGTTCACCGTAACTATGAGATTATGCAACTCCGTTTACGGAGGAACACTTTGGGTGCTACCAAACGTCACAACGTAATCGGGTGATTATAAAGGAGTACTACATGTGTCTCCAAAGGCAGATGTTGGGTTGGCGTATTTCGAGATTAGGTTTTGTCACTCCGATTGTCGGAGAGGTATCTCTGGGCCCTCTCGGTAATACACATCACTTAAGCCTTGCAAGCATTGCAACTAATGAGTTAGTTGTGAGATGATGTATTACGGAGCGAGTAAAGAGACTTGCGATAACGAGATTGAACTAGGTATTGGATACCGACGATCGAATCTCGGGCAAGTAACATACCGATGACAAAGGAACAACGTATGTTGTTATGCGGTCTGACCGATAAAGATCTTCGTAGAATATGTAGGAACCAATATGGGCATCCAGGTCCGCTATTGGTTATTGACCGAGACGTGTCTCGGTCATGTCTACATTGTTCTCGAACCGTAGGGTCCGCACGCTTAAGGTTTCGATGATGCTTATATTATGAGTTTATGTATTTTGATGTACCAAGAAATTGAGTCCGGATGTGATCACGGACATGACGAGGAGTCTCGAAATGGTCGAGACATAAAGATTGATATATTGGAAGCCTATATTTGGAGTTGGAATGGTTCCGGGTGAAATCGGGATTTCTGGGAAAACCGGGGTTACTGGAACCCTCCGGAGGCTATTGGGCCTTAGTGGGCCTCGAGGGAGAAGAGGAGGGCCGGCCAGGTGGTGGCGCGAGTTCCTCCCCTAGTCCGAATAGGACAAGGAGGCGGCGCCCCTTCCTTCTTCTCCTCCCCAATCCTACTCCAACTAGGAAGGGGGAGTCCTACTCGGTGGGAGTAGGACTCCTCCCAGCCTCCCTTGGTCGGCCGCACCTCCCCCTCCCTCCTTTATATATGGGGCAGGGGGCACCCTAGGACACACAAGTTTGATCTACGGATCGTTCCTTAGCCGTGTCGGTGCCCCCTCCACCATATTCCACCTCGGTCATATCGTCGCAAGCTTAGGCGAAGCCTGCGCGATAGAACATCAAGATCGTCACCATGCCGTCGTCTTGTGGAACTCTCCCTCGACACTCGGCTGGATCGGAGTACAAGGGGCGTCATCGAGCTGTACATGTGTCAAGAACTCGGGCGCGCCGAGTAACGGCGCGGGATCGGTCGGATCGCGAGGAGAACGTCGACTACTTCCTCTACGTTGTGATCGCTTCGCCGGGTCTCACGAGTGCGTAGACAACACTCTCCCCTCTCGTTGCTATACATCACCATGATCTTGCGTGTGCGTGGGAAATTTTTGAAATTACTCGTTCCCCAACAATGGTATCGAGCCAGGTTTTTCTATGGTTTGATGTTTTGCAGAGTAGAACACAAGTGAGTTGTGGGCGATACAAGTCATACTACCTACCAGCATGTCATACTTTGGTTCAGGTGGTATTGTGAGATGAAGCGGCCGGACCGACATTACGCGTGCGCTTCGCGAGACTGGTTTCACCGCCACGAGCACTCGTTGCTTAAAGGTGATTGGCGGGTGTCTGTCTCTCTCACTTTAGTTGAACCGAGTGTGGCTACGCCCGGTCCTTGAGAAGGTTAAAACGGAGTCTATTTGACGAATATCGTTGTGGTTTTGATGCGTGGGTGAGATTGGTTCTTGCTTAAGCCCATAGCAGCCACGTAAAATTTGCAACAACAAAGTAGAGGACGTCTAACTTGTTTTTGCAGGGCATGTTGTGATGTGATATGGTCAAGGCGTGATGCTATATTTTATTGTATGAGATGATCATGTTTTGTAACGAAGTTATCGGCAATGGCGGGAGCCATATGGTTGTCGCTTTATTGTATGCAATGCAATCGCATACTGTAATGCTTTACTTTATCACTAAGCGGTAGCGATAGTCGTCGAAGCATAAGTTTGGCGAGGCGACAACGATGCTCGATGGAGATCAAGGTGTCGCGCGGTGGCGATGGTGATCATGGTGGTGCTGCAGAGATGGAGATCACGAAGCACAAGATGATGATGACCATATCATATCACTTATATTGATTTGCATGTGATGTTTATGTTTTATGCATCTAATCTTGCTTTGATTGACGGTAGCATTATAAGATGATCTCTCACTAAATTATCAAGAAGTGTTCTCCCGGTATGCACCGTTGCCAAAGTTAAATCGTGCCCGGACACCACGTGATGATCGGGTGTGATAAGCTCTCGTCCATCTACAACGGGTGCAAGCCAGTTTTGCACCGCAGAATACTCGGGTTATACTTGGCGAGCCTAGCATATGCGAGATATGCCCTCGGAACACGGAGACCGAAAGGTCGGCGTGAATCATATAGTAGATATGATCAACATAAGATGTTCACCATTGAAAACTACTCCATTTCACGTGATGATCGGTTATGGTTTAGTTGATTTGGATCACGTGATCACTTAGATGACTAGAGATGTCATCTAAGTGGGAGTTCTTAAGTAATATGATTAATTGAACTTAAATTTATCATGAACTTAGTACTGATAGTATCTTGCTTGTTTATGTTTGATTGTAGATAGATGGCTCGTCTTTGTTGTTCCGTTGAATTTTAATGCGTTCCTTGAAAGCAAAGTTGAAAGATGATGGTAGCAATTACGGATTTGGGTCCGTAACTCGAGGATTATCCTCATTGCTGCACGAAGAGTTACGTCTGGATGCACCGCTGGGTGCGAACTTCTTCTTTGAGCAACACCGGATGTTATGAGCGTCTGGCGAGCAAAGCTGATGACTACTCTATAGTTCGATGTGCCATGCTTTACGGCTTAGAACGGGACTTCAACGGCGTTTTGAGCGTCATGGAGCATATGAGATGTTCCAGAGTTGAAGTTAATATTCAACAGAATGCCCGGATTGAGAGATATGAAGTCTCCAATAAGTTCTATAGCTGCAAGATGGAGGAGAATAGTTACATTAGTGAGCACATACTCGTAATGTCCGGGTACTACAATCACTTGACACAATTGGGAGTTAATCTTCCGGATGATTGTGTCATTGATGAAATTCTTCAATCACGCCACCAAGCTACAAAGGCTTCGTGATGAACTATAATATGCAAGGGTTAGTAAAGACTATACCGAGCTCTTACGCAATGTTGAAGGCTGCGGAGGTAGAAATCAAAAAGGAGCATCAAGTGTTGATGGTCAATAAGACCACTAGTTTCAAGAAGAAAGGCAAAGGGAAGAAGAAGGAACTTCAAGAAGAACAGCAAGCAAGTTCTTTGCTAGGAGAAGAAACCCAAGTCTGGACCTAAGCCTGAAACGAGTGCTTCTCTGCAAGCGACTAGTCCTTTGAAGCGGAACTGCCCCAAGTATTTGGCGGATAAGAAGGATGGCAAGGTGAACAAAGGTATATGTGATATACATGTTATTGATGTGTACCTTACTAGAGCTCGCAGAGCACTGGGTATTTGATCTTGGTTACATTGCTAATATTTGCAACTCGAAGCAGGAACTACGGATTAGCGAACAACGGCAAAGGACGAGGTGACGATCTGGCGTGGGAAATGGTTCCAAAGTCGATGTGATCGCGGTCGGCACGCTACCTCTACATCTACCTTCGGATTAGTTTTAGACCTAAATAATTGTTATTTGGTGCTGCGTTGAGCATGAACATTATATCTGGATCTTGTTTGATGCGAGACGGTTATTCATTTAAATCGAGAGAATAATGGTTGTTCTATTTATATGAGTAATATCTTTTATGGTCATGCACCCTTGAAGAGTGGTCTATTTTGATGAATCTCGATAGTAGTGATACACATATTCATAATGTTGAAACCAAAAGATGCAGAGTTGATAATGATAGTGCAACTTATTTGTGGCAATCGCCGTTTAGGTCATATCGGTGTAAAGCGCATGAAGAAACTCCATCTTGATGGACTTTTGGAGTCACTTGATTATGAATCACTTGGCACTTATGAACCGTGCCTCATGGGCAAGATGACTAGAACCCGTTCTCGGTACTATGGAGAGAGCAACAGATTTGTTGGAAATCATACATACTGTATGTATGTGGTCCGATGAATGTTGAGGCTCGTGGCGGATATCGTTATTTTCTCACCTTCATAGATGACTTAAGCGGATATGGGTATATCTACTTAATGAAACATAAGTCCGAAACATTTGAAAAGTTCAAAGAATTTCAGAGTGAAGTTGAAAATCATCGTAACAAGAAAATTAAGTTTCTGCGATCGATCGTGGAGGTGAATATTTGAGTTCTGAGTTTGGTCTACATTTGAAACAATGCGGAATAGTTTAAGAACTCACGCCACCGGAACACCACAACAGTAATGGTGTGTCCGAGCGTCGAATCGTACTTTACTAGATATGGTGCGATCTATGATGTCTCTTCTGATTTACCGCTATCGTTTTGGGGTTATGCTCTAGAGGCGGCCGCATTCACACTGAATAGAACACCGTCGAAATCCGTTGAGACGACACCTTATGAACTGTGGTTTAGCAAGAAACCAAAGTTGTCGTTTCTTAAAGTTTGGGGATGCGATGCTTATGTGAAAAAGCTTCAACCCGATAAGCTCGAACCCAAATCGAGAAATGTGTCTTCATAGGATACCCAAAGGAGACAGTTGGGTACACCTTCCATCACAGATCCGAAGGCAAGACATTCGTTGCTAAGAATGGATCCTTTCTAGAGAAGGAGTTTCTCTCGAAAGAAGTGAGTGGGAGGAAAGTAGAACTTGATGAGGTAATTGTACCTTCTCCCTTACTTGAAAGTAGTTTGTCGCAGAAACCGGTTTACGAGACACCTACACCAAGTAGTGAGGAAGTTGATGATGTTGATCATGAAACTTGAGATCAAGTTGCTCTGAGAACCTCGTAGATCAACCAGAGTAAGATCCGCACCAGAGTGATGCGGTAATCCTGTTCGGAAATCATGCTACTAGATCATGATGAACCTACGAACTATGAAGAAGCGATGGTGAGCCCAGATTCGCAAAATGGCTTGAGGCCATGAAATCGAGATGGGATCCATGTATGAAAACAAAGTATGGACTTTGGTTGACTTGCCCGAGGGTAGGTAAGCAATAGAAAACAAGTGGATCTTCAAGAAGAAGACCGACGCCGACGGTAATATTATCGTCTACAAAGCTCGACTTATCGCAAAGGGTTTCGACAAGTTCAAGGGATTGACTACGATGAGACCTTCTCACCAGTGGCGATGCTTAAGTCTGTCCGAATCATGTTAGCGATTTCCGCATTTTATGATTATGAAATTTGGCAAATGGATGTAAAGACGCATTCTGAATGTATTTACGGAAGAAGAGTTGTATATGATGCAACCGAAGGTTTTATCGATCCAAAGGAGCTAACAAAGTGTGCAAGCTCCAAAGGATCCATTTATGGACTGGTGCAAGCATCTCGAGTTGGAATAAGCGCTTTGATAGTGTGATCAAAGCATTTGGGTTCATCTGAGACTTTTGGAGAAACTCAGTATTTACAAGAAAGTGAGTGGGAGCTCAGTAGCATTTCGATATTATATGTAGATGACATATTGCTGATCGGAAATGATATAGAATTCTGGATAGCATAAAGGGATACTTGAATAAGAGTTTTTCAATGAAAGACCTCGGTGAAGCTGCTTACATATTGGGCATTAAGATCTATAGAGATAGATCAAGGCGCTTAATTGGACTTTCACAAAGCACATACCTTGACAAAATTTTGAAGAAGTTCAAAATGGATCAAGCAAAGAAAGGGTTCTTGCACGTGTTACAAGGTGTGAAGTTGAGTAAGACTCAATGCCCGACCACTTTGAGAAGATAGAGAGAAAATGAAAGATGTTCCTATGCTTCAGCCATAGGCTCTATCATGTATGCAATGCTGTGTACGGACACTGATGTGTGCCTTGCTATAAGCCTAGCAGGGAGGTACCAAAGTAATCGAGAGTGGATCATCGACAGCGGTCAAGAACATCTGAAATACGAAAAGGACTAAGGATATGTTTCTCGATATGGAGGTGACAAAGAGCTCATCGTGGCAGTTACGTTGATGCAAGCTTTGACACCGATCCGGACGATTCTAAATCGCAGACCGGATACGTATTTACACTAAGCGGAGGGCTGTCGGTTGGTGCAGTTCTAAACAAAGCGTCGTGGCGGGATCTACATGTGAAGCGGAGTACATAGCAGCTTCGAAGCAGCTAATGAAGGAGTGCGGATGAAGGAGTTCATATCCGATCTAGGTGTCATACCTAGTGCATCGGGTCCAATGAAAATCTTCGTGACAATCTTGGAGCAATTGCCTTAGCGAAGGAATCCAGATTTCACAAGAGGACCAAGCACATCAAGAGACGCTTCAATTCCATCCGGGACTTAGTCCGTGGGAGACATAGAGATTTGCAAGATACATACGGATCTGAATGTAGCGACCCGTTGACTAAGCCTCTTCCACGAGCAAAACATGATCAACACCAAGACTCCATGGGTGTGAGAATCATTACTATGTAATCTAGATTATTGACTCTAGTGCAAGTGGGAGACTGAAGGAAATATGCCCTAGAGGCAATAATAAAGTTATTATTTATTTCCTTATTTCATGATAAATGTTTATCATTCATGCTAGAATTGTATTAACCGGAAACATGATATATGTGTGAATGCATAGACAAACAAGATGTCACTAGTATGCCTCTACTAGACTAGCTTGTTAATCAAAGATGGTTGTGTTTCCTAACCATGAACAAAGGAGTTGTTATTTGATTAACAAGGTCACATCATTAGTAGAATGATCTAATTGACATGACCCATTCCATTAGCTTAGCACACGATCGTTTAGTATGTTGCTACTGCTTTTATCCATGACATATACATGTTCCTGTAACTATGAGATTATGCAACTCCCGTTTACGGAGGAACACTTTGGTGCTACCAAACGTCACAACGAATCGGGTGATTATAAAGGAGTACTACTGGTGTCTCCAAAGGCGGATGTTGGGTTGGCGTATTTGAGATTAGGTTTTGTCACTCCGATTGCTCGGAGAGGTATCTCTGGGCCCTCTCGGTAATACACATCACTTAAGCCTTGCAAGCATTGCAATTAATGAGTTAGTTGTGAGATGATGTATTACGGAACGAGTAAAGAGACTTGCCGGTAACGAGTTTGAACTAGGTATTGGATACCGACGATCGAATCTCGGGCAAGTAACATACCGATGACAAAGGGAACAACGTATGTTGTTATGCGGTCTGACCGATAAAGATCTTCGTAGAATATGTAGGAACCAATATGGGCATCCAGGTCCCGCTATTGGTTATTGATTTGAGACGTGTCTCGGTCATGTCTACATTGTTCTCGAACCGTAGGGTCCGCACGCTTAAGGTTTCGATGATGCTTATATTATGAGTTTATGTATTTTGATGTACCAAGAAGTTCGAGTCCCGGATGTGATCACGGACATGACGAGGAGTCTCGAAATGGTCGAGACATAAAGATTGATATATTGGAAGCCTATATTTGGAGTTGAATGGTTCCGGTGAAATCGGGATTTTACTGGAAACCGGGGTTACTGGAACCCTCCCGGAGGCTATTGGGCCTTAGTGGGCCTCGAGGGAGAAGAGGAGGGCCGGCCAGGGGTGGCCGCCGCCCTCCCCTAGTCCGAATAGGACAAGGAGGCGGCGCCCCTTCCTTCTTCTCCTCCCCCAATCCTACTCCAACTAGGAAGGGGGAGTCCTACTCCGGTGGGAGTAGGACTCCTCCGCGCCTTGGGCCGGCCGCACCTCCCCCTCCCTCCTTTATATACGGTGGCGGGGGCACCCTAGGACACACAAGTTTGATCTACGGATCGTTCCTTAGCCGTGTGCGTGCCCCCTCCACCATATTCCACATCGGTCATATCGTCGCGAAGCTTAGGCGAAGCCCTGCGCCGGTAGAACATCAAGATCGTCACCACGCCGTCGTGCTGACGGAACTCTCCCTCGACACTCGGCTGGATCGGAGTACAAGGGACGTCATCGAGCTGTACGTGTGTCAAGAACTCGGGGGCGCCGGAGTAACGGCGCCAGGATCGGTCGGTTCGCGAGGAGAACGTACGACTACTTCCTCTAAGTTGTGATCGCTTCGCTTGGGTCTCGAGGCGTACGACAACACTCTCCCCTCTCGTTGCTATACATCACCATGATCTTGCGTGTGCGTAGGAAAATTTTTGAAATTACTACGTTCCCCAACACCCTCGTCATAGTGTAAATCCCAAGTGAACTCAACAAATAGAGCTATGCTCCCCGACAACGATGCCAGAAAAAGTTCTTGATAACCCACATGTGTAGGGGATCGCGACAGTCTTCGAGGGAAGTATTTCACCCAAATTTATTGTTTCGACACAAGGGGGGCCAAAGAATATTTATGAGCCTGAGCAGTTGAGTTTTGAATTCAACCACACCTATAAAATTTACTTCTACAGCAAAGTGTTTAGTAGCACAATAACAATAGTAACAGGAATAGTAATAGTAGCAATTTGTAATGATTTCAACAATAGCAGCAACGAAAGTAACATAGCAAGAACCAATATGAGAAAAGCGTAGGCATTGGATCCACGATGGATAATTATGTTGGATGACATTCATCATGTAACAGTCACAACCTAGAGCGATACACAATACCTCCAATTCATCACTGTAATGTAGGCATGTATTCCATATATAGTCATACTTGCTTATTATAAGAACGTGCATGACATCTTTTGTCCTACCCTCCCATGGCAGTGGGGTCCATAAGGAAATCTAAGGGATATTAAGGCCTCCTTTTAATAGAGAATCGAAACAAAGCATTAACACATAGTCAATACATGAACTCCTCATACTACGGTAATCACCGGAAAGAATCCCAATTATTTTCACCTTGGGGTATGCGGATCATAACATGTAATAGGTGCATACAACTTGCAAGATTGGATCAAGAACTCGAATATATTCATGAAAACATAAAGGGTTCAGATCTGAAATCATTGCACTCGGGCCCTAGTGACAAGCATTAAGCATAGAAAAGTCATAGCAACATCAATCTCAGAACATAGTGGATACTAGGGATCGAGCCCTAACAAATTGACTTGATTACATGACAAATCTCATCCAACTCCACCACGGTCCAGCAAGCCTACGAAGGAATTACTCACTCCCAGTGGTAACCATCATGGAATTGTTGATGGAAAAGGTTTGATGATGACGACGGTGATGATTTCCACCCTCTAGAGTACCGAACGGACTCCAGGCCAGCCCTCCCGATGAAGAACGGGAGGTGGCAGCATCTCCATATCGTAAAACATGATGATTCCTTCTCTCTAATTTTTTTCTCTCCAAGATGGTACTTATGGAGTTGGACTTAGGGTTGCCGGATGCTCCAGGTGCCCACAAGCCTGGGGGCGCGCCCTAGGGGGTAGGTGCGCCCCAGAAATTGTGGCTCTTGGGTGTCCCCCTCCAGTAGTTCTCTTTGCCAATATTTTTTATATATTCTGGAAATATTCTTCGTAAATTTTCAGCCTAATCCGAGAACTTTTATTTCTGCCCAAAAATAACACCATGATGATTCTGCTGAAAATAGCGTCAGTCCGGGTTAGTTTCATTCAAATCATGTAAATTAGATTCCAGAACAAGAGCAAAAGTGTTTGGAAAAGTAGAGATATTTGGAACGAATCAGCGAGCCAGCCCAGCGCAACATCTCTCTCTCTCTCTCCCCTATGACGCTTATGAACATTCGGTACGTGCCATCCACTGTCGGTGTCAAAACCGGCGGATCTCAGGTATGGGGTCCCGAACTGTGCGTCTAAGGCTAATGGTAATAGGAGGCAGGGGACACGATGTTTTACCCAGGTTTGGGCCCTCTCGATGGAGGTAATACCCTACTTCCTGCTTGATTGATCTTGATGATATGAGTATTACAAGAGTTGATCTACCACGAGATAGTAGAGGCTAAACCCTAGAAGCTGGCCTATGATTATGATAGTTGTCCTATGGACTAAACCCTCCGGTTTATATAGACACCGGAGGGGGCTAGGCTTACACAGAGTTGGTTACAGAGAAGGGATCTACATATCCGAATATCCAAGTGTGCCTTCCACACAAAGGAGAGTCCCATCCGGACACGGGACGAAGTCTTCAATCTTGTATCTTCGTAGTCCAACAGTCCGGCCAAAGTATATAGTCCGGCTGTCCGAGGACCCCTTAATCCAGGACACCCTCAGTAGCCCCTAAACCAGGCTTCAGTGGCGATGAGTTCGGCGCGCAGATTGTCTTCGGCATTGCAAGGCGGGTTCTTATCCAAATCCTCCAGAGCATTGTTGTAACGAGCAGTGTCTGTATCCTCATCAATGTCGCGCTCCTCGGCTTTTGTGCTTTAGTAATGGCTGTCTCCACTTGTCGAGTGAATGCGAGAAGTTGAGGCATTTTTACATTTGCCACCCCAACCATGCAGGTAAATCATCTATAAAAGAGACGGGGATTCTCGGATCCAAATCACACCATCTCCTCCCAGCGAGTATTCATCAGAGTGCGCCCGGACAAATCCATACCACCATGGCCGGTCGTCGCGGTTCCTCCTCTCGCTCTCGTAGCACTAGACCAGGTGATTGGGAGAGATGTTCTGTTCCCCACAGCCGACTAGTAGAGTTGCAAACCAAAGGGTTTCTCCCACCTGCATATATACATGATCCCCGTTCGATCTGGACTAGCCACTTATAATGGCGGGGAGCAAGCGGAGAGCTTTCCAAACCCATCCAAGGGAGAGTGGGTGTGCTTCGTCCCCTACTTGCTGAGGGGGCTCGGATTTCCAATCCATCCTTTCCTCCGCATGCTCCTGGAGTTTTACGGCCTCCATCTACACAACTTTACCCCAGCCTCCATACTACATATCGCAGGCTACGTTGCCTTCTGCGAGCTTTTTCTGGGCTGCGAAGCTCATTTCGAGCTATGGAAGAGGCTATTCTGCCTCGTACCCCGTACCCAGAAGAGGTCAGAATTTCAAGTGGGCGGAGCCGAAATATGGCGCATCGCCGAGACCGGATATCTATTCGGCACCCCGAAGAAGACATCCGAGGACTGGCCCTCGGAATGGTTCTATGTGGAGGACGTCCCTCTTCCGGACCCTGTTCGGAAGGGCCTTCCCAAGTTTGTAGATGCCCCATTGAAGAAATGCCACAACTGGCGCCCTAGGAGCCCCCAGGAGGAAGATAACAGAGAGATCCTTTTCCTGCTGGACAGGATAAATACGTTTGCCAAATCAGGGCTAACAATTATCGAAGTCATGTCCATATGTATAATGCGAGGAGTGCAGCCACTTCAATATCGGGGAAAACCCATGTGGCACTTCAATGGAGAAGATGATGCCACCCGCTGCGACCGTAAAGGACCGGACTCTCCCACCGCTCTGGCGAAGATATTGCCCGATTTGTTCAAAGGAGAAGAGGAGGAGTTCATCCATGTCATGCCACGGGATGGATTCTCCATGTACAACCCCCCAAGCTGGGTGAGTTGCTATCTTTTATTCCAATCTTTCCCACATTTTTAGAATAGATGTTTAATTCGTCAATTCATAGCAGGAACAGCGAAGGGCTATGAAGGATGTTCACAGCCCATCTCCACAGCCAGAGGACCCTAACCGGGCTCTCGACCCCGGACTCGAAGAAGATCCGGACACGTTTGTGGAGCTTGTCGATAGGACATTTTACCAGTTGAGCTGCGATGGTGTGATGGTGGCCATTATAGTCGATTATCCTGGCTTACTCCTTGTATTCCAGGTAAGCAAAGCCACAGTCCCAACTTCCAAAAAGGATTCCCTCTTTACACTTTACCCACCGCACATGTATTGCGTCTTACAGGGAAGGCCATCGGGGCCCCAAGCTGAACCCGCGGTGAATCGCCAACAAGGGGCACCAAAGTCGGGTAGGCTTAAAAGAAAGGCGGTCAAGACCGAGACGCCGTTGCAAAGGTATGTTTAAAAACCTACCACAAAGTTATCATTGTCTTAAAATATAACGATGTCTTCTGTCTTCTGACAGAAAGAGCGCTCGCCGGACTATATCTGGAGAGCCTGCCGGACACGCTTCCACTAGCCGGACTCGGAGGCCGGACTCAAGGGCGGAGGTCAATGCGGACGATCCTCCTACAGAGGATGCGGACAGATTTCCGCTACAAACTCCGAAGTGGAGAGCGCCATAAATCATAGGCACCGACGGGCCGCACTACGCGACCCTAATTTTTCTGAAGAGGCATTCGATGCCTTCAACTCAGGGGACGCATACATCCGAGCTGCTCAAGGTGGCCTCGCCAGGGCCACGGTCTAGTATGTAAAGGATATACTGGTAAGAAAATTTGATAAGTATATAGATCAGTAGCCCCTGAGACTTGAAACAGTTGGCACAACTGATTTAAGGATCCTCGTGTGCATAGATTCTGACAGAGAAAAATACCCAGCTATCCAAAGAGCTGGAGGAGTGCAAGGACCAACTGCGGGCCGCAATTGCCGTAATGGAGGAGTCTACAAAGGCCCCATCTGGTAATATTTGCTTTAAATGAAAATAACGTCATGGAATGTACCAGTTAAGTATTCGGCATGAATGCGATTCTAACAATAGAATTTGTAGGCAATCCTGGAGGCAATCCGGAGATCGTACCAGAGGACGAGCAACATGTTCGGCGACAGCTGAAGGCTGGCCAGCGTGTGCTTACAAACATTATAAAGGAGAAAAATACTCTCCAGGACGCGAACGTCCGACTGGACGTCGAATTGAAAGATGTTCGGGCCTAGCTTGCTGACTCTGTAAAGGAGAATAAGAGGCTACTGCGCGACATATTCAGTAAGTGCCCTGACGAACCACTATAAAGTTCGGCAAAGAAGCGTGCTAACAGAATTATGTCTGTAGGCATGCTAACAGGCCGTCCCGAGGAGGAAATGCCCAGATCTGCAGGCGATCTTCTGCCGGATCTCCCAACTGCACGAACAAGTTCGGTAGGTGATGCAGAGTATTGCTCAGGCCTTGTGGCCATCCGCCTCCCTTTCAGGAGGCATGGGGGAGCTTGTGGAGATGCTCAAGGGAGCGTGGTAGCGCTTCCGATTATGTAAGATATCAGCCTGTCGACAAGGCGCGAGGGAAGCCTGGGCCATGGTGAAGACGCGGTACACCAAGGCTGACCCGAACCACATGGCCGAGGTCGGACTTGTAGCGTCAGATGGGAAGGAGATCCCTGTACATCTGGTGTATGACCAAGTAGCATTATCCGCTAAGTATTCCTAACAGGACTGTAGGCTAGACAGCATGTTGGATGGTATAGAAGAAGAATTTAGTCAGTCTAAGTGACATTGTACTTCGAAGGACATATTTTCTCCCTAGCCAGATTGTAAATCATTTGTCTTGGCCGACCTTTTCGCTTCAACCTCTGGACTCGACAGTCCGGAGTGTATCCGAATACCCGCTCGGTTACATGAAAACCGGGGCACGCGTGGAAACCAGGCGTAGGGGTCATAAGTGCTTGAACAGACAAGTACCCAACTAGCTATGTTATATTACATGGGTAGTAAGAAACATCTTCCAGGAGAATAGTTCCGTTAAGGGTTCCTTTCCACAGGTGTGCATGCATTGATGTGCATGTCCGAATCTGCAAATTTACACAGGATATAAGCATCTGGGGGCATGTTTTGTAATAGGTAAAATACATCTTTTGTTCACCGACCGAATATTCTCTTAAGAACGCTAGCTTTCGGCTTCACCCAGTCTAAGGTACACATCCGGCTGACCCGACAGTAACAATCGCAGAGGTGCTCCCCTTATGCCCTAGCCGAATTAACGGGAACGTAGGGCACAAACACAAGAGCCAGGCACCCCAGCTTGGCCAAAACTTAAGTCATATCGATGCATATAGTGGTGAAAAAAGGCACATACGGAGAAGTGACGCGTATGAGGTGGGCATAAAGCCCAGAAGACAATAAAGCTTCTGTGTAAGAAGCCCCTAGGTATATTGAGCGTGCATAGCGCGGCTAGAGTGTGCGGTCAAAGCATACTTGAAGAGTTTAAGGCTATAAATGTAAAAGGCAGAGAGAGAGAGGATATAATTTCAAAAAGGAGATGCAGGTAAGGAGACAAACACGGAGTTCGGTGCTAGGCATAGAATCTTCGGAGTCTGGCCGCGTTCCATGGGTTCGGCTCGAGTCAATTGTCTGATACATCACGCAGATGGTACGCACCTCCAGTGAGAACTTTGTCAATGATGAAGGGGGCCTCCCATTTGGGCTTGAACTTGTCCTTTTTCTTCTCTGGTAGGCGTAGAACGGGTTCGCCAATGTTGTAAGTTTTGGCCCGCACTTCTCTGCTTTGATACCTTCGAGCCTGCTGTTGATATAATGCAGAACGGGCCTTCGCGACATCGCGCTCCTCCTCCAGGGCATCTAAGCTGTCCTGCTGATCCAGCTCGGCTTCTCTCTCTTCGTACATGCGCACTCTAGGTGAATCATGGATGATATCACAGGGTAGCACTGCCTCTGCGCTGTACACCGTAAAAAATGGTGTTTATCCGGTTGTGCGATTTGGCGTGGTCCGCAGCCCCCATAATACGGAGTCAAGCTCCTCTTTCCAGTGTGTATCTGATTCCCTCAAGGATCGCACTAGTCTGGGTTTAATGCCGCTCATAATAAGATCGTTCGCTCGTTTGACTTGACCGTTTGTTTGGGGGTGATAGACGGAGGCGTAATCAAGTCTTATGCCCATTTTGCTGCACCAGGTTTTCACCTCATCGGCTGTGAAGTTTGAGCCGTTATCGGTGATGATGTTGTGGGGGATACCATAGCTGTGTACGACCCCGGATATAAAGTCTATCACTGGTCCGGATTCGGCCATTTTAACTGGTTTGGCTTCTATCCATTTGGTGAATTTATCGACCATGTCCAACAAGTATTTCTTCTTATGGCTTCCTCCTTTAAGGGGTCCAACCATATCGAGCCCCCAGACTGCAAAGGGCCAAGTTATGGGGATTGTTTGGAGGGCAGTGTGCGGCATATGGCTTTGATTTGCAAAAAGCTGGCAACTGACGCAGTGTTGGACAAGGTCTTGTGCGTCTGCCCGGGCTGTCGGCCAGTAGAAACCTGTGCGGAAAGCCTTGCTCACGAGCGCCCAAGCGGCAGCATGGTGGCCACCGAGTCCGGCATGAATTTCAGCCAAGAGCTGCCGCCCTTCCTCTTCGGAGATGCACCTTTGGAGCAATCCGGTTGCGCTTTTCTTATAAAGCTCTCCCTCGTGGACTTTGTAGGCTTTAGAGCGCCCCACAATGCAGTGTGCCTCATTTTGGTCCTCCGGGAGCTCCTTCCTATTTAAATAAGCTAGGAAGGGTTCTGTCCACGGGGCGATGACCGCCATGATCACGTGGGCTGAAGGTGTGATTTCGGTGTAGAGCCTCCGATTACGTCAGATTGTTCATGATCTGGGGTTATATGCGGATCGGGATTAGTATTGCCGGACTCCCCTTCCCATACCACGGATGGCTTGAACAGCCTTTCCAAAAAAATGTTTGGTGGGACAGGGTCATATTTAGCGCCGATGCGGGCAAGGATATCCGCCGCTTGATTGTTTTCTCGAACCACATGGTGGAATTCGAGCCCCACAAATTGAGCTGACATTTTGAGAACGACATTACAGTAAGCCGCCATTTTCGGGTCCTTAGCATCAAAGTCTCCATTTATTTGAGATATTGCGAGGTTTGAATCCCCACGTACTTAGAGACGTTGAATGCCCATGGAGACTGCCATCCGAAGACCGTGCAACAGAGCCTCATACTCTGCTGCATTGTTGGAATCTATGTAAAGTATTTGGAGTACGTATTGGACTGTATCTCCGCTGGGGGACGTCAGGACGACGCCAGCCCCTAGACCAGCTAGCATCTTAGAGCCCTCAAAGTGCATGATCCAATTGGAGTACGCACCGTACTCTTTAGGGAGTTCGGCTTCTGTCCATTCGGCGACGAAGTCAGCTAGTACTTGCGACTTAATGGCCCACCGTGGCTTGTATGTTATGTTGAATGGGAGGAGCTCTATAGCCCATTTTGCAATCCGGCCCGTGGCATCGCGGTTATTTATTATGTCATTGAGTGGTACTTCGGAGGCCACCGTGATTGAACACTCTTGAAAGTAGTGTGATAGTTTCCGGGATGCTATGAAGACTACGTATGCTATCTTTTGATAATGTGGGTACCGTGACTTGCATGGAGTGAGGACAGTGGATACATAGTATACCGGCTTTTGTAATGGGAATTTATGTCCATCTGTCTGTCGTTCGACGACGAGCACTGCGCTTACAACCTGGTGTGTTGCAGCTATGTATAGCAACATGGGTTCACCGACATTTGGCGCTGCCAGAATTGGATTGGTGGCCAAGAGGGCTTTTATTTCCTCCAGCCGTGTCGTAGCCGCATCCGTCCACTCGAAGTGTTCGGTGCATCGAAGAAGGCGATAAAGAGGTAGCTCCTTTTCTCCTAATCGGGAGATAAAGCGGCTTAGGGCGGCCATGCATCCAGTTAATTTCTGGATTTGCTTGAGGTCTGTTGGGGTAGCCAACTGTGACAAAGCTTAGATTTTAGCCAGATTTGCTTCGATTCCTCTATTGGAGACAATAAAGCCCAAGAGTTTTCCGGCTGGTACGCCGAAAACGCATTTCTCTGGGTTGAGCTTGATGTCGTATGTTCGGAGATTGTCGAATGTAAGCCTCAAGTCGTCTATTAACGATTCGACGTGTATGGTTTTAATGACCACATCGTCTACGTAAGCCTCCACTATTTTGCCGATTTGTGTTTCCAGGCATGCCTGAATCATGCGTTGATAGGTTGCACCGGCATTTTTGAGCCCTAAAGGCATGGTGTTAAAACAAAAGGGACCATATGGAGTGATAAACGTCGTTGCGGCTTGATCGGACTCCGCCATCTTGATTTGATGGAATCCGGAGTATGCGTCGAGGAAACACAATGAATCGTGTCCTGCGGTAGCGTCGATAATTTGATCGATGCGGGGGAGGGGGGAAGGGATCCTTAGGGCAAGCCTTATTAAGGTCTTTGAAATCAACGCATAGGCACCAGGATTTGTCCTTCTTTGGTACCATCACCAGGTTTGCTAGCCAGTCCGGATGTTTTATTTCTCCAATGAAACCGGCCTCAAGTAGCTTGGCTAGCTCCTCTCCCATGGCTTGTCGCTTGGGTTCTGAAAAGCGTCGAAGAGTCTGTTTGACCGGCTTGTATCCCTTTATTATGTTTAGGCTATGTTCGGCCAGCCTGCGTGGGATACCTAGCATGTCTGAAGGATGCCAGGCGAAAATGTCCCAATTCTCGCGCAGGAACTCTCGTAGTGCAGCGTCTATCGTGGGGTTCAGTTGTGCCCCAATTGATGTTGTTTTTGTAGGGTCCATTGGATGGACCTAGATTTGACTATTTCGTCTGCTGGTTTGAAAGAGGTGGACTTGGGTCGTTTGTCGAGTATCACGTCGTCCCTGTCCACTGTGAAATGCAGCGCAGTTAACTCTTCGGCCGCGAGGGCTTCGGATAATGCCTCCAGGGCTAGTGCGGCTGTTTTATTTTTGGCACAGAGTGCTATGTCCAGATCACTGGCTAGAGTGATTATCCCATTGGGCCCTGGCATCTTGAGCTTCATGTACCCTTAATGGGGTATGGCTTGGAAGCTTGTGAATGCGTCTCGCCCCAAGAGGGCGTGGTATCCACTGCTAAACGGGGCCACTTGGAATGTGATTTCTTCGGACCTATAATTCTCTGGTGTGCCGAATACCACATCCAATGTGATTTTCCCTGCGCATCGTGCCTCCCGACTAGGGATGATTCCCCTGAAGGTGGTGCTACTTTGCTCAATGCGGCTCTTATCTATTTCCATTTTGTTAAGAGTTTACTCGTAGATGTGGTTTAATCCGCTGCCGCCGTCCATCAGCACTTTAGTAAGCCGGAATCCGTCCACTATTGGACTAAGGACCAAAGCGGCTGGTGCTTGAATTGTTCGGAATTGAGGTTCGTCGCCGGTGTTGAAGGTTATGGCTGTGTCGTTCCACGGGTTTATTGCTACGACATGGTAGACTTCGGCGAGGCTGTGGACGCTCGCTTGCGCCTGTTGTTTGAGGCAAAAGTCTCGAAGATGGTTAGTACTGTATTGTTATTTTCTGCGGGATGGTGCTCTGCGGTTTGTCGATGAGAAGGTCCTCGCCGCTCTTGGCCACCTGCCAGAGTATCCAACATGCTCTAAGGGTGTGTGTTGGTATGGTGTCCGGTGTGCTGTGAATTTTGCATGGCCTATTGAGCCATCCCTCCAGTACTGTTCCACGCCCTGTAGAGGGCTTTGGCTTCTTTGTAATTGTATTGGGTGACTTGCGAGAGCACACCCTTTTAGTTCGGACGAGGGGTTTAGTTAGGGTCGGAGGATCCCAGAATTTTGTTTGGGTCTTCCAGGCGCTTTCCATCATGCTGTACTTCTGTACTATGGCCACCAGGTCGGCAAAGTGTGCTATGTCACGGCGACTTATGGCATTGAGAATTCCCTTGTCCGTGCAATTTTTGCAAAAGAATGAGATTGCGTCTTCCTCGTGACAGTCCTTAACCTTGCTCATTACAAGGAGGAATCTGGCCCAGAAGTGGTGTACTATCTCTTGGGGCTCTTATTTGATGTGGGAAAGATCGCTTGCGTCTGGGTGGGTGGGTGAAATTAAGTCCATGTCCTGACCCAATCTGGAACCCAAGGGCGAAGGAGCTCCTGAGCTTGGCAGCTCGGGCTCCAGGATATTGCCCAATATTTGTGGCCCGCTGTCCGATTCTAAGTTCGGAGCCTGGGCCACGTCCTCCCGTAGACGGGTATCCGGCTCAGAGAGCTCGGGAATCCGGACATAGTTCATCCTCAAAATAGAGGAAGAATTGTCGTTTTGTTCCTCCACCACCGCTATCTGATGGGTGGCCGGCGGAGAGTTAATCTCCCTTAGGTCGGGGTTTAAGCCCAATCCGATCATAATTCATAGAGACCCCCAGGGCGGCGATGCGATTCAAGAGCTCGTTCAAGGAGGAGAGCTCCATTGGATCCATCTGCTCGGTGAGTTCCGGGCTGACGCGGAGGTTGTTTTTGATGACTTGCAATGTCATCGTCGGCGCGACGGCCGAACGGGCGGCCATGACGAAACCGCCCAGCCAGAGAGTTTGGCCTACAGCCAAGGATCCTCCGAAGGTGATGTTATCCTTGATAATGAGGCGAGCCATCAAGCCTTATCGGTACGGCACAGTGGAACTCTCAATGAAAGCACCAATGTCGGTGTCAAAACCGGCGGATCTCGGGTAGGGGGTCCCGAACTGTGCATCTAAGGCTAATGGTAACATGAGGCAGGGGACACGATGTTTTACCCAGGTTCGGGCCCTCTCGATGGAGGTAATACCCTACTTCCTGCTTGATTGATCTTGATGATATGAGTATTACAAGAGTTGATCTACCACGAGATCGTAGAGGCTAAACCCTAGAAGCTAGCCTATGATTATGATTGTTGTCCTACGGACTAAACCCTTCGGTTTATATAGACCCGGAGGGGGCTAGGGTTACATAGAGTTGGTTACAGAGAAGGATATCTACATATCCGAATATCCAAGCTTGCCTTCCACGCAAAGGAGAGTCCTATCCGGACACGGGACGAAGTCTACAATCTTGTATCTTCTTAGTCCAATAGTCCGGCCAAAGTATATAGTCCGGCTGTCCGAGGACCCCTTAATCCAGGACTCCCTCAGCCACATCATCGTCTTCCCCAACCGACTGACACCCACGACGCGCACGCACCCAATGCACGCATGCCCATGTTCTCCACTTCACGCGCCCACGGCCACGCCCATCCTAGGAAACCATGCCCCTTAAATACCCCCTACCGCACTCATCCTTTTGCCCAACTCGGTTGAGCCTGAGCACCGCCGGGCTGCCGACAACCAACCCCATCGTCCGCCATTGACCTAGAGCCACCGAATTGATTCCGGTGAACCCAGAACCACTTAGGATGCGCTAGTGCCACCACTAGCTTCGCCGCATTGCCATGAACCCCCTAGACAACCTTCCCTCGCCCTAAGCCTACTGTAGTACTGAGTGCATCAGTGACTAAATTGTGCCATCGCGCCATTGTCAACACCGATGAGGTGAGCACGCCCCTGAGCACCCCACCATCTCCAACGCATTTGCCACACACATAAGAACCCCCATTTCCCATTTATTTGATCAAGCGTGCACGAAATCAAGCAGCGAGACTTCACCCGAAACTTCGGCAACGCACGCGAACTCCGGCGAGCCCCAGTTATCGTCCCTGGTGACATTCACGAGCAATAAAATATTGGCGATGATGAGATGAGCCCAACTATGCCCTCCATCATCTTCGAGACCCCCTACAGCACCATTTTGACGACCCCTAAGCCAAGCATCGCCGCACCCGCGTATTCTAGACGTTTTCCGATTAACAAGCTTCGGTGAGAACCCCCCCCCCCATCTATTTCTGGTCGTTAGATTTAGATCAAATAACACACATGCACTCACTTAAACGAACGGGTATCGACCAATAGGACACAGACACATTTCCCAGCCTTATCCAGGATGGAAATTGATTTAAATTAAATCACTCAATTAATTAGGTAGTTGTACACAAACCCACCTAAATTATAACCATTATAAATTTTCATGTGTAAACCCAAATTTAGTGAAACATTTTGCAAATTCAAGCTTAAGAGATGCACTTTCACCTAGGATAATAAATTTATAATTTGAAAAGTGTAAAATTCAAAGTCAAAAAGAATGAATCCAAATTCCAATAAGACATAACTTGCTATTTAGAAACCCAATTAAATTAATTCTTTTTGCAGAATAATCCTAGTGAAATACAATTTCATCCTGGCTCACTTTAAATTAAATTTAAATAATATAAATTGAACTTATAAATAGCTCAACACAAGATGAAATCAAATTGAATTTAAACCTAGTTAAGTTACAACTTTAAAATAAAAGGTTTAAATGAAATAGTTATTTTGCAACATAGTTCGAAACTTAAATTGAACTTTAGTAATTATTTTAGGATTTAAATTTGACATTAGGAAATTCCAATATTATTTGAATTCAGTTCAAACTAAGATTGGTTATAACTTTAAAACCATAAGATCAAAATGAATAAAATCTTTTGCAATACCATTGAGGAACCCAAATTTACAATTTAGTAATTATTTTGGACTTATATTGACTTGAGGGATTTCAAACTTCATTTTAATTCAGCCTAAACATAAATAAGACTTAAATCAAAGCCTAGTAATTGTTTTGGATTGATAATTTACTTTAGTTCAAACTTGAATGAAACTTAGAAATGAACTTTAGAAAACATTCTTGGATTGCATTAGACTTTAGGGGGGAATTCAAAAGAAATTTGAATTTAGTCAAACCTAAAGGAAACCTAGAAGTCATTGGTGTGTTTTTTATTTTTATTTTTATTTTGTTGGTCATGATAAATCATCACGCCATGATAAATATTCTTAGGGAGTTACCACAGCCCTTGTACTTATAGATTTTCTCAATTGCTTCACTAATACCTATTAGAGCATTGCAATAATCCTGTTAGAAACGGTTGGAACTCTCTTGCTTCTCTTATATTTGTTTGGAGAGTTGAATGGTAGTTGGCATTGGTTAATATGTTGGTGCTTAAAGTGATATTTATGCTTTCATGGTATGATTACAATTGCATGAATTAATCTGGATCATTGATTTGAAGGTAGGAATCTATGTAGTAATTTTGAGATAGATTGAGAATAATAGATGAATGTGTTCGTAAAAGAGCTTAAGTAAATTGATGAAGAGATGTCATATATGTAGTATGAGTTAATGCCTTGTCATTCATTAATTTGCATAAAAGTGTGGTCGTTAGTATTGCAGTGGGGTCCAAGTTGAAGGGCACTGTAAGTAAACTACTTAAGTATTCGGTTGCGTAACGAACTTCTGCTGCCCCGCACACACCCCCTAGGAGTCACATTGGTTACATTATTTTCCTACATTAGATTACGAGATGCTTGTATAAGTGCTTGAGTTCTTCATGACATATGCGATTTTGCGATCTATTTTCACTTCCCCCTATCCATATTTGCTAGGCTCTTTAGTATCACGCATTATTGCCCTCTCTCACCCTCGAGAGTTGGTGGATCCTTCGCCGATACATCCAAACACCGTGCGTGTACTTCCTCCTATTCACCTACACAGAAACCACATATCTTTCTGAAAGTAGCCACCATACCTACCTATCATGGCATTTTTCATAGCCATTCAAAGATATATTGGCATGCAACTTCCGTCACAATTCATCACATGATTAGGGATATTTACTACATTCATTAGATGTTTTCTACATCATGTTCATTATTGAGTTATGGGTACAGTTATTATATTGATCATCATTATAGAGGGTGCCCCTACCTAACGAGGGTAAAAAAGAAAAAGAAAAGGAGTCACGCATGTCATCAAATAAAAGAGAGAGTGACATTACTACTAATATTGTATGCATACAAATGTGTTTCAAGCCTTCAACAAAGCACATGTAATGCATATAGAAAATTTGCATATGCTTCATGTTTACATACTAGTTGGGGATTTCATCATGCACATCCCATTAGTTCATTTCAAGAACTTTCATGTATTCATTCCTCTAATGCATCAATTGAATGGAAATCCCTACTCATTAAATTAATATTGATTGTAAGGCATCTCCATGGCCTACTGATCAATCGGGTTGATGCAAGCCTTTCTTCCACTTTTTGACTTCTTAAACCTCTCTTTCATTCTATTTTTTTCATTTAGATGCAAAGATCAAGGCTTGCACTCAAGTATTGCATAACTTACTGATTTATTGAAATAGGAGGTTATTTTATTAATTCACTTGACTAACAATGTAGGTGTATGAAAAAAATTGTTTCCTAATATAGTGAAGACTTCAAAATCTATGTTTTCATCATACACCTGTCATTCATCTAAACATAACAAAAATTATGAATTTGACAGGAAAGCGTTGACTCATGAAAAGCGAGAGTGACTTTACTTATACATTTTCATGCTACTTGCTTTGTGTCAACTATTGACAATTGCATTGCATCGCTATTCGTTGAAGTCGATTGATTACAATTCATGTTAGTAGCATTTACAACCGAAGATTATTTTGTTCTCATTTACCTACTCGAGGATGAGTAGATATTAAGCTTGGGAATGCTGGTACCTCTCAAATGTATATTTAATTATTTATTGTTCCATGCTATATGTATATAATTTTGGCATAGTGTTGGCACCAATTTTTATCATTTTTCTAGGCTAATCTATTAACTTAGTGCCCACTTCCAGTTTTTGTTTTATACATGTTTTTGGAGTTACATGAAAATCAATTTTATGGAGCTCTAAAATCACCAAAAAATCCAAGAAAACTTTTTCATCGAGAAGCTTCCAGAGGACACAAGAGCTTGCCAGGCAGCGGCCCACATCCTCCACATGCCCCACCATGTGGCCAGGGGATGTGGGGGGCCACGTGGAGCCCATGGTCCACCTCCCCACCATCTCTCGATGCCTATATTTTTTGTTTGCTCCCAAAACCCTAAATACAGAGGAGTTATTATGTTTTTGTTGTACCTCTTTGTTTTTTGGATATCTAGTCTAGAGGCCTTTTTGGGTACTCTACCGAAGGGGGAAATCATAACGGTAGCCATCTCCATCCACTTTAAGGTCACAATGATTGCCCATTGGTAGTTTCCTCTGGACTATAGTATATATGATTTTTCATGAATCTTTGCACACTCCAAGAGCATGAGTTGCCTAGTGTTTGATATGTGTTTGGCTTATCTATGAGATTACTTGGAAAAATGAAGGAGGAAGTGCAAGAAGTGTTGAAATATGTCATTTTCACGACATTGATGTATTTGAGAACTTCTTGTCATTGTCCCTCTCCCTTTTACTAGAAATTCCAAAACTGGGCACATGCATGCACCTCTAGGTCACTAGGGTTATACTCTTTGTTTTCAACCCTGGAAAGTATTTGTGAAAATATTTTATGTTCATATTTTAAATGTACAATGAATTTTATCTTGAGACGAATTTGCAATGAGGTTCTAACGTATAAAAGTAATGCATTTTTTTAGTCCACAAAATCGTTTGGAATATAAGAATTTTTAAATATATATCACATGTTATGCATCTTTTTTTAAACTGATCACAATGGACGGGAAACTTAAAACTCCCATCGTTTGTTATGTTTCCACCGATAGGTGCACTCAAAGTGCCTCTAGAGACAATTCCTAACTTCCTAACCTGCCATGGACGAGTTTTCGTTGATCAATGCACTTTGATCCTTCAGTAGTAATATGTAAAGGCGACCTACATATTAGTGATGATGGACACAGTGCTGACTATAAGTCACTAACGAATGCTTCGACCAAACATTGGAGAAGTTTGTGCATCTGGCAATGATAAACTAAGATGTGGTAGTGAAATTCCAACACTGTTTGTTTTAAGCCATATTGTAAAGGTTTATATTGATCATACGCAGATAATTTATAATAAAAATATAATTTAACTATGCCTTTCTCAAATTGCATGTCTATATGTTTGGGTATTTTTGCAAAGTTCAAAGTGGTTAGGGTTTTCGTTTGTAATAAATATGTAGAATAGAAGGTGATAATAAAAATATCAATAGTAAACTATAAATAAATGAGTGTTGTGTTAACCAATAAATTCAGTATAATGCGATTTGGGAAATATATTAGTCTACTTTATATGTGTCAAGCATCCATCTATTCTTCTTGATTTATATTGTATCTCAAGTTCAAAATTTTAAAAAACATAAAGAAGTGCAAACATTTATATGCTCACATATTTTCAAACAAGTTTGGACATTGATATAGAACTCGGGATTACATACACTTAAAATATGTGAACACTAAGACTTATAAATGTCTCTCTAAACCCTATAATGCTTGGTAGGAACTAACTCATAAATTCTAAACAGTTTGTATATTACTTTAAACTTTCTAAAGTTTATGCTAAACCCTAGCGAGTTTTATGATGGATATGCATTCTGAGGTTTAAGAAAGGCCAAAACTCATTGAAATTCTGGTAGGTGGTTTAACATCCTTAAAGTTTAAAAATCACAAAAGAATACATCATCTATAATGTTATACATACCAATACAAAAGGCTCAAGTGAGTTAGGATTTCTTTCTCATGAACCATTTGGCATATTTAATCCAATTTCATAATATGTCATCCAATGATTGTCATAAGTGATATACATCCTCTAATCACTCATGTAATTATAAGAACTTTGTACTTTCGAACTTAATTTTGTATAGATAAGAGTTATTGTTTTGTGCTCTTATAGAGTTATTATTTGATATTTTGACCACAAAAAACAATTTATGCATATGTAAGGAGTCATGCATGTTATCTTAATAAATTTAACATAAAATTATACTATGACTAACATGTGGAGGATTAAAATGTTCATGTGTGTGCAATTTGTTTGATTTTACAAAATGCACACAAATCATTTTTAATAGTTTTGTTCCACATAGACTATATTCATGGTAAGATAACACATCAAAAAAATATATCTACCCATGTACCAATTTATGTTAGGGGACATGCTTTTCATGTACATAATTGAAACGTCTAAAGAATTATACAAATAGAAAAGTAAAATGTATTTCTCGTGAATATTATATGATTCAAATGGAACAAGAAAAAGAATATGTCTGATGAGTTTCAAATATATTTGGAAGTTGTAGATGTGAAACCACCCTCCAAAACCGAGCTTGATTTTGGAACAATGGTCTTAGAAAGTTCGTTACTTAGGGGCCAAGGTGGAGCTAATTTCAGGTTTATGATGAACTTTTTGCCTTACTTTTTTTGTTGATGTTGCTAGTTTGCCTCAATAGATAAGGTTCCAAATGGTTATTATAGCATGACTAGAAACGAAAAAAAGGTGCTGCTAGAAGAAGAAAATTCGAAATGTCAATTGACTGAGACTTAACCAAGTCCCAGTCGAGTGACACCAGCGTAGTTGTGGTGCTACGAGCGACATAGCTGGATGTTGCAATTGATGACATGACATGCAGCAAACGACAATGGCGGACGTTGCGAGACATGCTACGAGCAACAACGACGAGCGCGGCAACCAGTGGGACGTCATGCTGCAAACGGCAATGGCGAATGATGGGCGGTTGCAGGGGATGATGGCCGGCACTATGACCGGTGAGATGGCATGCTGCAACCAGCGCTAATGTACGCGCGGCCGATGGGGTGATGTGGTGCAAGTGTTATGATAACGTGCTACAATGACCGTTGGACGGTGCTCGATCTATCACGATTTTCTATGCAAAAGTACAACGGTTAAGCAGTCGACTAAGACTTATCTTGACTGAGTTTTAGCAAATCTTTATTAGTTTGCTATTTTTCATGAACTAAAAAATTTATTGTTTCCAAGTTACCATAAAAATCATCCAACAAGAACATTAAAGTTCGTGAGTAGCTATTCATTAGTTGACCATTAATGTTGACCATGAAATAATTATTTCTAAATCGGTTGAGCTATACCCCTCGCAAAAAAAGCTGAGGTATACACACCCATGCATATATATAACCTCGAGGTAACCGAATATTACTTTTGGAGCTCGGCCTCCATGGAGGCCGGGTTTTGAGAATTTGAAATTCAACAAAATTCATATTTTTACATTTCAAGACATTCTGAAAACAAGACATACATAGATGGAGGCATAATACACATGTGTGTAAATTTTCAGGACGAAATACATTAAAATAGGGTTGTGCAAAAAATACAAATATGTGGCTTTTCAACACATGATATTATTCATCCCAAAAGTCCATGAATTTGTTCTTTTTGCACATATCGCATCTCAACGTATTTCATTCTGAAATTTTTCACACATACACATCACATCCTTGTGTACTTGTACAATTTATTTTAGATTTTTTTTGAAACAAAAAAGTATGAATTTTGAATTTTTCAAAAAATCCAAAATGCCATTCTTGCGGCATTTCGGCCTCCACAACACTATTTCACAGTGATGTACTCCCTCCGTCCCAAAATTTTTGTCTTAAATTTGTCTAAATACGGATGTATCAAGTCATGTTTTAGTATTAGATACATCTATATCGACCCCTCCCTCCCCTCCCCTCGCGTCGTCCTCCCCGGGGCGACCCGAGGGCCCCTAGGGTTTCCCCAGGCGCCGCTCCCTCCACCCCTCCTCCCCTGTCGTCACCCGAGGGAGTCATCGGGCTTCGCCTGGGCGACTGCCGATGACGGTGGCGGCGGGCTTGCCGCTGGCCGGGCGTTGGACCCGAAGCCGGGCGGCGGCGCTGGTCGGTGAGGCGGCGCCGCCCTTCGGCTGGTGGCGCGCGTGGGAGGTGCCGGCCGGATCCCTTGGCTTCTCGGGCAGCGAGGTCCTGGCGGGCAGCGGTCGCGGCGCGGCGAGGTTCCCCCCTCCTCTGCTCCAGATCTGAAGGACAGGTTCTCCCTCTCTCTGCTCTCCCTCGCTGGATCGCTAGATTCCGGGCCTCTGGTTGCCGGATCCGGTGCCGGCGGGGTGCTCCCCGAGCAGGTGGTGCTGGACGAGCCCGGGGGAAACCCCTGTTGGTATTCCCAACACGGCGGCGGCGGCGCCCCTTTTGTGTCGTTCGGCTCGTTGGAGTTGTAGCCGTGGGCTCTCCTCCACACCTCGGCCATGCCTCCCGAGTGAAAGCTCAAATCCCGGCGTGTGATGGGCGGCGGCGGCGCCTGGTGCGTCGTGTCCTCCTTGGAGGCGCCGTCTAGGGAAGGTTGGTGCTTTAGGGGCGTGTAGCAATTGCAGGTGGGTGCCTGGCGTCTGTGGAGTCGATGGCGTATCTTCTGTGCAGGTTTCAGATCCAGCCACAAGCTCAGCGGTGGTGTTTTGCAATACCCCGGCGGGTCGGCGCCCTCTAGAATGGGCGGAAGGGGATCAGGTTCCCCTTCCCGGCGGCAGCAGCGCCGTTGATGCCGATTCGGCTGGTTCTTGAGTGCCTCGGTCCTAATCTTCGCCATGTGGCTTCGCAGCTTCTTCCTTTCGGCGACTCTCCCGGAGGCTTACCCTCTTCCATTGGTTTGCTTCAGCGCCTGCATTGCAGCTAGCGTGTGTGTACTCCGGCGTGATGTTGGTCATGATCCATGGCAGGCTCGGACTTGACCACAACCTAGCTTTAGCTCTCGGGTGAGCGTCTCTACACTTCGACGGTTCGGTGCCTTCGAGCCTAGGCGAGGGGAAGGGTTTCCCTTCAGTGTTAGAGAAAGCATGTGTTGTGTCATCTCCAGTTCCTGGTTTGAGTCATGTGCCCGACCTATTCTGGCGGCTACAGATCCTCGTGGCTTTCCGTAGTCGTTTCAGGGCCTTTGTGTAGTGGGCTTATCCTCAATTAGCTGCACTTCAATGTATTTTTCTGTTCGGAGGTTGTAGGTGTAGCGTTGTAAGCTGTTCTTCTTTCTCCCTTGTATCCTTTAGTCGTTGCTTTGTTCGTGGTCTGCTCTTGTACTCCTGGCTGGTTGATGGCTTTGTTAATTTAAAGTCGGGCTCCTCTGAATCCTCTGTTCCAAAAAAAAAATAGATATATCCGTATCTAGAGAATTTAAGACAAGAATTTTAGGACGGAGGGAGTAGTATACATCAGAATATGATGAGATGAGAGTATGAGTACCGTCGAACATCGCTTTTTGGCTAAAAGACGCGAGAGGACCGTCGAATATGATGAGAGTATGAGAATACAAAAGACGCGAGATTGACGGGCGCACAAAGCTCTTTGTCTAAACCCATTCAACAGCATCAACAAAAGGATCGGCCGGGCGATCGACGCACGCAGCACGGAACTAACTAAACATCAATCAAACAAAGCCGATCGACGAGGCCGGCAAAGATACAGCCAGGAACTGCCACGGCGCCGCCCGCCTTTCTTTCGTCGAGGTGACATGCACCCATCCTACCATCGGCCGTTGGTGGTAGCGCGCGGGAAGACACCCGTAGGTACATGTACGTATCGTCATCCCCCCCTACTAGCGGTAGCAGCGCGCGCACACAAACCCTCGCCGTCACATCGCCATGTATTGCTGTCGTCGTTGGATAATCAATCCAGAGCTTCACACCGGGTGGTGCGCGCTCCCCGGACTGTGGCGCTCGCACGCACGAAGGACGGACAAGAGTAAGTATAATAAGATGATGTAGATGGACAGTAAGATTTAAAATACTACTCCCTCCGTCCCATAATATAAGAACGTTTTTTACTCTAGTGCAGTGTCAAAAACGTTCTTATTTTATGGGACAGAGGGAGTATACTTTTATTGAGTTGGATGAAAGAGAAGAGGAGAGAAAAGATAAGCGGGCTGTAGATTTACAACCGGCTGTAGTACGGGCTCCAAAAAGCTATGTGAGAGTGTATGATGGGTCATGTGGTAGAAAAATAGTACTTCCTTGTAGCTCAATGCTGTACATGTTAGCTATTAAATTGGCTATAGATGACATGGTAACATGTTATAGCCACCGGTCGGCTATATTATTAGGCCAACTTCAGCGCGCGACCCCATCCCGTCTGTCCCCGTCCGTTTGAGGTAAAACGGACAAATCAGACAGCCCAGCGCGCAGCGGCCTGAACCCATTTGGTCCGTTTTGTGTCCGGGCCGACCCATTTCGAGCGCAAACATGCGCGCGGTTTGGGTTGCGGTGGACGGCAAATGGGCGCCTCGCTCATCCGCGTCGGGACCGCGTGGCAGGCGGCCACCTACCTCCCACCGCCCGACATAAATGCGCACAGGTGGTGGACCCACCTGTCATCCGCCTAGCGAACGGTCGTTTTCCTTCTTAAATGGGGAAGCCGTGGACCGGCCGTCGTCCACACTCCCCAGTCGAGCCCTTCATGCCTCCTCGAGACCAACACCCCAAACCCTAGCCCTCTCTCGGCCCTGATCTCGCTGGCCGGCCACCTCGCAGCCGCCATGGGCTTTTGGAACCACAGCCGCAAGGGAAGCACGACCGCGAGGCGTCGTCGTCCTCGGGCCGCCACCGCGGCTCCGTGAAGGAGTTGTCCGCATCACCACCACCGTGTCGGGCCCTTGCGCCTGCCCCATTCACCATCGGTCCTACGGCCGGCGGCGAGCGCGACTGGCAGTACATCGTCGCGGATGTATGCCGGCGTTATTGGGAGACGAGGACGCCGCTCCCATGGAGTGACGTGCACCTCCCCAATAACTGGCACCTCTCCGCCGATCGGGTCCCGATCCCGCCGGTGCCGACGAGCGGTTATGCGCACCGCGAGGAGATCAAGCGCCGCCGCCGCCTCCTCACCGACGACCTGTACTACGACGACAGGTACGCCCGACTCCCGGTTCTGGGACACGCGGCTCCAGGACGAGCACGACATGCGGCGCGCGTCATTCTTCGCCGGCACATCGATGGGGCCGCGGCGGCCATGTCCAGAGCGCGCAGCCCGTGCTCCCCAGGTGCACGGGCGTTTACGGGTGCGCGACCTAACGCCACGCCGTCGCCCTCACCGTCTGCGTCCCCGTCTCCACCACCACCACCTCGCATGACTGCGGAGGAGGAGGCCCGGCTCATGCAGCGTGTCATGGAGGAATCCATGCGCATGCACGATGAGCGCCAATGGGAGGGCCTCGAGGAGATGATGGCCCTCTCCGCGGCCGGCGACGTCGCCATCCCCGAGCTGGAGGAGGAGCCGGTGGCCGCATTCCACCAGGGCCTGGTCGGCCAGCAGTGGAGCTGGTCGTGCACGGCTCCGGAGATGGCCAAGGCCATGGGGGGCGTGAACCGGTGCCCCACGTTGCCGCGGTCACCGGAGCGGGAGGCCTCGCCATGGGAGGAGGTGGTGCGGGCACCTCCGGCCTTCCAGCCCGCCCCCGTGTACCACGGGTCGCCGTCCCACCTCTGGACGCCGCCGGACTATGTCGACCTCGTCAGCGACGATGACGACAACGGCGGCCACTGAAGACAGCCGCGGCGCGGCATCGACGGGCACGGCAGGGCGTCGGCGGCTTTTTTTATGTTAATTATGTCAATGTGAACCGTGGAACTGGGCCGTTTTGTGGCCGTAAACCCCCTAATTATGTTTATATTTTTATGTTTGCGTTTATTTTATATGTTTCCGCATTTTATTTTATTTGTTTTGCCTTTTTTTATCATGCCCATCTCAGACATGATTTGGAATGCGGTCGCGCGTTGGACACACCTACAACCCAAACGACCCAACCGGACATGGGCGTCCCATTGCCATCCCAAAGGATGAAAACAGGTCAAACCGGACGTCCATCTGGAGTCGTGCGCCGGAGTTGGCCTTAATCATGCTCTAACACGGACGGACACGCCGCGATCGCGAGGACAGGACAAAGCCGGCCGGCTTGGTACTGCTGCTCCTCGCCATTGGGCAACCCACTTCCGATGAGACCGCCACCTCAGTCGCTGTGCGCCCACCTCTCCTGACTGTAGCTGGCGAGCGGCCATCATGGCATGATGAGCCCAGCCCAGCCGGCCGGGGGGGTTTTCCCTAGGGGAGGACGAGACACAAAGCAGCGCGGGCGAAAGCCTGCTCCCGCGCGCCTTTGCGCGCCAGAACCGTCGCAGTACGTCCTGCGACGTCCTAGGTAGGACAGGAGCGTAGGCGCGCACCGGGTGGCAGAGGCAGAGAGAGGGGGGGGCCAAGGCGCCAAGTGTCGAGCCCCGGCAGCCCGGCTGGCTCGGCGCGGCCGATTCTCACGGCCTCTCGCGCGGCATCTTGAATCTCTTGGGCCGGAGAGTGGGCATCGCTCGTATAGGAGCGTGACAGCTGATCGATCGATCGGTCGGTCCAGACGCCTTCCCTGTGCTAGCCGAAGTAGCAAGCTTCGGCCCCGGGCCGGGACCCCCCGGCCTGCGGCTCCTGCTGCGTTCAGCACGTGAGGACATCCAGCAGCAGTAGGGTTCCCGCTCATGTGATGAGATGAACCAAACCGAGCCTTTTTCTCTCTTTCCGACGGACCTATCTATCCCAACAGTGCGCGCTGTCCACGGCTTGCCGGCTGCGAGCCCCACCCGCCCCACGGGAGAGAGACTTTAGCCCTCGCCGGACCAACAGGAGATCCCCACTGCTCCGCCCGTCCATGATTTGTCAAGCATGCATGCACACCACCACCACATCCAACTCAACTCATCAGATAGATGGGCTGGCAGGCGAGTTGATCAACTGTCGATCTCTCACTCACCCACTGAGACTACTGAGGCCGAACCTTCCTCAGATGGAAGCACAGCTTGCCATTGTAGAGTGAACGCACATGCACTTGTTGCATCTTCTCAAATGACACTTTGCATGTGCAGTGTACGGGAGAGCTTCTCATTACGGTATGAGTAGTCAGCAGAGCGAAACCATATGAGGTCAGCAGGCTTACGAGAAAGATTCATGCGGATAGACAGATATTTTTCTGTTGCAAATGATCAGTGTGTGCATATGATCGACCTAGCGCTGTGACAATAAATTCTATGGGCATGGGACATTTCTATCAAGTACTCCACCCACATGGGAATGCCCAGGCTCGTAGCCACCGTACGTTTGTCCAGGACTTCTTCGTCGTAGGGATGGATCCACGTAAATCCGGATTTGCTGAACAAGCTAGACGGACAGCCAGCTAGCGCCCATTGAATCCCCGTCGTGTGCGATGCGCCAATAATAGCTGACGATCGACCGGCGGTGTTGGAGTGAGTATGCGATCGTGATCCAGAGAAGATTTATCGCTTCGTTGTTGTGGCAACGGACACGGAATGGTGGTGTCGTCACTTTTGGTGATGGCGATCAAAAAATGCCGGTGTAAAAAGATGATTCCGTCTCCCGAGTTCGTTGTCCAGGAGCAAAGGATCTTTCCGCTAACGACGCGAGCGATGGAACATGTTAATTCATGGAGTGGAACGGGGGATCTAATGCCCTCCTGCTTCCGCATGGACAGTATGGCTATCTCGTGGACACGTTTGGACCAGCAACTTCTGGTCGATGAGAGACGTTATTCCGATTTCCGTGTAGAATGAGTCGAGAATGTTGTCGTCCCGACGGATTTTCCCAGTTTGCAGAAACCAGGGTACTTTGGATGGTTCTCTAATTTGGGAAGGCAGATGCGCGCGGTTGCATTCACAGCTACTAGCTCTCAATAATATGGGGGTGTAAGAAGTGGATGATGCAATGTCACTACAAACACATAACCCCCGGAACAATTATCCCTGCAGACTCCTCACGCTGAGAAAAAACAAAAATACTCCGCCTTGTTGATACATACAGGTACCAAGATGTCAATCCAGAATTCCAGATATATTATTACCCCACTGTGTTGATCTTGCTGTATAGAATCCACCGATCACACAACACACCACGTGTATCCATGTTTCGATGCATTGCTCCTTCCGTTTCCCTTCAGCCCTTCTTACTTTACATGAAATGTCAAGTTCCAAGCCACTTTTTCTCGCAAAAAGAAAGAGGCCACTTTTAATTTAATTTGGACTCTGAAGTCCAAAGAGGCCACTTTTAATTTAATTTCGACTCTGAAGTCCAACGGGTTGCTCATTCATTAAACAAAAAAGGATTGCAGGCTCTGCTGGGAGCTCATATACCGCGCCTTAAGCGCCGATTCGCGCAGCTGGCGCCTGCATGGATGCGAACTGGGCCGGCCCAGAAACGCAACGAGGCACAGCTAGGTCGTTAGATCGCAAAAAATGGGGTAAAGCCAGGATTAGATCTCTGACCACCTGCGTGGTAACATTTGAACCAAGCCACTAGGCTGACTTCCCTACGCTATTTATTTTGAGGTCAAATAACCTTACTATATACCCAACCTATTATGCTTGTTATTTTATGATAAAATGAAAAGAAAAATGAAAAATGAATGCACAATATAAAACACGTGAATTTCAAAGAAACTCCATAAACTTGGAAAGGTTCGTACAAACTAAGAAAACGTGAATTTGTGAAAACTTCACAAATTTGAAAAAAGTTCACAAAAATTATGATAAAGTTCATGAAATTTCAAAAAAAGTTCAGAAATTTGGAAAAAATTCATCGATTTTGAAAATAGTTCACCGATTTTGGACAAAAAGTTCATGAACTTAAAAAAGTTCATCAAATTTTAAAACATAGTTCAATGAATTTGAAAAAAGTTCATTGATTTTAAAAAAAAGTTCATCAACTTAGAAAAAGTTTATCAAAATTTAAAAAATTCATCATTTTGAAAAAAGTTCATCGATTTTGAAAAAATAACTCGTTGATTTTGAAGAAAAGTTCATGAAAACTGGAAAAAGGTTCATCAAATTTGAAAAGGTTCATAGAGTTTCAAAAAAGTTCATCGAATTCAAAGGGGTGCAGGTGAACCTGGTCGTACAAAAAGGAAAAAACAGAAAGTAAAAAAAAGAAAAAGGGAAAAGGAAAAAAAAGGAAAAGGAGAGAATAAAAGAGGTGAAAGGTTATAATTTTTCAGAATCAGCTGCGTGGTGGGGTGGCAACTGCATGTTGCGACGAGCGAGGTCCTAGGTTCGAGTCGCAATACCTGCTCCATCACTTTTTTGTGTTCTAAAAACATAGACGAAAAACCCGAGGCACCCCTACATGGGCCGGCCCATCACGGAGCGCTGCAGGCGCCAGTTTGCGAAAATGCACACAAACGGGCGCCTGCAGCGCTAAATAGGAAATGCTCCATCACTTTTTTGTGTTCAAAAACATAGACCAAAAACCCGAGGCACCCCTACATGGACCGGCCCATCACGGAGCGCTGCAGGCGCCAGTTTGCGAAAATGCACACAAACGGGCGCCTGCAGCGCTAAATAGGAAATGCTGGCTCTGCTGGCCCCTCAATAATTCTTTTTTTTTGTGCGGGTGACTGGCCTGGATGAGAAAGACAGACCTGGATGAGCATACCCTTCGGCCTCTTCTTTTTTAAATCTTTACTTTTCTATTTCCTTTTCCTTTTAATATTTTATTTCCTTTTTCTGTTTTTCATTTTTATATTTTCAAAACTATATGTTTTGCCAAATTAATTTAAACCAGTTTTATTGCAAGTACAGGTTAGTTTTCATAAATATAATTTTTTATACAAGAATGCTTTTCCAATACACGTTGAACATCTTTTAAATACACCTTGATTTTTTTCAAATATTTGATGAACATTTTTTTTCAATAACGTTAAATATACACATTGAGAAAAACACTTTGTACATTTTAAAATTTACGAGGATCATTTTTCAAAC
Source organism: Aegilops speltoides (assembly GCA_021437245.1). Classification (NCBI taxonomy): domain Eukaryota; kingdom Viridiplantae; phylum Streptophyta; class Magnoliopsida; order Poales; family Poaceae; genus Aegilops; species Aegilops speltoides. The sequence continues at coordinate 140,510,201 of CM038142.1, read as the reverse complement.
AGTTTTGAACATTTTTTTGCACGGTGATTTTTTCTTAACAGATGATTACCATTTTTTAGATTTGTGAAAAAATTATAAACATTTTTACTGATGAGCATTTTTTAAATATGCATTCAATTTTTTTTAACCATGCATAGAAAATAGATGATTTTTTTATAAATGCATGAAAGCTCTATTACATACCATACAATTTTCCCTATAATTATTTTTCAAATATTTGGTGATAATTTTTTAAACACTCGATTATAAAATTACTAGAATAAACATTGAACAAATTTGTAAATACATGACATTTAAAAATATTTAATATTTCTTGAATTATTATTATTAAACCATTTCTAGAAAATAAGACAAAAATCAAAGTGAAAATTTTAGAAGTAAAAAGAGACAATAAACTCACAGGTGGGCGCGCTGGCTCACTGGGAAACTCGTCCACATGTCGTCATGTGCTAGACCAGATCCATGTACACAAGCGCATGAGCGTGCCACAAGATGAATCCTATATGACATTCAGCATGTTGAACTGTCAACCCTTCGCACAAGCTACGAACAAGCGATCGAGATATTGGACCGGCCCTTTTCAGCAGGTTCTTACAATACAGACTCCAAGTTTTCGGAACCTTTTCTGTAGATTCTCAAAAAGGAAACCTTTTCCGTCCGGTTTTCCCACTTTTGGGAATCATCTACAAGGTTCCTGAACCTTTTTTCCTGATTTTTTAAGGTTTACTGATTTTCTGGTTTCCTTTTTATATTTGTGTTTATTTACGTTTCGTTTCTTCTTCTTCTTTTCGAAATTGTCAAATCTCAAAGAGATGTTTATAATCTTCAAAACATGTTCAGATTTTCAAAACAAGTTTTTTTTTCAAATATAGACTCCTCACACTGCGAACAAATACTCCGCCATGTTGAGGCACAGAATTACAAGATGTCAATCCAGATATTTGATACCCGCAAGACCCCAACAAAAACAACATACTTTACATGAAATGTCAAGTTCCAAGACTGGACATGTTAAAGGGGCCACTTTTAATTTAATTTCGACTATAAAGTCCAATGGGCTGCTTTGTGTATTAGCCAGCTTAGCTCATTGATTGCAGGCTCATTCGTAAAATACAAAAGTATTGCAGGTTCTACTGGGCTCTCAATAATTTGGCTCGGCCTATCAGAAAGATGGACCTGGATGAACATAATGCTTTGCCTCTTATTTTTTTATCTCTTTACTTTTCCATTTCCTTTTCCTTTTTGTATTAATTTTCCTTTACTACTTTGTTTTACTTTTGCTTTCCAGGCATAATGTTTGCTACAATAAATGCAAAAAACAATTATGATAAGTACTCCCTCCGTTCCTAAATAGTTGTCTTTCTAGATATTTTAAATGACTACTACATACGGATGTATGTAGACATATTTTAGAGTGTAGATTCACTCATTTTGCTTCGTATGTAGTCACTTGTTGAAATGCCTAGAAAGACAAGTATTTAGGAACGGAGGAAGTACATGATATTTTTTCGCCAAATGTATTTTTTATAGGTGAATGTTTTTCCAATACAGGTTGAATATTTTCTAAATAAAGCTTTGTGTTTTCGAAATATAAGATAATGTTTTCCAATAACAATAAACATCTTTCATACACATTGGGAAAAAAATTCAAAAACACTTTGAACATCAGCTAATATATGCGAACATTTTTCAAATAGTGCTAAAAAATTTAAAGCATGGTTATATTGTGAAAATAAAATATAATTTTTTTATTTAAGTAGTTGACTAATTTTGTAAAAAATTTACTTATTAATTTTTCAAATACCCATGAAAATTGATGAACATTTTTTAATAAATACATGAAAAACTTTTTGGATAAAATGTAATTTTTGTACTAAGCGTTAATTATTTTTTTCAAATATGTGGTGGTCATTTTTCAAACAGATGATTAACATTCTTTATTTTAGAATACACAGCAAACAAATTTGTGAACACACAACCGTTTCAATAAAATATGTAATACTTTTCTGAATATTATTATTACAACATTTTTGAAAATAAGAGAAAAGTGAAGTTAAAAAGTTGGAAGTAAGAAAAGGAAAAATAAACTCAGGCATGTGGGTTGTGGCTCGTTAAGAAACTCGTCCACATGCCTGCGTGTGCTGGGCTAGATCGATGTACGCGAGCGCGTGAGTGACGCGATGCTTCTAGCGAGCTAGAAGCAATATATAGCAGTACAACAGAGCGACGAATACGAATTTTGAGCTCTGGGTGGCTCGGAATAATCCAGCCTTGCGTATGAGAAAGATGGACCTGAAGCCCTTGATGGACATGAAAAATCCCAGGAAGCAACCAATGCATGAGGTTCATAGAAAAAAAGAAACATGAGGTTCACCGTTCAGAGTTTACACGAGGCTTCGCTAGAAGGCACTTGTGGTTCGATTGTTAGGACAGTGCTATCCCCAGTCCACCAGGTTCAAGACTACGAGGCACCTGTGATGACTTTGTTAATCTCAAAATGATATGTCGGCTCAGTCTCTCGGTAGGTTCTGCGTGTGTGTATTCATAGGGTTGGGTGTATGCGCGTATATATGAGCGTCTACGTTTGTATTATGTTTAAAAAAAAACGCAGTCTGTGAATGCAAAACTGATTTTGCTATAATGACAGGTCAAACAAATTGCTATAATGTTGACATGCTAACACCCCGTTTAGGGCTTGTTCGGTTAATCCCTCCCACAAGGGGATTGGAGAGGATTGGAGGGGATTGAGGTGGATTTTGACTTGTAGGGGATTTAATCCCCCTCAATCCCCTCCAAACCCCTTCAAATCTGAAGGAACCGAACAAGGCCTTAAGAATTCTGGCGCCGGCGCAGCCGTGTAGGGTGTGCATGCATCGTTGTCCGAAATGGACAGGCTAAACCACTGATAAAACGCATTACAACCAGGTTTCATTTGCTGGCGATGTTTATTATTTATGCACTGCCCAGATTGGCAGCTCAGTTTCTGTTTGGTTCAGAGATAGTGTTTTTGATCGGTAACGCAGAGTTCAGGCTGTCTGTTGTCTGCTCTGTCGATTACTGCACGTCTCCAATTTTCAATTGCTGGAAAGATACTTCGTGTTGGGCTGTGATCTGCACAACTATGAGCTCTGTTCCACGTTTTTCCGGTAGAACATGTCGTTAGGTTTCAGTATCTGACACCATTGGTCTAAGAAATATACCCATCTTCACTTATTCAGATCATCCAACAAATGCTCAATTGTTCTTTCAGGTAGCTGATTGACTAGTTGGTCATTTGATTCGTCTGTTAGAGCAATGTGCCAAAATTCAACAGGCTTTGCCATTAGAGACGAATCAATAATGCAGCTGATTTTGACGTCTTGGAGCCGTATGAATAACTTAATTAGCAGCCGTTGAATTAACAGTATCAGGCTTGTCTCAGCGGTCGTACGTGTCACGGAAGAAACATCAAGAAACCTTAGTTAAGAAGTACTGGCCGGAAAGCAACTAAGATGCAGACATTCAGTCGGTGGGAAAAATATTCCTGTATATACAACTGAGTGACTGAGATGAATTGTTTGAAATGTAGTTTGCGTATCTTGAATGGAATTAAGTCCGGATAGTCAAACACGTTATCCATATGCCATGACCATGTGTGAATGCTCTGTTGTGAGCAATGCTGTTCCTACGTGTATTCTTTTTTAAAGATCTTAACGCACAAGTTCTAGCTAAACGGTTAGCTAAAGTAATGGATATTACAATCTAAAATAAACCATTTGCGTAGAGTTTTTGTGGGATTTTTACGTAGGAATAGGATGTTTCATGGTTTCTACTCGTTCGGTTCCCAAATCGTTTTAGAAACGAAAACTTACTAGCATTAAACATGAAATAGTTTAGATTTGCCGCACAAAATTGAAGTCGGTAAATCCATGTAATAAGTCCTTCCTTCGGAGGAGCGACTGTGTCGAGTGGTGATCGTATTCTTTCGCAGAAGTTGGAGTGACCTTTCATCATCAGGTTTGGCGCCAACGGGGATTTGGAGTATGCATGTGTGGTACTACTAGCATGGGTTTATTTGAATATTTGCCAGCTACTGCAAACAGGCGAAGCCAGGGTCGTGAGCTCACTAAGGGGTGATGATGATGTCATTGTATTTGTACCGACGTGTGTGGTTTTCTATTTATTTTTTTCGAAAAGAGGATTTGCCCCGGCCTCTGCATCAGAACGAAGCATACGGTCATATTATTAAAAAACAAAAGATCCAACAAAAGTCTAGTAGTCTCAAACAAAAAAGGCTGTGCTCAACACAGAGCACTAAAGCAACAAACCGGACAGCCACGACCGGCAGGCAAATAAAACAGATAGGGAACTAAACACATATCCTATTACATGACCGTTATCCAAACCGGTTGAATATAGCCCGAGCTACCGTCTCCATTGGATAGATGCAGTAACTAAATGCTCCCTGGCCTCCGTCGGAGTGAGTAGCGACCACATATGGATAAGTGCAGTGGCCCTGAAGATAACCTTCAAGAAATGAATATTTGTTGTTATGTTAAAAACCAAATCGTTTCTGCAGTTCCAAACTGCCCATAGTAAAGCACATACTCCTACATGGATAAGCCTCGTTGTTACTACGTCTATCCCATCTAACCACGTCCCAAATAACGTGTTGATGAAATTCGAAGGAGAAATATTAAAAGCTATGTGTACCGACCTCCACAAAATCTTTGCCAGAGGGTAATCGAGAAAGAGGTGTCTGATTGATTCATCACTATCACAAAAACTACATCTCTTAAAACCCAACCAATGTGTTGGAGTTCGTTTTTCCCGTGACATCATGGCCCGGTGTGGTTTTCATCCGGTTTTTCTTATTAGCGGGGCTATTCCTTTTGTTGTATAAATGATTGGTAGAACTCCGGCTTGCTTTGGTAAAAAAAAAAAAGAGGTGCGGCTATGCAGGTTGTGTCAAGCGTGACCTGGTGAGTGGTGTGTCTATAGCGGCATCGCTCTCATACCCAATACGGTATGCCAGTGGATGGGGATGGGTTCGCAACGATTCTTGTGCCTATTGTGATCCAGAGACTAAGGCCAACTCCATCGCGCGACCCCATCTCATCCGGTCCCGTCCGTTTGACGTAAAATGAATAAATCGGATGGCCCAGCACGCGACGGCCCGATCCATTTTGTCTGTTTTGTGTCCGGGCTGACCCATTTCGGCGCATTACATGCGCCGGTTTGGTCGCCATGACAAAGAACGGACGCTGCCGTCCAAGATCGGGGCGCGCGCAAAGCGGCCACCTACCTCCCACCCGCCAACATACGCGCATGCGGCCGGCCCCGCCTGTCATCCGCCCAGGGGAACAGTCGCGGTCCTTCTTAAATGGGGAAGCCGTGGACCGGCCGTCGTCCACACTCCCCAGTCCATCCTGCGGCCTTCTCAAAACCCGACAACCCCAAACCCTCAAACCCTAGCCTCGAACTCGCCGGTCGGCCGCCTCGCAGCCGCCATGGGCTTCTGGAACCACGGCCGCAAGGGGAAGCACGATCGCGAGGCGTCATCGTCGTCGGGTCGCCGCCGCGGCTTCACGAAGGAGGAGCCCGCATCACCGCCACCGCATCGGACCCCCGCGCCTGCCCCGTTCACCATCGGCCCTACGGCCGGCGGCGAGCGCGACCGACAGTACATCGCGGCGGATGTATGCCGCCGTTATCGGGAGACGAGGAAGTCGCTCCCGTGGAGCGACGTGCACCTCCCCAATAACTGGCACCTCTCCGCCGACCGGGTCCCGATCCCGCCGGTGCCGCAAAGTGGCCGTGCGCGCCACGAGGAGATCCAGCGCCGTCGCCGCCTCCTCCCCGACGACATGTACTACTACGACAGGTACGCCCCCGACTCACCGCGCTGGGACACGTGGCTCCAGGACGAGCACGACGTGCGGCGCGTCTCGTTGTTTGCCGGCACATCGTCGGGGCCGCGGCGGCCACGTCGAGAGCGCGCAGCGCGTGCTCCCCGAAGCACGGGCGTACGCGGGTGCGCGGCCTCACGCCCACGCCGTCTCCTTCACCTTCTCCGTCGCCACCACCACCTCCTCGCATGACAGTGGAGGAGGTGGCCTGTCTCATGGCGCGTGTCATGGAGGACTCCATGAAGACGCACGGCGAGCGCCAATGGGAGGGCCTCGAGAAGATGATGGCCCTTTCTGCGGCCGGCGACGTCGACATCCCCGAGCTGGAGATGGTGTCCGCGGAGGAGGCGATGAAGGAGGAGCCAGTGGCCACGTTCCACCCGGCCCTGGTGGGCCAGCAGTGGAGCTGGTCGTGCACGGCTCCGGAGATGGCCGACGCCGTGGGGGCGTGAACTGGTGACCCACGCCGCCGCGGTCATCGGAGAGGGACACGTCGCCATGGGAGGAGGTGGTGCAGGCCCCCGCCTTCCAACCTGCCCCTGCGTACCACGGACCGCCAGCCCACCTCTGGACGCCGCCGGACTACGTCGACATCGTCAGCGACGATGACGACACCGGCGGCCACTGAAGACGACGACGACCACGGCAGGAGCGCGCGGGCGGCGTTATTTTATTTTGTTTTTATGTTAATTATGGCACTGGGCCGTTAAGTGAGCCGTGAAACTGGGCCGTTTTGTGGCTGTGACCCCTAACTTTTGCGTTTATTTACTTTTTTTAGTCATTTTATTTAAGTTTTTCTGTTTTTTTAATCACGTCCAACGCGGACATGATTTGGGATGCGACTGCGCGTTGGGTGCACCCATGACCCAACGGACAAAAGCGGACATGGGCGAATCCATTACCACCCCAAAGGGACAAAATCCGGCCAAACCGGATGTCCGTTTGGTGTCGTGCGGTGGAGTTGGCCTAAGACCATCTGTGTCGGGCACGTTCTTACTAGATCAATCTCATGGAGGGGTGAAACACTTCGGACAAAATCCTTGTCCCAACTAGTCGATGGCAACCAAGATGGGACTTGGACATCATCTCCTCCTTGGAGGCGTTATTGAAGGGGTTTTATCCCTTCCGTTGGACCATGGCCGGTCAAGGTCCAAGGTATTTTGTGGTGGCTACTAGTGTAGCCATGTTTATTATCCCGAGATTCAATGGAACATGGTGTGCAGTTCTTTGGGCAAAGTTTTGGCCCGATGAGCATTGGTGCCGATGAAAAAGGCATCAATTTCCGTCATTTCCCTCCCACGGGGTGTTGTCGAAGATCTACATCCACACACTACTCCTTGAAAACATATGCTTGCCTGACAGTTGAGACTTCTAGGAGCACTAGTGCCTCCATCGGATAGGGTGCCGATTTATCACATATATTTTTGTTGGATATATCTCGAGCCTAATTTAGCCAGGTTGTGTTTCGACGCCGTCATGATTTTCAGTTGTTGTCCTTTAATAGGAATCAATAAATAGGGGGAGGGCAAACGCAAATTACCAATCACCATAGGGCCAAGCACAATTTTTTCCCCTACCCACCCCCTCACCGCATCTAATCAACTATATGGTTGGATGATTTTAGCCCTAGTTTCCCTCATAGATCGTGCCAGACCTTCTAATCAATCAACAGGAGCTCATTGTTGTTAAGAAGATGTTCTTCGATACCTCTATGGTCTTATTCCTTTCTCGTAAGCTTAAGTTAAAAAAAACCTAGTTTTAGATTATTTTTTCTTCAGGGAAAATAGTTTTTTTTTGGCAATCTTCGGGGAAAATAGTTGTTAGATGGGTGCATGCAGGGCCGGGCGGGCAAAATCTGGGGCCCTGTGCGAAACTAAAAAATGGGGCCCTATCTCACTAAAAAAACTAACGGGCAATTATAATGTGTGTGTGTATATATATCATAGAAAAAAATTCTAATATATATAACATAATGTTTTGCGCTTAGAGAAACTAGACCGATGTTTCTCCGTGATGACTCAAATGTGTATTATTGAAACACAAGATACAAAAACAAAAGATGAATAAAATACAATTGAATAGTAGCATATATCAATAAGTTCATGCATCAATGTTTTGGGCCTGACTCACCTAGTTTTGGGTCCTCTCTGGTTAAACTGCGACATCGTGAGTGTGATCTTTAACCGAGGAGGTAAGAATCGATCTCTAACAAAGAATAAAGCGATCCCTGCCAAAAGTTAATTAGGAAATTCGAAATTAGGAGTAGAAAACGAAGTTAATCAAAAAGGAAGACTCGCTAAGCACCTGGAGTAACGGATCGATCCGGTGATTGTAAAATTTGGGAGAGGAAGCCATGAACAGGGAAAGAAGGCAACAACGGCACTAGGGCAGCAGCCTGAATCCGATCGGTCCGACGATGCGAAGACGACGAGACAATCTGTTTCCTGCTGGGTTTGGCAAACAATGAACTTGGAGAGATACCTTTGGATCACTGGATCACTATCACTCTATCAGTTTCAAATACTACCTAATATTTAGGATGAGATACCTGGTGTTGCGTGATCGCCTGACGCCCGGTCACCGCTGGCCGGCGCTACTGTAGCGTGACGCCAACGGCCCGACGTGGCTGCAATTACGGTTTTGAGATGGAGACAGACGATCCCAATTCCTGGGCGTAGGCTGTGATCTCGTCCTTTCTTTCTTTTGACGGACGATCCCGATTCCCCGCCGCAGGAACGAACGAGAGCGAGGCGAGGCGAGACGCTCGATGCCCTCCACTCAGGCCCAACTCCAGCGCCCAGCGGCCTAGTATGGCCTCGATCTGTTTTTTAGAAATACTAGCCTACATAAAAAAATTTGGGGCCCCCAAAGCTTATGGGCCCTGTGCGGGCCGCACATTTGGGACAACTGTGGGCCCGGCCCTGGGTGCATGCGTTGATGTCCAAATTGGCAAGATAAATAATAAAGAGAAATAAAAGGAAGATGTTCGGAGGTCCTTGACTCCTCCGTGGGAAACCAACTAAACACTGTGGTACGATCGTCTAGCACGTGCCTTTGACTAGCGGCCATACGGCACGATCTGATCAGCGATGGGCCAACGCTAAGCTTGATAGTTTCGGCACCCGAATCTTGGATCACCCTTTTGAGTAGTCAGCAGCGTCTTTATTTTCTTAACTGGAGTAGTCAGCACTCAGCAGCTTGATACTGGGCCATTCCGTGCAGTTTCTTTCTGGGACCCCGATGGCTTTGTTTCTTTCTCCGGCACCTCAATTTTCCACGGTGGTTCCGGCCACTTGACTCGTGCCAGTTACATCAACACGGCCACATTTGTCCGGACCTGGTTTAAATTCAAGTTTCCTTCAATTCAGAAAGGGGTACCCAGAAAAGGGCCGCGCAGAAAGAGGTGAAAAACAGCATAGAAAATGACGCTGTCGCGGTTACGTAATTGAGTGAGGCCTTATCGTACTTACCGTGCCGTGCGTGCGGCTCGTACACACTACACAGGCTCCAAGCAAAGCAAGAAGAAACGTTGGCGCACTGACTTGTAGTACGGCGTACAATAATCTCCCTCGATCTCTCGTGGCCGACTAGCCGGCCGGCGATGTTGTCACGCCGGTGTTCTATTCACATCCACACCGCATGCACTCGCAATCCATCCACATGTTCCAAACCCTCTTACAGTTGACCTGTTGACTCTCTTGCACTGGTAGACTGGTGAAAACGAAGTGTTCAGAAAGAGCCAAGTAGTACATAGAAGAAAATCCTAACGTGCCTTAGTCAGGGAGAAACTTCAGCCTCGAAAAAGAAACGGAAACTATTGTGCACGTGAAAAGCAGCTACCGATATATACTAGAGTATATGATTTTTTCTTTGCGGGCTCAATACATATGAAGTTAATGCACCTTTTCATGTGTGCTGTAAAGATCATGCAGACATGCAGTGCCGCCGTACCGTAACGTAGTGGGTCTTTTTCATACGTGCAATTTTCCACATGATACACAAACTCGTCGTCACGGTGAGGTGTGACGAACCGCACAGACAGACAGCCCAGCTGCCCATGCATGGACTTGCAACTTCACTTATCGTGGTGATCTAATCATCGACCATATTAAATTCACTTAGCCGCAACCCGCAAGCGTGCGGCGCGTTGTATTTTCTTTGTGTATAGTCGTACCGACGGGGCGCCACGTCGAGCCCACTCGCGGCAGTGCAGCCTCGTCGAACACGCAGTCCAACGGTCAGAGCAAGGCGGTGGTGGTAGACCTGAACCTCAGGCTGCAAGTGGGACTGCCCGTGTGCGTCGATCCACCTGATCCCACTACACATTGGTGGGGAAGATTGGGTAACCCACCAAAAATTACGTTGGTTAGGTGGGTATAAGTGGGAATCTGGCATCCCAGTTAAGGAAACTAATTGACGACCAGGTACGACGCTGCCCATCTCTTTTCGATCTCTCTTTCAACAAAACAAAATCCCCTGTTCTATCGATCGTCTTCTGATCTTCTCGCGTTCGTCTCGCCGCCGTTAGGCATCCACATATCTCTTGGTTCGTCGCCGGCGCGCGTAAGCTACAAATCTATCCTGACGCCGCTTCGTTTCTCGTTCGTCCATCTGTCTTCCCCGTTACCTCCCCCGCCATCCAAGCCTTGAAGGACCTCCGCTGTCACTCAACTCCTCCCTGCCGCCTGGCCGGCGACCTCAAATCGCGACTCTTCTTCCTTTTCTCTTTCCAAAAATCGCTGCTGTAAAACTCGCACCTCCACGAGCACCGACGTCAGCGGTGTCCTCCCCGCCGGCGATCTCGGCATGGACGTTCACTTTACTAGGCGGTGAGGTCGAAGTTGGCGGAGCAGGGGCAGGGTGTGAGGCGGTGGTGCGAGGAGTAGCCGGCAAAAGGTGCCACGGCGAAGTGGAGCGCCGCCGCCGCTTGGAATTTGTGCATCGGGTGGCTTGCCCTATCCACTCAAGGCTGGGCACTCAAGGCTGAAGTAACAAGTGGGTTAAGGTGGGTTCCCAACGGGCTAATAGGACTAGCCCACTTAACATTTTTCTTGTCCAATGGGAGCCCACTTACGTAATTTAAGTGGGATGGGATGAATAGTCCCACTTAGTCCCACCTCCACTTGCAGCGTGACCTGAACCACAGGCCACTCGCACCTCGCTTAAACTGGCAGAGGTATGGGCAGCAGGAGGTCGAGGGACGACCAGCTCATGAACAGATCCCCAACCGGATCGCCATAATTCGGAGTAGTCAAAGAGATGGACGCCGCAGCGCGGCGACAGCGACCGCGGCCTGCCGCCCTCTTGCGGTGGGTCGTCGCGCGTGGTGCGGCCGAGTCAAAGTCTCTGAAATCCCGGAAGAGAAATGAGGCTCACCGAGCGCGGCTCTCGCTGGATGGAGAGAGACCCGGGCCATTGCCTTGACTCCGAGGCGGCCCGAGGCCAACTCCACCGCACGACAGATCCTGTCCGGGCCATCCGTTTGGGGTAAAACGAACAAACGGGACGGCTCAGCGCGCGGGAGCAAACGGACTTTTGTCCGTTTTGTGTCCGCTTTCGACCCATCCGCGACCCAAGTTTGCGCCGCTTTGGGATGAAACGGTCACCACGTGGACACGCCGGCCGTCTGCGCGTGTCCTCCTCTGGCCCGTCCGTCGGTGGCACAGGACAGGCCTTTTTCTATCCGCCCCCTCCCTCCCTCCGGCCGCAACCCACTCCACTCTTCCCCACTTTTTCCTCGCCGCCGCCGTCCGCCGCCATTGCATTGCGGCGTAGTAACTTCGGACGCTTCGCCAAACCCTTCCTCGTTGCCGCCGAGCTACCCAAGCACGGCCACTGGTTTGCGCACCACGGCCGGATTTGAGGCGGATTCGGTCGGTCTTGAGCTCGCCCATTTGTGGAGGCGGGCCGCCCATGGATCGCCAGCACTCGCCGGAAGGCCTGGCAGGCCGCAAGGCCACATGCTGACGATGCTCGTCCTCTCAGCCGCCGGATCTGCACCGCCGGTTGTACACACCGCCAGATACGCGAATGGCGGCCGACCGGGCTCGGTGCTTGCCCAAAAGCTCGTCGGCGCACCGTTGTCCCTCATCAAGTGCGACCACTGCACAAGGGTGGTCGTGCGCCGCGTGTCTACAACGCCGAAGCATCCCGGATGGGTGTTCATCAAGTGCTTAAACGATGGGGTATGTGCTCTTTTTAGCTTCGGTTTGTGCTCTCGGATTACACTAGTGGTCCTAACTTTAAGTTTTACTGTGTAGAATGGATGCAAGTTTTGGTATTGAGAAGAAGAATACATCGATATATTGATAGAGCGAACTGTAGTACATGTTCGTGCACTTTTAGCTAGCCTATAGGCTTTAGATGAGACAAGTGCACTTGTTGCTAGATTAGAGGCTAGGCACAATACTACATGCGAAGAAGTAACAAGGCACGGTACTACGTGTGAGGAAGCAACGTCGACTTCTGGCTTGAAGAAGAAAGGAGGGTGCAACGTCGAGCCTCCTCCACAGATCAACAATGAGTGCATCGAGAAGGCCCTACCCAACTCAAGGAAGCAGTTATGGAAGTTGGATATCTTCTCAAATGTATTCTTGTGGTTCTTGTTTTTTTTAGCCTTGCTTTACTAATCAAAATGTAATGATGTATTATCATGTACCAAAAAAGAATGATAAAAAAAGTTTAAGGACTTGTAAAAAAAATGTACACACCGACAAGATGCGGCCGGGATGCGTCTGCGCGTTGGGCGCACGGCCACCGCATCCCAAAACTGTCCGGACACAACTCCATTGCTCTACGCAAACGGACAGAATCCGAACAAAACAAACGTCCTTTTGAGGTCAGGCGGTGGAGTTGGCCTGAGCTGTGCAGTCTGCACCGCGAGGTTGCTGGAGCGACCGCGGCCACGCGACGGAATCGGGTGGGACCGCGCCGAGGGCGACGTCGTTTGGTTTTGGGCCCCCATTCGGTCCTAGCGAGCCAACGAGGACAAAGTCTACGCGCGTGATGCCGACCTTCTAGCCATGGATGGGCGGCTCCTGCATATATTTGTGCCTGCCTGATGCTTGCTGGTTTCGGTTGGCTGACTCGTGCCTGGTGCGTACATACATTGCTGTCCGATCCGATCCGCTGCATGTTTTCGACCAGCTAGCTAGTGTGGTACTTCCTATCAAAATAAATATCTCAATTTTGTACACTTATTGTGGGCTAAAAAAAGCTCTTATCGGGCGATACGTCCAAAACGAATTGTGATTGCAAATTTACAATCACTTCCACACGGCAGAGGAGCCTCCCTGGTCACGCCACGACTTCACGGTCGATAAGGTTAAACTTCCTCCCGGCGGGTAACTATCGTCGATGAAGCAGAAAATTATAATTTATGCTAAAGTTGTACTGTATTAAAGTTGCGTCAATAAATTTGAACCGGAGGGAGTACATACTTTGCGTGGTAATCTGCAAACTTTGCACCGTCCTGCCGACTTCCACAAGATTCGGCAGTACAAATCTGCACGCAAAAAAATCTGCACGCCAACTCAGTTCGTTTACATTAATCGGGCACGTAATTAAAATGGTTATTGTAGAGAGATCATGGTCGACGTGCACGGCCCAGGACGGCTGATGCGTCCGTCGCTCCTTCGTTTTGCACCGGCAGAGTTTGACGAATCGAATCTGACAGAATATCTCCACAGGTTCTTCCGTGACGCCGGAACTACTAGTAAAATATATTTTTTTGCGAGGACCTACTAGTAAAATGTAAGAGTATATATATGCTAATCTGCATCCTCAGTTAAGGTTTTTAAATCCGGTCTTGCTAAATCTCAGCCGACTAAGACTTCATTCTGTCTCACTCTTTGCTATATTTATGAGATCTTACACTGAGATCCGTGTAAAATCTTTTTTCAGTTATTTGCAAAAAAAGAAAAATCTTCTTTTCTATTTTCTTTTTTCGTTCTTATATGTTATGTCACTCGACTAAGACTTGCTTAAGTTTCAGTCGACAGACCTAGCCACACCATTTTAAAAACAAATTAGCCAACTAAGCCAGTCGTTGATTGGCCTAGAAGAAGTTGAAACCAAATATACTCGCTTTCCACGTGTATTTGGCAATCTACAAATCAAGTTGACTATCGTGCTGGCACAAAGGACAATTAGTCTACCCACAACTCCAATGATTCCCTAATCATTCATTAGATATACTCAAAAAGGGTCTCGAGGAGTTGGCACTATTTCTTTTGTATGCTTCAACGATGCATGCACCATGAAAGCGTGTCAAGCGAAAGAGGAAAAAGAAAAACGAAAATTGGAGAACCAGAATACTACTCCCTCCATCACAATCACAAACTGTTTTATATGTCGCGCTAAAATTGCATTACTTATGTGTTAACTGGCTTGAAATTAAAATTTACTAGAAGCCACATTTAAAGAATGCCTTGAAATTGCTAGGTTCTTAGCTTCGACAAATGTCTCAACAATATTCACCGAAGTCAGGGGTCGAAACATGTTAAAAAGGAATGACATATTTAAGAAAATACATAGAACCAACATGTGAGGGGATGGCTAGGAGGGTGGTTGAACCTAGCCCACAAGGAATCAAACTCCTATGAGTTTTCTTGGGTTATATTTCAAAGCGTTCCAATCACTATAGAAGACGTGTGCTCTCTTTTCTATGCTACCAGAGCCCGAAGCCTAGATCTACAATCACACATGCTACTAGACACATTTGAACCTTCACTGTCACCCTTTTGGCATCTAGACCGGGGAAATAAAGAGAGTCGGCGTCAACGGATGCCGAAGCTCCAAGTGGTCCCCGAATATGCGGCAACAACATAGGGAGACCAGCCATAGATCACACAAGGTCCCTCTCCGAAGAGAAGATGACCTCTATAGGCATTGTCACCACGGTTGGTGAGCTCTAGAAACAAACTAAATCTTTAGTTCAATGGAGATTTGGCTCCTCATCGTCAACCCTTCCCATCCTCCACCACAGTGGCTTGAGACGAGATGCATGAGTGACATAGCAGTCCGTCGAACGGAGATCCACGAGTTATTTGATAACCCACAGGTATAAGGGATTACAACAGTTTTCGATGGTAGAGTATTCAACCCAAATTTATAGATTCGACACAAGGGGAGCCAAAGAATATTTGAAGGTATTAGCAGCTGAGTTGTCAATTCAACCTCACCTGGAGATTAATTATCTGTAGCAAAGTGATTAGTAGCAAAGTAGTTTGATAGTTTTGATAGTAGTAGCAGTAGCAACGGTAACAGTAACAGTGATAGCAATATTTTGTAGCAAGTGTAACAGTGGCAGCAGCAGTAGTAACTTAGCAAGATCAATATAAATGAATTGGTAGGTATTGGATCGGTGACTTGTTGGATGATATTCATCATGTGACAGTTAGAACCTAGGGCGATACGACACTAGCTCTAGTTCATCGATATAATGTAGGCATGTATTCCGTAAATAGTCATATGTGCTTTATTAAAAGAACTTGCATGACATCTTTTGTCCTACCCTCCCGTGGCAGCGGGGTCCTTATTGGAAACTAAGGGATATTAAGGCCTCCTTTTAATAGAGAACCAGAACAAAGTATTAACACATAGTGAATACATGAACTCCTCAAACTACGGTCTGAAGGAAATATGCCCTAGAGGCAATAATAAAGTTGTTATTATATTTCCTTATATCATGATAAATGTTTATTATTCATGCTATAATAGTATTAACCGGAAACTTAGTACATGTGTGAATACATAGACAAACAGAGTGTCACTAGTATGCCTCTACTTGACTAGCTTGTTAATCAAAGATGGTTAAGTTTCCTAGCCATAGACATGAGTTTTCATTTGATGAACGGGATCACATCATTAGAGAATGATGTGATTGACTTGACCCATTCGTTAGCTTAGCACGATGATCGTTTAGTTTGTTGCTATTGCTTTCTTCATGACTTATACATGTTTCTGTGACTATGAGATTATGCAACTCTCGAATACCGGAGGAACACTTTGTGTGCTATCAAAACATCGCAATGTAACTGGGTGATTATAAAGATGCTCTACAGGTGTCTCCGATGGTGTTTGTTGAGTTGGCATAGATCGAGATTAGGATTTGTCACTCCGATTGTCGGAGAGGTATCTCTGGGCCCTCTCGGTAATGCAGATCACTATAAGCCTTGCAAGCAATGTGACTAATAAGTTAGTTACGGAATGATGCATTACGGAACAAGTAAAGAGACTTGCCGGTAATATTGAACTAGGTATTGAGATACCAATGGTCGAATCTCGGGCAGGTAACATACCGATGAGAAAGGGAACAACGTATGTTGTTATGTGGTTTGACCGATAAAGATCTCCATAGAATATGTAGGAACCAATATGAGCTCCAGGTTCCGCTATTTGTTATTGACCGGAGACGTGTCTCAGTCATGTCTACATAGTTCTCGAACCCGTAGGGTCCGCACGCTTAAAATTCGATGACGATCGGTATTATGAGTTTTTGTGTTTTGATGTACCGAAGATAGTTCGGAGCCCCGGATATGATCACAGACATGACGAGGAGTCTCAAAATGGTCGAGACATAAAGATTGATATTTTGGACTGCTATATTCGGACACCGGAAGTGTTCCTAAGAAGTTTCAAATAAAACTGGAGTGCCGGAGGGTTATCGGAACCCCCGGGGGAACTAATGGGCCTAGATGGGCCTTAGTGGAGAGAGAGAGAGGGGCGGCCACGGCAGGCCGCACGCCCCTCGCCCTTGAGTCCGAATTGGACTAGAAAGGCCCCCCCTTTCTGAAGGAAATATGCCCTAGAGGCAATAATAAAGTTATTATTTATTTCCTCATATCATGATAAATGTTTATTATTCATGCTAGAATTGTATTAACCGGAAACATGATACATGTGTGAATACATAGACAAACATATAGTCACTAGTATGCCTCTACTTGACTAGCTCATTAATCAAAGATGGTTATGTTTCCTAACCATAGACATGTGTTGTCATTTGATTAATGGGATCACATCATTAGGAGAATGATGTGATTGACATGACCCATTCCGTTAGCCTAGCACTTGATCATTTAGTATGTTGCTATTGCTTTCTTCATGACTTATACATGTTCCTGTAACTATGAGATTATGCAACTCCGCTTGTCGGAGGAACACTTTGGTGCTACCAAACGTCACAAGTAATCGGGTGATTATAAGGAGTACTACAGTGTCTCCAAAGGTACATGTTGGGTTGGCGATTTGAGATTAGGTTTTGTCACTCCGATTGTTGGAGAGGTATCTCGGCCCTCTCGGTAATGCACATCACTATAAGCCTTGCAAGCAATGTAGCTAATGAGTTAGTTACGGAATGATGCATTACGAACGAGTAAAGAGACTTGCCGGTAACAAGATTGAACTAGGTATTGATACCGACGATCGAATCTCTGTAAGTAACATACCGATGACAAAGGAACAACGATGTTGTTATGCGGTTTAACCGATAAAGATCTTCGAGAATATGTGGGAGCCAATATGGGCATCCGTGTCCCGCTATTGGTTATTGACCGGAAACGTGTCTCGGTCATGTCTACATAGTTCTCGAACCCATAGGGTCCGCATGCTTAACGTTTCGTTGACGATATAGTATTATATGAGTTATGCATGTTGGTAACCGAATGTTGTTTGGAGTCCCGGATGAGATCATGGACATGACGAGGAACTCCGGAATGGTCCGGAGATAAAGTTTGATATATGGGATAATAGTGTTTGATCTCCGGAAGGGTTCCGGAATTCACCGGAAGAGGTTCCGAATGTTTCCCAAAATGTTTGGGTACGAGAACACATTATTTGGGCCAAAGGGGAAAGCCCACGAGGCTTTTGGAAAGTGCAAAAGGAAGTTTTGCGGAGACCAGAGGCTAGACGCCAGGTTCTCGGCGTCTAGGGGTAGACGCCGAAACCTGGCGTTTAGCCCCGAGTCCGTAGGACTCTTGCCTTTTGGGCAAAACCGACTATGAGGAGGCTTTTGCTCCAAGTTTCGACCCCATGGCTCAACATATAAATAGAGGGGCAGGGCTAGCACCAAAGACACATCAAGAAACACCAAGCCGTGTGCCGGCAACCCCGTCCTCTCTAGTTTATCCTCCGTCATAGTTTCCGTAGCCCTTAGGCGAAGCCCTGCGGAGATTGTTCTTCACCAACACCGTCACCACGCCGTCGTCTGCGGAACTCATCTACTACTTCGCCTTCTTGCCGGATCGAGAAGGCGAGGACGCCATCGAGCTGAACGGTGCGTAACTCGGAGGTGCCGTGCGTTCGGTACTTGGATCGGTCGGATCGTGAAGACGTACGACTACATCAACCGCGTTGATAAACGCTTCCGCTTAGCGATCTTCAAGGGTATGAAGATACACTCCCCCTCTCATTGCTATACATCACCATGATCTTGCGTGTGCGTAGGAATTTTTTTGAAATTACTACGTTCCCCAACAGTGACATCTGAGCCTAGGTTTTATGCGTAGATGTCATATGCACGAGTAGAACACAAGTGAGTTGTGGGCGATACAAGTCATACCGCTACCAAAGATGTCATACTTTGGTTCGGCGGTATTGTGAGATGAAGCGGCCCGACCGACATTACGCCAGACGCTTACGCGAGACTGGTTTCACTGCTACGAGCACTCGTGCTTAAAGGTGGCGGCGGGTGTCTGTCTCTCTCTCTTTAGCTGAATCGAGTGTGGCTACGCCCGTCCTTGCGAAGGTTAAAACAACACCAACTTGACGAACTATCGCTGTGGTTTTTGATGCATAGGTAAGAACGGTTCTTGCTAAAGCCCGTAGCAGCCACATAAAATTTGCAACAACAAAGTAGAGGACGCCTAACTTGTTTTTGCAGGCATGTTGTGATGTGATATGGTCAAGACGTGATGCTATATTTTATTGTATGAGATGATCATGTTTTGTAACCGGTTATCGGCAATCGGCAGAGCCATATGGTTGTCGCTTATTGTATGAAATGCAACGCTTCAGTAATTGCTTTACTTTATCACTAAGCGGTAGCGATAGTCGAGAAGCAATAGATGGCGAACAACAACGATGCTACGATGGAGATCAAGGTGTCGCACCGGTGACGATGGTGATCACGACGGTGGTTCAAGATGGAGATCACAAGCACAAGATGATGATGGCCATATCATATCACTTATATTGATTGCATGTGATGTTTATCCTTTATGCATCTTATCTTGCTTTGATTGACGGTAGCATTTTAAGATGATCTCTCACTAATTATCAAGAAGTGTTCTCCCGAGTATGCACCGTTCTGAAAGTTCTTTGTGCCGAGACACCACGTGATGATCGGGTGTGATAGGCTCTACGCTCAAATACAACAGTGCAAAACAGTTGCACACGCGAATACTCAGTCATACTTGACGAGCCTAGCATATACAGATATGGCCTCGAACACGGAGACCGAAAGGTCGAGCGTGAATCATATAGTAGATATGATCAACATAGTGATGTTCACCATTGAAACTACTCCATCTCACGTGATGATCGGACATGGTTTAGATGATTTGGATCACGTGATCACTTACATGACTAGAGAGATGTCTGTCTAAGTGGGAGTTCTTAAGTAATATGATTAATTGAACTTAAATTTATCATGAACTTAGTCCTGGTAGTATTTTGCAAATTATCTTGTAGATCAATAGCTCGCGTTGTTGCTTTCATATGTTTATTTTGATATGTTCCTATAGAAAATTGTGTTGAAAAATGTTGGTAGCAATGATGCGGATTCGATCCATGATCTGAGGTTTATCCTCATTGCTGCACAGAAGAATTATGTCCTTAATGCACCGCTAGGTGATGTAACTATTGCAGGAGCGGATGCGAGAGGTTATGAACGTCTGGCTAGCTCAAAATGATGACTACTTGATAGTTTAGTGCACCATGCTTAACGGCTTAGAATCGGGACTTCAAAGACGTTTTGAACGTCATGGACCATATGAGATGTTCCAGGAGTTGAAGTTAATATTTCCAGCAAATACCCGAGTTGAGAGATATGAAGTCTCCAACAAGTTCTATAGCTAAAAGATGGAGGAGAATCGCTCAACTAGTGAGCATGTGCTCAAATTGTCTGGGTACTTCAATCGCTTGAATCAAGTGGGAGTTAATCTTCCAGAAAGGATAGTGATTGACAGAATTCTCTAGTCACCATCACCAAGTTAGTAGAACTTCGTGACGAACTATAATACGCAAGGGATGACGAAAGTGATTCCCAAGCTCTTCGTGATGTTGAAATCGATGAAGGTAGAAATCAAGAAAGAGCATCAAGTGCTGATGATTGACAAGACCACTAGTTTCAAGAAAAGGGCAAAGGGAAAGAAAATGAAACTTCAAGTAGAATGACAAGCAAGTTGTCACTCCAGTGAAGAAGACCAAAGCTTGACCAAAGCCTGAAACTGAGTGCTTACACTGCAAAGAAAATGGTCACTGGAAGCGGAAATGCCCTGAATATTTGGTGGATAAGAAGGATGGCAAAGTGAACAAGGGTATATTTGATATACAGGTTATTGATGTGTGCCTTACTAGTGTTTATAGTAGCCCCTGAGTATTTGATACTTGTTCAATTGCTAAGATTAGTAACTCGAAACATGAGTTACAGAATAAATAGAGACTAGTTGAGGGTGAAGTGACGATGAGTGTTGGAAGTAGTTCCAAGATTGATATGATCATCATCGCACACTCCCTATACTTTCGGGATTAGTGTTAAACCTAAATAAATGTTGTTTGGCGTTTGCGTTGAGCATGAATATGATTTGATCATGTTATTGTGATACGGTTATTCATTTAAAGTTAGAGAATAAATTGTTATTCTGTTTACATGAATAAGACCTTCGATGGTTATACACCCAATGAAAATAGTTTGTTGGATCTCGATCGTAGTGATACACATATTCATAATATTGATGCCAAAAGATGCAAAGTTAATAATGATAGTGCAACTTATTTGTGGCACTGCCGTTTGGGTCATATCGGTGTAAAGCGCATGAAGAAACTCCATAAAGATGGATTTTCGGAATCACTTGGTTATGAATCATTTGATGCTTGCGAACCGTGCCTTTTGGGCAAGATGACTGAAACTCCGTTCTTCGGAACAATGGAGCGAGATACTGACTTGTTGGAAATAATACATACCGATGTATGCGGTCCAATGAGTATTGATACTCGTGGTAGGTATCGTTATTTTCTGACCTTCACAAGATGATTTGAGCAGATATGAGTATATCTACTTGATGAAACATAAGTCTGAAATAGTTGAAAGGTTCAAAGAATTTCAGAGTGAAGTGGAGAATCATCGTAACAAGAAAATAAAGTTTCTATGATCTGATCGCGGAGACGAATATTTGAGTTACGAGTTTGGTCTTCAATTAAAACAATGTGGAATAGTTTCACAACTCACGCCACCTGGAACACCACAACGTTATGGTGTGTCCGAACGTCAGAATCAAGACTTTATTGGATATGGTGCGATCTATGATGTCTCTTATTGATCTACCATTATCGTTTTGGGGTTATGCATTAGAGACAGCTGCATTCACGTTAAAAGGGCACCATCTAAATCCGTTGAGACGACACCATATGAACTGTGGTTTAGCAAGAAACCCAAGTTGTCGTTTCTTAAAATTTGGGGCTGCGATGCTTATGTGAAAAATTTTCATCCTGATAAGCTCAAACCCAAATTGGAGAAGTGCGTCTTCATAGAATACCCAAAAGAAACTGTTGGGTACACCTTCTATCACAGATCCGAAGGCAAGATATTCATTGCTAAAAATGGATCCTTTCTAGAGAAGGAGTTTCTCTCGAAAGAAGTGAGTGGGAGGAAAGTAGAACTTAATGAGGTAATTGTACCTGCTCCCGAATTGGAAAACAGTTCATCACCAAAATCAGTTCCAGTGATTCCTACACCAATTAGTGAGGAAGCTAATGATGATGATCATGAAACTTCAGATCAAGTTACTACAGAACCTCGTAGGTCTTCCAGAGTACGGCCGCACCAGAGTGGTACGGTAATCCTATTCTGAAAGTCATGTTACTAGACCATGATAAACCTACGAACTATGAGGAAGCGATGATGAGCCCAGATTCCGCAAAATGGCCGGAGGCCATGAAATCTGAGATAGGATCCATGTATGAGAACAAAGTGTGGACTTTGGTGGACTTTCCCGATGATCGGCAAACCATAAGAAATAAATGGATCTTCAAGAGGAAGACGGACATTGATAGTAGTGTTACTATCTACAATGCTCGACTTGTCGCAAAAAGGTTTTGACAAGTTCAAGGTGTTGACTACAATGAGATTTTCTCAACTGTAGCGATGCTTAAGTCTGTCCAAATCATGTTAGCAATTGCCACATTTTATGGAATCTGGCAAATGGATGTCAAAACTGCATTCCTTAATGGTTTTCTTAAAGAAGAGTTGTATATGATGCAACCAGAATGTTTTGTCTATCCTAAAGGTGCTAACAAAGTGTGCATGCTCCAGCGATCCGTCTATGGACTGTTGCAAGCATCTCAGAGTTGGAATATACACTTTGATAAGTTGATCAAAGCATATAGATTTGTACAGACTTACGGTGAAGCCTGTATTTACAAGAAAGTGAGTGGGAGCACTACAACATTTCTAATAAGTATATGTGAATGACATATTGTTGATCGGAAATAATGTAGAATTATTCTGCAAAGCATAAAGGAGTGTTTGAAAGAAGTTCTTTAAAAGAAAGACTTCAGTAAAGCTACTTACATATTAAGCATCAAAATCTATTGAGATAGATCAAGACGCTTGATAAGTTTTTAAATAAATACATACCTTGACAAGATTTTGAAATAGTTCAAAATGGAACGGTCAAAGAAAGAGTTCTTGCCTGTGTTGCAAGGGTGTGAAATTGAGTAAGACTCAAATCCCGACCAAGGCAGAAAATAGAAAAGAGAATGAAAGTCATTCCTTATGCCTCAATCATAGGTTCTACAAAGTATGCCATGCTATGGACCAGACCTATTGTATACTCTGCCCTGGTTTGGCAAGGGAGTACAATAGTGATCTAGGAGTAGATCACTGGACATTGGTCAAAATTATCCTTAATGAGAACTAAGGAAATATTTCTCGATTATGGAGGTGATAAAAGAGCCCATCGTAAAGAGTTACATTGGTGCAATCTTTTACACCGATCCAGATGACTCTAAGTCTCAATCTGGATACATATTAAAAGTGGGAGCAATTAGCTAGAGTAGCTCCGTGCAGAGCATTGTGGACATAGAATATTTGCAAAATACATACGGCTCAATGTGATGCAATCTGCTGACTAAGATTTTCTCACGAGCAAAACATGATCACATCTTAGTACTCTATGGGTGTTAATCACATAGCGATGTGAACTAGATTATTGACTCTAGTAAACCCTTTGGGTGTTAGTCACATGAAGATGTGAACTATGCGTGTTAATCATATACAGATATGAATATTGGTGTTAAATCACATGGCGATGTGAACTAGATTATTAACTCTAGTGCAAGTGGGAGACTGAAGGAAATATGCCCTAGAGGCAATAATAAAGTTATTATTTATTTCCTCATATCATGATAAATGTTTATTATTCATGCTAGAATTGTATTAACCGAAAACATGATACATGTGTGAATACATAGACAAACATATAGTCACTAGTATGCCTCTACTTGACTAGCTCATTAATCAAAGATGGTTATGTTTCTTAACCATAGACATGTGTTGTCATTTGATTAATGGGATCACATCATTAGGAGAATGATGTGATTGACATGACCCATTCCGTTAGCCTAGCACTTGATCGTTTAGTATGTTGCTATTGCTTTCTTCATGGCATATACATGTTCCTGTAACTATGAGATTATGCAACTCCCGTTTGCCGGAGGAACACTTTGGGTGCTACCAAACGTCACAACGTAACTGGGTGATTATAAAGGAGTACTACAGGTGTCTCCAAAGGTACATGTTGGGTTGGCGATTTGAGATTAGGTTTTGTCACTCCGATTGTCGGAGAGGTATCTCTGGGCCCTCTCGGTAATGCACATCACTATAAGCCTTGCAAGCAATGTAGCTAATGAGTTAGTTACGGAATGATGCATTACGTAACGAGTAAAGAGACTTGCCGGTAAAGAGATTGAACTAGGTATTGGATATTGACGATCGAATCTTGGGTAAGTAACATACCGATGACAAAGGGAACAACGTATGTTGTTATGCGGTTTGACCGATAAAGATCTTCGTAGAATATGTGGGAGCCAATATGGGCATCCAGGTCCCGCTATTGGTTATTGACCGGAAACGTGTCTCGGTCATGTCTACATAGTTCTCGAACCCGTAGGGTCCGCACGCTTAATGTTTCGTTGACGATATAATATTATATGAGTTATGCATGTTGGTAACCGAATGTTGTTCGGAGTCCTGGATGAGATCATGGACATGACGAGGAACTCCGAAATGGTTATAATGCCCTCGATGCGGCTATATCTCCCACGTGTTGAAGCACGACTTAGAGGCATAACCGCATTGAAAGCAATGTCGCAAGTGAGGTAATCTTCACACAACCCATGTAATACATAAGGGAAAGAGATACATAGTTGGCTTACAATCGCCACTTCACACAATTACATGAATAAAGCATTACATCATCCAGATACAATGAAGGTCCGACTACGGAACCAAAATAAAAGAAGAACCCCAAATGCGACAAAGGTCCCCGATCGACCCCAACTGGGCTCCACTACTGATCAACTAGAACAAAACAACACAAAAGGCAAGATCTTCATCGAGCTCCTCCTTGAGCTCGGATGCGTCACCTGCACGGTTTCATCGGCACCTCCAAACTGGTTTTGGAAGTATCTGGTGAGCCACGAGGACTCAGCAATCCCATTACCATGGGTATCAAGACTAGCAAAGCTTAATGGGAAAGGGATGGGTAAAGTGGTGAGGTTGCAGCAGCGACTAAGCAAGATATGGTGGCTAACCAACGCAAACAAGAGCGAGAAGAGAGCAAGCGGAACGGTCGTGAAACTAGCAATGATCAAGAGGTGATCCTGAACACCTACTTACGTCAAACATAACCCAGAAACCGTGTTCACTTCCTGGACTCCGCCGAGAAGAGACCATCACGGCTACACACTCGGTTGATGCATTTTAATTCGGATCTGGTGTCAAGTTGTCTACAACCGGACATTAACAAATTCCCATCTTCCACATAACCGCGGGCACGGCTCTCGAAAGTTTATACCCTACAGGGGTGTCCCAACTTAGCCCATGACAAGCTCTCGCGATCATCGAAGGAATAGGCCTTCACCCAAGACACTCCGATCAGGCTCGGTATCCCGGTACATCAAGACATTTCGACAATGGTAAAACAAGACCAGCAAAGCCGCCCGATGCACCGACAATCCCGAGAGGAGCTGCACATATCTCGTTCTCAGGGCAACACCGGATGAGACTAGCTACGAGTAAAACCAGCCCTCAAGTTGCCCCGAGGTGGCCCCGCAGGCAGCTCAGTTCGGACCAACACTTAGACAAGCACTGGCCCGGGGGGGCTAAAAATAAAGATGACCCTTGGGTTGGCCGACCCAAGGGAAAGGGATAGGTGGTGGTGAGGCAAATGGTAAAACCAAGGTTGGGCCTTGCTGGACAAGTTTTATTCAAAGCGAACTGTCAAGGGGTCCCATAAATCACCCGACCGCGTTAGGAACGCAAAATCCGGGAACATAACACCGTATGACGGAAACTAGGGCGGCAAGAGGGAACAAAACACTGCATAAGGCCGAGCCTTCCACCCTTTACCAAATATATAGATGCATTAATAATATAAGAGATATTGTGATATCCCAACCAAAATCCTGTCCACCATGGAGAAATCTTCAACTTCACCTGCAACTAGCAACGCTATAAGAGGGGCTGAGCAAAGCGGTAACATAGCCAAACAACGGTTTGCTAGGAATGGTGTCAAAGGTTAGAGGTTCATGGCAATATGGGATGGCTTGAGCAACAAGAGATAGGTAGCATGGCAAAGCGATAGAACGAAGCAACTAGCATAGCAATGATAGTAGTGAGATCCAGGCTAGCGGTCATCTTGCCTGAAATCCCGCAAGGAAGAAGAACGAGTCCATGAAGAAGACAAATAGACGAAGTCGAACGAATCCTCACAACTCCGGAACGAAACCGAAGCTAACGAGAGAAGCAAACCGGAAAGAAGCAAACAACATAGTAAACAACCATCGCATAATCATGGCATGATGCACAACCAAGTATGATGCATGTCCGATTTAATGAGGCATGGCATGGCAGAGTGCAACAAACAATACTACAAGTTAAGTGGAGTTCAATATGCAACGAGTTGCATATTGACAAAACACCACATGCAAGTATTTAGTTCACTCTCGTTTATGCTACTCATCAATATTAAAAGTTGTTAAACATGGCAAGGGGTGAAGCATAGTGAAACTACCTAACTAGGCAAGTTTAAATAAGGCCGGAAGAACAAACAACAATTCCGGAAAATCCTCATGTCCATATTTTGAATTCGGTACTGTTCTGCCCTAAAACATATTTTAAAGTTGTTAAACAGGAAAATAAAGTGTACCATGTTAAACTAGGCATTTTTCCACCCCATTTACATATAAAGAACATTTAATTCCGAGTTACGGTTATTTAGTTATGAATTAAATCATTTTAGCATGGCATTCGAGCAAATTTAAACAAACATCATTTTAAACATTTTAAACATGGATGAAAGTGGCATATTATGAAACTAGATGAAAAACTAAGCATTTTAGATATAAAGTTTGATTTAAACCGATGCACAAATCATGAGTTATTATATGCATGAAGACTAGGGGCATTTCTGTAAAACAGGCATTCTCAGGAAAATGTTAAATTCGCAGCAGGAAAAAAAACATGCACGGGCCGAAATAAGCTGGCCCAACAGGAGGAAAAAAATAGAGGCGGGCGCTGGGTGTGGCTCACCCAAGGGGCCTTGGCCCGGCCGGCTTGGAGGCCGGAAGGGCGTTGGGCTCAGAAGGCCGCCCACGCTACCGGTGGCGTGAAAGCAGAGGCGGTCGGGCCTGGCGCTGGCTGCGGGCCGCATGCGGATCAAGGCGAGGCACGGCGCGGTCGAGCGACGCGCTCAATCCGGCGAGGACGGGCGAAGGGGCGCCGGATCCGGTCGATGGCAGGAGGTGCATGGCGGCAGGAGGGACTGGCCAACGGCGTGACGAGGAGGAAGGCGGGCATCGGCGCAGGGGAGGTCGTGGCCTTGGCGCGGTCAATGCTCGAGCGGGCGAGCCGTTCGAGCTCCTCTGCTCGAACGAAACAGAGGAGCGGCGCGGCGAGGGGCTTGACGGGAGGATGACGACGAGGGGCGGCGCCAGCAGGTCGACGAGATTCGGAATGGACGGATCCGAGGGCAGGGGTCCTAGATCCGGCGACGAACGGCGGCGGTGACGAGCTTCCAGGGCAGAGGCGGCTCCCGAGCTCGGGTGGTGGAGGCCAGGGCAGAACTCCGGCGGGAGAGAGAGGGAGACATGAGAGGCGAGGGAGAGAACCAGAGGGCAGAGGAGCGAAGGAGAAGAAGAGGTGAGGTCCGGCCTGGCTGCTGGTGCTCGACGGCGCGGCTGCCGGGGTCGCCGGCGGAAGGCGCGAGGCGGCGGGGGAAGCGGGCGAGGAGGCGCACGGGAGAAGCGGGCTCGCTGCGGGAGACCGGAGCGAGGCTGCGGTGGATTGGCTGGATCTAAAAAACGAGGAAGGAAGGAGGCTGGTTGGCTCGATGTGGAATTCGAGGAGGATTCGTGGAGTGGCGGCGTGGGGATGGATGGGACATGATCCCTAGATTTTAGGGTTGGTCTATATATATAGCAAAAGAATTTTAGGAAGGGCTAGAATGACCCTCCGATCGTAATCGACGACGCTGAGAAAAAATAGGCAGGAGTCCAAATAATAAAACGGAGATGTTTTCGGATGTTTGGGGATGATCCGGATCCATCGGTAAAGACCGAAGCGGTCGGGTTCGGCAAGTTCGGACACGCGCAAGAGGGGCTGCGAAATGACAAGAGAGGTTAGGTGGTTACGGTCAAGAGGGAAGCAAAACCCGGTTGGTCTTGGAACGGTCAACGAAAGCAAGGGGGAACGCGGCAACTATGAACGGATACGGTTTTTATGAAAATGATGCAGAGGCAATGCGAATGATGCGATGATGAAATGCATGACATGAACAAAATGCAAAACGAAAGGCAAAAACCCAACCACGGAGAAAATAAAATATCGCATCTCCGGAAAAGGCAGGAGTTGGAGTTACGAATATGGAAAGTTGTATCCGGGGCGTTACAACACTCCACCACTACGAGAGGATCTCGTCCCGAGATCTAGGATGGCACCGGGGGGAAAACGGACGAGGAAGAGAAGAGGTAAAACTAAGTTGCTTCTTTGACCAATGAGTGAAACCAAAGAACCTTTAGAGGTTGAACAAATTGAAAGAAACAAAATAACAGAGATGAACGAGATTGCAAACAATCCCATTAGAAAAGAGGATGAAGGAACATTACGAGAACTTGAAGGTTGCAAAGACATGAATCAAGAGTTTAATGGACAAGATAGAATTCGTAACCACTCCGGTTAAAACAAGATGGGAGAGGAAGAAGATTGAAATAATTTGGGCAGCACTCCGACTGTAAATGGAAGGAATTGAACATGAACTTGACAAGATGAGAGGATACATGATGAAATCAACAACACACTGCACCGAAAGAATGGCACAAGGGATAAGAAACATTACAAACCGCACTCCGGTTGAGAAGGGGAACAAAACTTGATAAGATGAGAGAACTCAAATGAAAACACGACACTCCGGCTAAACGGATAAGCAAGGAAAAGAACATGACCTCCAAAATGATATAATGGGTCAAAGAAAACATCACAATGCCTTCGGGACAAATGAAAGAGTGGAATCGAGAGAACAGAGAAGAGAATAACAACTTCTATCACAATTGAATTTGGAAGAGCCTCCTTAAAAAGAAGGATTGAACGGAGTTGTTAGAAAACCAACAACGAAAAGAATTAGCTTGTGGCGGGCTTATGAAAACATCTCAAAATTATGAGGTGACAACCGGCCACTAACGGAAACAATTGCTTGCTTGAGATCAACGGAGAGATGAAAACTTCTTCACCGAGATGAGAAGGAGAAAATTGGATCATTGATAATCACCACAAATAGCAATATTCCTTAGGGAAGGCTTTAGGTGAAATCTATACCAAGATAACTCCAAAGAAGAGATTGATGGATTTAAAATACCTCATACTTGACAACAAGGGAATCAGGAAACACGAAGAGGAATTGTCAAGAATGACATAACACCACCTCAAAAGATAAGGTAGAAAGAATTGCACTTCGAAATGCAAGATGAAGAATGCTTGAACTCCTCAAAACAAAACATGTGTTGAGCACCATGTTTAATTTTGAGTATAGCTTGGCGGATCATAACTTCAAGAGAAAACTTGAAGAACAAATCGAGAATGAAAGGAATCCTTGACGAACCGTCATGAAGAAACTCCGGTATTAAAAGGATGATAGAAAGAAAGAGAGGTTGACAACACAAGGTGAAGCCTTGCAAAGATTTAGATGGAGCTTCGCGATTATATAACCGAGAGAACTTGGAACTCCGAAAAAGAAGGATGAGCAATTGAAACCAAGAATTTTTGATGAATCTCCGGAATAGGAATTGAATTTACTCGATGAAACAAGAATAAGAATTACATTATGCTTATCCCTCATCAATTAAATTGATGACCCACAATGGATTTGGCATTCCACTTATTCTCGTAGAAAGGATTAAGATAGATACGGCGCAAGCTTGGGAAGGTCTTCAATGAACCACCGGTAGGATTGGAAAGAACAAATGAATTGATATGATAACAAATGAAAAGAATCTGAAGGAACCACCGATGGGATTTGGAAACAACGAGTGAATTAAAATGATAACAAAGGAAGTGAAATTTTGAACGAACCACTGTAAGACTTGAAAAAGAGAGTAGCAAGGGCACAATTCACCGGAAAAAGTTTGAAAACGAATGAAGATACTTGAAGGGATTTAGATACATGAGTGAAGAGACCATGAACTAATTAGAGGATATTTGAACGAATCACCGGTATGATTTGGAGAACGATAGCTACACACTGAGAATGGATAATACTGAGATGATGGGCTTCAAAGAATGAAACTGAAAAGACTCCTAAAATGCTCCGGATGGGTGAAAAAGATTCTCACAATCAAAAACAATTATAAGAGGATGGCAACAAGCTAGCACCATGAATCTTGAAGAGAATAGAGCAAGATTGAAGAGAAACTCTTCTTCGGTCTTCAAATGATGAGAATGACAACGAGAAACACCACCATGAATTGTTGAGATACTCCGGGAGAATTAAAAGAGGAAAGGTTGAGCCAAAGATGAAAAGAATTTGAAAACGACCTTGGAGCAGGCATGTGACTGAAGAAAATTCATTCTTACGTCAAACTCCGAAAAGAATTTGAGAATGGCTCTGGAATAATTAGAAGAGTCAGGTAAGATCCTAGGAAAAGACCTGTGGGTTAGGGCCCACTCGAAAGAAAACACCGTTGGAAATGATTGATCGAAAGGGGGGGGGTTGCACCGGTTGAATTAAATGGCCTGAATGAGATAACAATCTCCAAATAGCTTGAACGGATTAAAAATGGAAACACAATTCTTCTAAGATATCTTCAGCACTCCAGAACAAATGAATAGGAAGAAGTGAATGATTAAGAGGTGCACCGGTATGAAAAAGCATTTGAAACGAGGAAAGGGATATGATGAACACTGAAAGCTTGAATTGGATCCACCGGAGAAGAAACAACGATGAAGGATGATGAACTTGAAGCTCGTGAGCATCTTCACGAGGGATCACCGGATCAGAACATTGATTGAAAAGAGTGAAGTGACTTCACATGAATAAATGGATACTTGATTAAAATAAATGAGTCCTTGAAGAAAAGGGTGGGAGGGCGGGAAAACAAAGACAACTTGGGACGGATGAAACAAACACCGTTGAGAAAACTTAGAATTGATCTTGCAAATGGGGAGAATGATGGGATCATCTCGAAGAGAAGCGCACCGGTTGGAAAAGAATTAACATGACAACCTCAATGATCAAAAAGGATTAGTATTCACATAGCAATATGAGAACACCGTTTAGGAAAGGTATGGATTCAACATTTGACTTCGAAGCAACTCGAATACCACAAATAAACAAAACAAAGGATTGGCTTGTAGAATAAGCCGGAACAAATACATGTGATAGAGATTTACCCAATCCCATATCATGCATCTGTCGAAAAGATATTCTAGGAGCTACTTGAATTCCCACCTATAAAACTCCCGAAACTTTCTGGTTATGCAATCTGTGTTGGGGATACAGGAAGCAATATTTCTCACCCAAACTAACAATACCTACATCCAAGTCAGTATCCATCCGTCAACACATAACCAAGAAACCTTCGAAATCGTCTACCTCAACCTTCAAAAGCATCCATTATACGAAGTCATGGCAATACTCCGTACTCACCTCAAGATCGGGTTAGCGGGTTATCTCACCAACAACTGCATAAAAGAGATTTTCGATGTCGGCGTACTAAACTCGGTATTCCGAACTGCAACTATAAAATTATGACGACAACACCTCGTAGCTCAACTCCCGGGACACCTCCACTAAAAAACCCCGCCGACGGAGGCACCAAGACAATGTTGTCATCATAAAACCATCGAACGATTCCAAGATACCCGCGTGATCCTAAATTTTTTTAGTGAAATTTGAGAAGAGAAGAGTCAAAACTCTACGTCGATGCCTTACCAGAGCGATTTAAGGACCGAGGAGTAAAAAGAATTCCTAACTCTCCGATATATATAATCCTAAATGACTCAAAACATTTTTCTAGACACAACTCGCCGCTAAAAACGATCAAGCAAAGGGGCTCCTAAGGTCGGGAAGGCTCGATTACCAACTTATAACACCCTCGATGCGGCTATATCTCCCACGTGTCGAAGCACGACTTAGAGGCATAACCGCATTGAAAGCAATGTCGCAAGTGAGGTAATCTTCACACAACCCATGTAATACATAAGGGAAAGAGATACATAGTTGGCTTACAATCGCCACTTCACACAATTACATGAATAAAGCATTACATCATCCAGATACAATGAAGGTCCGACTACGGAACCAAAATAAAAGAAGAACCCCAAATGCGACAAAGGTCCCCGATCGACCCCAACTGGGCTCCACTACTGATCAACTAGAACGAAACAACACAAAAGGCAAGATCTTCATCGAGCTCCTCCTTGAGCTCGGATGCGTCACCTGCACGGTTTCATCGGCACCTGCAAACTGGTTTTGGAAGTATCTGGTGAGCCACGAGGACTCAGCAATCCCATTACCATGGGTATCAAGACTAGCAAAGCTTAATGGGAAAGGAATGGGTAAAGTGGTGAGGTTGCAGCAGCGACTAAGCAAGATATGGTGGCTAACCAACGCAAACAAGAGCGAGAAGAGAGCAAGCGGAACGGTCGTGAAACTAGCAATGATCAAGAGGTGATCCTGAACACCTACTTACGTCAAACATAACCCAGAAACCGTGTTCACTTCCCGGACTCCGCCGAGAAGAGACCATCACGGCTACACACTCGGTTGATGCATTTTAATTCGGATCTGGTGTCAAGTTGTCTACAACCAGACATTAATAAATTCCCATCTGCCACATAACCGCGGGCACGGCTCTCGAAAGTTTATACCCTGCAGGGGTGTCCCAACTTAGCCCATGACAAGCTCTCGCGATCATTGAAGGAATAGGCCTTCACCCAAGACACTCCGATCAGGCTCGGTATCCCGGTACATCAAGACATTTCGACAATGGTAAAACAAGACCAGCAAAGCCGCCCGATGCGCCGACAATCCCGATAGGAGCTGCACATATCTCGTTCTCAGGGCAACACCGGATGAGACTAGCTACGAGTAAAACCAGCCCTCAAGTTGCCCCGAGGTGGCCCCGCAGGCAGCTCAGTTCGGACCAACACTTAGAGAAGCACTGGCCCAGGGGGGCTAAAAATAAAGATGACCCTTGGGTTGGCCGACCCAAGGGAAAGGGATAGGTGGTGGTGAGGCAAATGGTAAAACCAAGGTTGGTCCTTGCTGGACAAGTTTTATTCAAAGCGAACTGTCAAGGGGGTCCCATAAATCACCCGACCGCGTTAGGAACGCAAAATCCGGGAACATAACACCGGTATGACGGAAACTAGGGCGGCAAGAGTGGAACAAAACACTAGGCATAAGGCCGAGCCTTCCACCCTTTACCAAATATATAGATGCATTAATAATATAAGAGATATTGTGATATCCCAACCAAAATCCTGTCCACCATGGAGAAATCTTCAACTTCACCTGCAACTAGCAACGCTATAAGAGGGGCTGAGCAAAGCGGTAACATAGCCAAACAACGGTTTGCTAGGAATGGTGTCAAAGGTTAGAGGTTCATGGCAATATGGGATGGCTTGAGCAACAAGAGATAGGTAGCATGGCAAAGCGATAGAACGAAGCAACTAGCATAGCAATGATAGTAGTGAGATCCAGGCTAGCGGTCATCTTGCCTGAAATCCCGCAAGGAAGAAGAACGAGTCCATGAAGAAGACAAACGGACGAAGTCGAACGAATCCTCACAACTCCGGAACGAAACCGAAGCTAATGAGAGAAGCAAACCGGAAAGAAGCAAACAACATAGTAAACAACCATCGCATAATCATGGCATGATGCACAACCAAGTATGAAGCATGTACGGTTTAATGAGGCATGGCATGGCAGAGTGCAACAAACAATACTACAAGTTAAGTGGAGTTCAATATGCAACGAGTTGCATATTGACAAAACACCACATGCAAGTATTTAGTTCACTCTCGTTTATGCTACTCATCAATATTAAATGTTGTTAAACATGGCAAGGGGTGAAGCATAATGAAACTACCTAACTAGGCAAGTTTAAATAAGGCCGGAAGAACAAACAACAATTCCGGAAAATCCTCATGTCCATATTTTGAATTCGGTATTGTTCTGCCCTAAAACATATTTTAAAGTTGTTAAACAGGAAAATAAAGTGTACCATGTTAAACTAGGCATTTTTCCACCCCATTTACATATAAAGAACATTTAATTCCGAGTTACGATTATTTAGTTATGAATTAAATCATTTTAGCATGGCATTAGAGCAAATTTAAACAAACATCATTTTAAACATTTTAAACATGGATGAAAGTGGCATATTATGAAACTAGATGAAAAACTAAGCATTTTATATATAAAGTTTGATTTAAACCGATGCACAAATCATGAGTTATTATATGCATGAAGACTAGGGACATTTCTGTAAAACAGGCATTCTCAGGAAAATGTTAAATTCGCAGCAGGAAAAAAAAACATGCACGGGCCGAAATAAGCTGGCCCAACAGGAGGAAAAAAATAGAGGCGGGGCGCTGGGGTGTGGCCTCACCCAGTGGGCCTTGGCCCGGTCGGCTTGGAGGCTGGAAGGGGCGCGTCAGAAGGCCGCCCACGCTACCGGTGGCGTGAACGCAGAGGCGGTCGGGCCTGGCGCTGGCTACGGGCCGCAGGCGGATCAAGGCGAGGCACGGCGCGGTCGAGCGACGCGCTCAACCCGGCGAGGACGGGCGAAGGGGCGCCGGATCCGGTCGACGGCAGGAGGTGAACGGCGGCAGGAGGGACTGGCGAACGGCGCGACGAGGAGGAAGGCGGGCATCGGCGCAGGGGACGTCGTGGCCTTGGCGCGGTCAACGCTCGAGCGGGCGAGCCGTTCGAGCTCCTCTGCTCGAACGAAACAGAGGAGCGGCGCGGCGAGGGGCTTGACGGGAGGATGATGACGAGGGGCGGCGCCAACAGGTCGACGAGACTCGGAATGGACGGATCCGAGGGCAGGGGTCCCAGATCCGGCGACGAACGGCGGCGGTGACGAGCTTCCAGGGCAGAGGCGGCTCCCGAGCTCGGGTGGTGGAGGCCATGGTAGAACTCCTGCGGGAGAGAGAGGGAGACATGAGAGGCAAGGGAGAGAACCAGAGGGCAGAGGAGCGGAGGAGAAGAAGAGGTGAGGTCCGCCTGGCTGCTGGTGCTCGACGGCGCTGCCGCTGCCGGGTCGCCGCCGAAGGCGCGAGGCGGCGGGGAAGCGGCGAGGAGGCGCCGGGAGAAGCGGGCTCGCTATGGGAGACCGGGAGCGAGGCTGCGGTGGATTGGCTGGATCTAAAAAAACGAGGAAGGAAGGAGGCTGGTTGGCTCGATGTGGAATTCGAGGAGGATTCGGTGGAGTGGCGGCGGCGTGGGGATGGATGGGACATGATCCCTAGATTTTAGGGTTGGTCTATATATATAGCAAAAGAATTTTAGGAAGGGGCTAGAATGACCCTCCGATCGTAATCGGACGCTGAGAAAAAAATAGGCAGGGAGTCCAAATAATAAAACGGAGATGTTTTCGGGATGTTTGGGGATGATCCGGATCCATCGGTAAAGACTGAGCGGGTCGGGTTCGGGCAAGTTCCGGACACGCGCAAGAGGGGGCTGCGAGATGACAAGAGAGGTTAGGTGGTTACGGTCAAGAGGGAAGCAAAACCCGGTTGGTCTTGGAACGGTCAACGAAAGCAAGGGGGAACGCGGCAACTACGAACGGATACGATTTTTATGAAAACGATGCAGAGGCAATGCGAATGATGCGATGATGAAATGCATGACATGAACAAAATGCAAAACGAAAGGCAAAAACCCAACCACGGAGAAAATAAAATATCGCATCTCCGGAAAAGGCAGGAGTTGGAGTTACGAATATGGAAAGTTGTATCCGGGGCGTTACAATGGTCCGGAGATAAAGTTTGATATATGGGATAATAGTGTTTGATCTCCGGAAAAGGGTTCCGGAATTCACCGGAAGAGGTTCCAGATGTTTCCCGAAATGTTTGGGTACGAGAACACGTTATTTGGGCCAAAGGGGAAAGCCCACGAGGCTTTTGGGAAGTGCAAAAGGAAGTTTTGCGGAGACCAGAGGCTAGACGTTAGGGTTCCTGGCGTCTAGGGGGTATACGCCGAACCTCGGCGTTTAGCCCCGAGTCCGTAGGACTCTTGCCTTTCGGCAAAACCAACTATGAGGAGGCTTTTGCTCCAAGTTTCACCCTGTGGCTCAACATATAAATAGAGGGGCAGGGCTAGCACCAAAGACACATCAAGAAACACCAAGCCGTGTGACGGCAACCCCGTCCTCTCTAGTTTATCCTCCGTCATAGTTTCTGTAGCGCTTAGGCGAAGCCCTGCGGAGATTGTTCTTCACCAACACCGTCACCACGCCGTCGTGCGGCCGAAACTCATCTACTACTTCGCCCGTCTTGCTGGATCGAGAAGGCGAGGACGTCATCGAGCTGAACGTGTGCAGAACTCGGAGGTGCCGTGCGTTCGGTACTTGGATCAGTCGGATCGTGAAGACGTACGACTACATCAACCGCGTTGATAAACCCTTCCGCTTACCGATCTTCAAGGGTATGAAGATACACTCCCCCTCTCGTTGCTATACATCACCGTGATCTTGTGTGTGCGTAGGAATTTTTTTGAAATTACTACGTTCCCCAACATTTCCTTCCCCCTCTCCCTCTCCTTCCTTCCCCCTATCTCCCTTTAGGTGGAAACCTACTAGGACTTGGAGTCCTAGTAGGATTCCCCTCTTGGGGGCGCGCCAAGGAGGGCCGGCCGACATCCCCTCCCTCCTTTATATACGTGGGGGGCGGGGGGCGCCCTAGAACACACAAGTTAACAATTGTTTTAGCCGTGTGCCCCATCCACAGAATTCCACCTCGGTCATATCGTTGTAGTGCTTAGGCGAAGCCCTACGTCGGTAACTTCATCAACACTGTCATCATGCCGTCGTGCTGACGGAACTCTCCCTCGGCCTCAGCTGGATCTTGATACGTCTTCGTTGTATCTATAATTTTTGATTGTTCCATGCCAATATTATTCAACTTTTATATACTTTTGGCAACTTTTTATACTATTTTTTGGGACTAACATATTGATCCAGTGCCCAGTGCCAGTTCATGTCTGTTGCATGTTTTATGTTTCGCAGAAACCCCATATCAAACGGAGTCCAAACGGGATAAAAACGGACGGAGAATTATTTTGGAATTTTTGTGATTTTTGGGAAGTAAAATCAACGCAAGACGGTGCCCGTGGTGGCCATGAGATAGGGGCCCACAACTACTCCAGGTGGGCGCGCCCCCACCCTCCTGGGCCACTCGTAAGGCAGTTGATGCTCTACTTTGGCCGCAAGAAAGCTAATTTTTGGAAAAAGATCTGGGCGAAGGTTTCAATCCAATCGGAGTTACGGATCTCCAGATATAAAAGAAACGGTGCGTAAGCAGAATTCCGAACGCGTAAACAGAGAGATAGATCCAATCTCGAGGGGCTCTCGCCTCCCACGCCATGGGAGCCAAGGACCAGAGGGGAAACCCTTCTCCCATCTAGGGAGGAGGTCAAGGAAGAAGAAGAAGAAGAAGGGTGGCTCTCTCCCCCTTGCTTCCGGTGGCGCCGGAGCACTGCCGGGGGCCATCATCATCACCGCGATCTACACCAACACCTGTGCCATCTTCACCAACATATCCATCACCTTCCCCCCTCTATCTACAGCGGTTCACTCTCCCGCAACCCGCTGTACCCTCTACTTGAACATGGTGCTTTATGCTTCATATTATTATCCAATGATGTGTTGCCATCCTATGATGTCTGAGTAGATTTTCGTTGTCCTATTGGTGGTTGATAAATCGCTATGATTGATTTAATTTGCTTGTGGTTATGTTGCTGTCCTTTGGTGCCCATCATATGAGCACGCGCATGGATCACACCATAGGGTTAGTTGTATGTTGATAGGACTATGTATTGGAGGGCTAGAGTGACAGAAGCTTCAACCTAGCATAGAAATTGATGCATACGGGAGTGAAGGGGGACCAATATATCTTAATGCTATGGTTGGGTTTTACCTTAATGAACGTAAGTAGTTGTGGATGCTTCCTAATAGTTCCAATCATAAGTGCATAGAATTCCAAGTAAGGGATGACATGCTAGAAGTGGCCTCTCCCACATAAAACTTGCTATCGGTCTAGTAAAGTAGTCAATTGCTTAGGGACAATTTCACAACTTCTACCACCACTTTTCCATGCTCGCTATATTTACTTTGTTGCATCTTTATCTAAACAGCCCCTACTTTTTATTTACGTGTTCTTTATTATCTTGCAAACCTATCCTATCACACCTACAAAGTACTTCTAGTTTCATACTTGTTCTAGGTAAAGCGAATGTCAAGCGTGCGTAGAGTCGTATTAGTGGCCGATAGGACTCGAGAGAGTATTTCTTCTACCTTTAGCTCCTCGTTGGGTTCGACACTCTTACTTATCGAAAGAGGCTACAACTATCCCGTATACTTGCGGGTTATCAAGGCCTTTTTTTGGCGCCATTGCCGGGGAGTCATAACGTGGGGTGAATATTCTCGTGTGTGCTTGTTTGATTTATCACTAAGTAATTTTTATTTGCTGTTCTGAGTTGTTCTCTATCATTAGTTATGGATATGGAACACGAAATACCAAAAAAATTAGGTGTACTTGCTACTCATGGAGATGGGGAACCTCCTAAAACCCTCGATGATCGTTATGTGAAAGATATTATGTACTACTTTAATAATCCTGAGAAAACCCCATTCAACTATGTTATGGGAGTAACATAGGATCAACGTGAATACTTTAGGGATTATCGCTTGACACAAAAAGGGAAACTATTATGGGATCAAATTAATATGTTGTGTTGGTATGCTCGGGATCTATGCTTGTGATATGATATTACTTGTTGCTCTAGGATGAAGGCTCCACACCCTTCCCTTTTCATGCAAATTTAATGACAATGAAACCTTAGCTTCTTACGCTAATGGTATTTATGATTGCTATGATGTTGAACGAATTGAAGAATTTGTTGCTTTTAAGGCTGCTTATGAAATTGAATCTTTGTTTGAAAAGTATGAAGCATTAGGTGATGATGTTTATAGGCCTGAAAATTTTGCTATATTGAAATATTGCTATGACAATTATGAATATAATTACAATATTGATGCATTTATTGAGAAAGTCTCCGCTGTCCAAGAAGAGACTAATATTTTGCAGGAAGCTATGGAAGAAGAAATTGATGAAACTGTGAGCTCATT
This sequence comes from Aegilops speltoides, assembly GCA_021437245.1. NCBI lineage: Eukaryota > Viridiplantae > Streptophyta > Magnoliopsida > Poales > Poaceae > Aegilops > Aegilops speltoides. The sequence goes on along the minus strand of CM038142.1, from coordinate 140,470,965 downwards.
GGATGAAAAAGATGATGAGGAGAGCGAAGAACAAAAGGAGGAAGAGCGGATTGATCACCCGTGCCCACCTTCTAATGAGAGTAAATCTTCAACTCATACATTGTTTAATTCCCCTTCGTGCTTACCGAAGGATGATTGCTATGATCCCGTTGATTCTCTTGAAATATCCCTTTTTGATGATGCTTGCTATGCTTGTGGCCAAGATGCCAATATGAATTATGCTTATGGAGATGAACTTGCTATAGTTCCTTATGTTAAACATGAAATTGTTGCTATTGCACCCACGCATGATAGTCCTATTATCTTTTTGAATTCTCCCGACTACACTATATCGGAGAAGTTTGCGCTTAGTAAGGATTATATTGATGGGTTGCCTTTTACCATTGCACATGATGATTTTGATGAATGTAATATGCGTGTTCTTGCTGCTCCTACTTGCAATTATTATGAGAGAGGAACTATATCTCCGCCTCTTTATGTTTCCAATATGATAGAATTGCAAGAAACTATTTATACTATGCATTGGCCTTTACTATGTGTGCATGAATTGTTCTTTTATGACATGCTGATATGTAGGAAGAGAGTTAGACTTTGTTGTTGCATGATATATGTTACTTTGTGCTCACTATTAAATTACAAATCATTGTTAATTAAAATTGGCTTTGATATACTTTGGGATCCGGGTGGATCCGTTACTTGAGCACTATATGCCTAGCTTAATGGCTTTAAAGAAAGCGCTGCCAGGGAGAAAACTCGGAAGTTTTAGAGAGTCATTTATTTCTGTTGAGTGCTTTTATATAGTTTAAAAACAAAAATAAATAAATAGGGGAACCTAAAACTTTTCAAAAAGGAATGTGAAAGTGAGAAAGACAAGCATTGTTGAAGTGGGAGCTAGCCTTGAACTTTGTTCATGCTCACGGAAACTTTGTGAATCTTGATTACATAAACTTTTCAACAAAATAATTATCCCCTTGTACAATTCCATTGTATTATAAAAATAATGTGCCAAGGTTTGCCTTTAGGATGTTTACAATGCTTGTTGGTTTGTGCGGTGCAGGACAAAAACTTTGGCTGTAGTGCGCGATTTTACATTTTTGACTGGAACGTCAAACGGTTCTGATTCCTTTTGCACTGTCTTTCTGTACAAATTATTTATTTTTCCTAATTTTGGTAGAAGTTTTGGGGTACCATAAGTATGGTTAATGTTCAGATTTCTACAGACTATTCTGTTTTTGACAGATTCTGTTTTTGATGCATAGTTTGCTTATTTTGATGAATCTATCAATTTCTATCAGTGGATTAAGCCACGAAAAAGCTATATTACAGTAGACACAATGCAAAAACAAAATATGAATTGGTTTGCTATAGTACTTAGAGTGGTGATTTGCTTTATTATACTAACGGATCTTACCGAGTTTTCTGTTGAAGTTTTGTGTGGATGAACTGTCTAATCGAGGAGGTTTCGATATGAGGAAAAGGAAGAGAGGCAAGATCTCAAGCTTGGGGATGCCCGAGGCACCCCAAGTAAATATTCAAGGAGACTCAAGCGTCTAAGCTTGGGGATGCCCCGGAAGGCATCCCCTCTTTCTTCAACAAGTATCGGTATGTTTTCGGATTCGTTTCGTTCATGCGATATGTGCAAGTCTTGGAGCGTCTTTTGCATTTAATTTTCACTTTTATTTTATGCACCATGCTGGTATGAGATAGTCCTAGGTTGATTTATAGAATGCTCATTGCACTTCACTTAGATCTTTTGAGTATGGCTTTATAGAACGCTTCATGTGCTTCACTTATATAATTTGAAGTTTGGATTGCCTGTTTCTCTTCACACAGAAAACCGCCATTTGTAGAATGCTCTTTTGCTTCACTTATATTTTCTAGAGCGTGGGCATACCTTTTGTAGAAAGAATTAAACTCTCTTGCTTCACTTATATCTATTTAGAGAGATGACAGGAATTGGTCATTCACATGGTTAGTCATAAAATCCTACATAAACTTGTGTATCAATGAATATGATATGTTTGATTCCTTGCAATAGTTTTGCGATATAGAGGTGATAATATGTGGGAGGTACTAGTATATGGTTGTCTTTAGTAAGTATGTTGGTGTTAAGGTTTGTGATTCCCGAAGAATGCACGTATGGTCTACTAACTATGTAACCAAATTGGCGCGCATTGTATTTTGATTGTTTATCTTTGCGTGAAGGTCGGGGGCGCGCGATGGTTAACTCCTACCAACCTCCCCCCTAGGAGCATGCGCGTAGTACTTTGTTTTGATGGCTAATAAATTTTTGCAATAAGTATGTGAGTTCTTTATGACTAATGTTGAGTCCATGGATTATACGCACATTTACCTTTCCATCATTGCTAGCCCGGTACCACGCATTGCCCTTTCTCACCTCGAGAGTTGGTGGAAACTTCGCCGGTGCATCCAAACCCTGTGATAGGATACGCTCTATCACACATAAACCTCCTTATATCTTCCTCAAAATAGCCACCATACCTACCTATTATGGCATTTCCATAGCCATTCCAAGATATATTGCCATGCAACTTCCATCATCTTCAGATACATGACCTGAGCATTCATTGTCATATTGCCTTGCATGATCGTAAGATAGCTAGCATGATGTTTTCATGGCTTGTCTGTTTTTTGATGTCATTGCTACACTAGATCGTTGCACATCCCGGTACACCGCCGGAAGCATTCATATAGAGTCATATCTTTGTTCTAGTATCGAGTTGTAATATTGAGTTGTAAGTAAAGAAAAGGGTGATGATCATCATTATAGAGCATTGCCCCAGAAAAAAAAATAAAAAAAAATAAAAAAGGAAAGGCCAAAGAAGCCTAAACAGAAAAAGGGGGGCCAAAGAAGCCCACCAAAAAAGAAAAAAGAAAAAAAAGAAAAAAAGAAAAGAAAAGAAAAGGGGCAATGTTACTATCCTTTTTCCACACTTGTGCTTCAAAGTAGCACCATGCTCTTCATATAGAGAGTCTCTTATGTTGTCACTTTCATATACTAGTGGGAATTTTTAATTATAGAACTTGGCTTGTATATTCCAACGATGGGCTTCCTCAAATGCCCTAGGTCTTCATGAGCAAGCAAGTTGGATGCACACCCACTTAGTTTCAGTTTGAACTCTCATACACTTATAGCTCTAGTGCATCTGTTGCATGGCAATCCCTACTCCTCGCATTGACATCAATTGATGGGCCCCTCCATAGCCCGTTGATTAGCCGCGTCGATGTGAGACTTTCTTCCTTTTTGTCTTCTCCACATAACCTCCATCATAATATTCTATTCCACCTATAGTGCTATATCCATGGCTTGCGCTCATGTATTGCGTGAGGGTTGAAAAAGCTGAAGTGCGTTAAAAAGTATGAACCAATTGCTTGGCTTGTCATCGGGGTTGTGCATGATGGGAGCAATTTGTGTGACAAAAATGAAGCATGGCCAAACTATATGATTTTTTAGGGATAAGCTTGCTTTGGCCTTGTTGTTTTGAAAAGACATGATTGCTTTATTGCTACGCTCGAAGTATTATTGTTTTTATGTCAAATGATAGACTATTGCTTTGAATCACTCGTGTCTAAGAATTCATGTCAGGATTAGACATATGATCAAGATTATGCTTGGTGGCATTCCACATCAAAAATTATCTTTTTATCATTTACCTACTCGAGGACGAGCAGGAATTAAGCTTAGATACCTTGATACGCTCCGTCAGATCTATAATTTTTAATTGTTCCATGCCAATATTATTCAACTTTTATATACTTTTGGCAACTTTTTATACTATTTTTAGGGACTAACATATTGATCCAGTGCCTAGTGCCAATTCCTGTCTGTTGCATGTTTTATGTTTCGCAGAAACCCCATATCAAACGCAGTCCAAACGGGATAAAAATGGACGAAGAATTATTTTGGAATATTTGTGATTTTTGGGAAGTAAAATCAATGCGAGACGGTGCCCGAGGTGGCCAGGAGATAGGGGCCCACACCCACTATAGGTGGGCGCGCCCCGACCTTCCTGGGCCACTCGTAAGGCGGTTGATGCTCTACTTTGGCCGCAAGAAAGCTAATTTTTGGAAAAAGATCTGGGCGAAGGTTTCAATCCAAACGGAGTTACGGATCTCCAGATATAAAAGAAACGGCAGAAACAGAGAGATAGATCCAATCTCCGAGGGGCTCTCGCCACTCCCACGCCATGGGAGCCAAGGACCAGAGGGGAAACCCTTCTCCCATCTAGGGAGGAGGTCAAGGAAGAAGAAGAAGGGGGGCTCTCTCCCCCTTGCTTCCGGTGGCGCCGAAGCGCTGCCGGGGGCCATCATCATCATCGTGATCTACACCAACACCTCTGCCATCTTCACCAACATCTCCATCACTGATGTCTACTACACAACCTTCTTCTTGTAGACGTTGTTGGGCCTGCAAGTGCACAGGTTTGTAGGACAGTAGCAAATTTCCCTCAAGTGGATGACCTAAGGTTTATCAATCCGTTGATGGCGTAGGATGAAGATGGTCTCTCTCAAACAACCCTGCAATGAAATAACAAAGAGTCTCTTGTGTCCCCAACACACCCAATACAATGGTAAATTGTATAGGTGCCCTAGCTCGGCGAAGAGATGGTGATACAAGTGCAAAATAGATAGTAGATATAGGTATTTGTAATCTGAAATAATAAAAACAGCAAGGTAACTAATGGTAAAAGTGAGCGTAAACGGTATTGCAATGATAGGAAACAAGGCCTAGGGTTCATACTTTCACTAGTGCAAGTTCTCTCAACAATAATAACATAGATAGATCATATAACAATCCCTCAACATGCAACAAAGAGTCACTCCAAAGCCACTAATAGCGGAGAACAAACGTAGAGATTAGAGATTATGGTAGGGTACGAAACCACCTCAAAGTTATTCTTTCGGATCAATCTATAAAAGAGTTCATACTAGAATAACACCTTAAGACACAAATCAACCAAAACCCTAATGTCACCTAGATACTCCACTGTCACCTAAAGTATCTGTGGGCATGATTATATGATATGCATCACACAATCTCAGATTCATCCAACCAACACAAAGTACTTCAAAGAGTGCCCCAAAGTTTCTACCGGAGAGTCAAGAACATGTGCCAACCCCTATGCATAGGTTCATGGGCGGAACCCGCAAGTTGGTCACCAAAACATACATCAAGTAGCACATGATATCCCATTGTCACCACTGATAAACACGGCAAGACATACATCAAGTGTTCTCATAAAAGACTCAATACGATAAGATAACTTCAAAGGGGAAACTCAATTCATCACAAGAGAGTAGAGGGGGAGAAACATCATAAGATCCAACTACAATAGCAAAGCTCGGGATACATCCAGATCGTGCCATAGAGGGAACACGAGAGAGAACACGAGAGAGATCAAACACATAGCTACTGGTACATACCCTCAGCCCCGAGGGTGAACTACTCCCTCCTCGTCATGGAGAGCGCCGGGATGATGAAGATGGCCACTGGTGATGGGTTCCCCCTCCGGCAGGGTGCCGGAACGGGCTCCTGAGAGGTTTTTGGTGGCTACAGAGGCTTGCGGCCGCGGAACTCCCAATCTATCTTGATATTCGATGGTTTTAGGGTACGTAGGGTTATATAGGCGAAAGAAGTCGGTTGGGGGGTGCTCGAGGGGCCCACGAGACAGGGGCCGCCTACAGTAGGGGCGGGCCCTCCTATCTCGTGGCCTCCTCGAGGATCTTCTGACGTGGACTCTAAGTCTCCAGGATCACATTCTTCCAAAAAATCACGATGTTGAAGGTTTCATTCCGTTTGGACTCCGTTTGATATTCCTTTTCTTCAAATATCAAACAGCAATAAAACAAAGAATATGGGCTGGGCCTCCGGTTAATAGGTTAGTCCCAAAAATGATATAAATATGTAAAATAAAGCCCATAAACATCCAAAAGGGGTAATATAATAGCATGGAACAATAAAAAATTATAGATACGTTGGAGACGTATCAAGCATCCCCAAGCTTAATTCCTGCTCATCCTCGAGTAGGTAAATGGTAAAAACAGAATTTTTGATGTTGAATGCTACCTAATATAATTCTCAATGTAATTTTCTTTATTGTGGCATGAATGTTCAGATCCAAATGATACAAAATAAAAGTTCATATTAACATGAAAATGGTGATACTTCAAGCATACTAATCAAAGTAATCATGTCTTCTCAAAATAGCATGGCCAAAGAAAGTTATCCCTACAAAATCATATAGTCTGGCTGTTGCTCTATCTTCATCACACAAAGTATTTAATCATGCACAACCCCAATGACAAGCCAAGCAATTGTTTCATACTTTAATAATCTCAAACTCTTTCAACTTTCACGCAATACATGAGCGTGAGCCATGGGCATAACACTATATGTGGAATAGAATGGTGGTTGTGGAGAAGACAAAAAAGGAGAAGATAGTCTCACATCAACTAGGCGTATCAACTGGCTATGGAGATGCCCATTAATAGATATCAATGTGAGTGAGTAGGGATTGCCACGCAACGGATGCACTGGAGCTATAAATGTTTGAAAGCTCAACAAAAGAAACTAAGTGGGTGTGCATCCAACTCGCTTGCTCATGAAGACCTAGGGCATTTTGAGGAAGCCCATCATTAGAATATACAAGCCAAGTTCTAAAATGAAAGATTCCCACTAGTATATGAAAGTGACAACATAGGAGACTCTCTATCATGAAGATCATGGTGCTACTTTGAAGAACAAGTGTGGAAAAAGAGATAGTAGCATTGTCCCTTCTCTCTTTTTCTCTCATTTTTTTCTTTTTTTCTTTTTTTTTTTTTTTTTTCTTTGGCCTTTCTCTTTTTTTTCTTTTTTTTAAAGTCCGAAGTCTCATCCCGACTTGTGGGGGAATCATAGTCTTCATCATCCTTTCCTCACTAGGACAATGCTCTAATAATGAAGATCATCACACTTTTATGGATTTACAACTCAAAGCTAGAACAAGATATGACTCTATATGAATGCCTCCGGCGGTGTACCGGGATATGCAATGAATAAAGAGCGACATGTATGAAAAATGATGCATGGTGGCTTTGCCACAAATACGATGTCAACTACATGATCATGCAATGGCAATATGACAAAAGTAAAGTATGTCATGATGATGATGAACGGAACGGTGGAAAGTTGCATGGCAATATATCTCGGAATGGCTATGGAAATTCCATAATAGGTAGTTATGGTGGCTGTTTTGAGGAAGGTACATGGTGGGTGTATGGTACCGGTGAAAGTTGCGCGGCACAAGAGAGGCTAGAAATGGTAGAAGGGTGAGAGGGTGCGTATAATCCATGGACTCAACATTAGTCAAAAGAACTCATATACTTGTTGCAAAAATTTAGAAGTCATCAAAAACCAAAGTACTACGCGCATGCTCCTAGGGGGATAGATTGGTTGGAAAAGACCATCGCTCGTCCCCGACCGCCACCCATAAGGAAGACAATCAATAAATAAAATTGTGCTCCAACTTCATCACAAAGTGGTTCACCATACGTGCATGCTACGGGAATCACAAACTTCAACACGAGCATTCTTTAAATTCGTAATCACCCAACTAGCATAACTTTAATATCACTACCTCCATATCTCAAAACAATTATCAAGTATCAAATTGATCATAGCATCCAATTCACTTCCTATGATAGTTTTTATTATACCCAACCTGGATGCTCATCATTCTAGGACCAACTTTGTAACCAAAGCAAATACCATGCTGTTCTAAAAGACTCTCAAAAATATAAAGTGAAGCATGAGAGACTAGCAATTTCTACAAAATATAAGCACCACCGTGCTCTAAAAGATATAAGTGATGCACTAGAGCAAACGACAAACTACTCCAAAAGATATAAGTAAAGATCAATGAGTAGTCGAATAATTGTGCAATTATGTGAAGACTCTCTAACATTAAGGAATTTTAGATCTTGGTATTGTATTCTAGCAGCAAGCAAAACAAAATAAAATGACATTGCAAGGATAGCACAACTCATGTGAAGAAGCAAAAACTTAGGCTCAACCGATACTAACCGATAGTTATTGGAGAAGAAAGGTAGGATGCCTACCGGGGCATCCCCAAGCTTAGATGCTTGAGACTTCTTGGAATATTATCTTGGGGTGCTTTGGGAATCCCCAAGCTTGTGTCTCCTTAGTTCCTCTCATATCATGGTTTTCTCTTTTTCTCAAAAAGCTTCATCCACAACAAACTCAACAAGAACTCGTGAGATAGGTTAGTATTAACCAATGCAAAACCTTATCATTTTCTACTGTAAAAAATCACTAAAATTATTTTTCAACATTGAATACTAAATGCCTATGCATATTTAATACTCCTATCCTCAAATAGAATCATTAAACAAGCAAACATATGCAAACAATGCAACCATAACAGCAATCTGTCAAAACAGTATAGTCTGTAGAGAATGCAAGAGTATCAATACTTCCCTAAGTCCAAAAATTATGAAATAAAATTGCCACTGTAGTAAATTTATCAGAGATCATTATGCAAAAAGTTTCAACATTATATCATGCTCTGACTTTTCTAGGAATTTTTGCAACAGCGGTAAACTTTCTGTTTTCAAACAGCAACATGTATACTAGCAAAATAAGCATGGCAAAGGCTATCCTTGACTTATTTATTGAAACTAAAGATGAAAAACATTATTCTAAATAACAGCAAGCAAAAACTAACAAAAGAAAATTACGCTCCAAGCAAAACACATATCATGTGGTGAATAAAAATATAGCTCCAAGTAAAGTTACCGATGAACGAAGACGAAAGAGGGGATGCCTTCCGGGGCATCCCCAAGCATAGGCTCTTGGTTGTCCTTTGAATATTACCTTGGGGTGCCTTGAGCATCCCCAAGCTTAGGCTCTTGCCACTCCTTATTCCATAGTCCATCGAATCTTTACCCAAAACTTGAAAACTCCACAACACAAAACTTAACAGAAAACTCGTAAGCTCCGTTAGTACAAGAAAATAAAACCACCACTTAGGTACTGTAATGAACTCATTCTAAATTCATATGGGTGTAACATCTACTGTACTTCAACTTATCTATGGTTCATACCACTTAATACTAGCCATAGATTCATCAAAATAAGCAAACAACACAAAGAAAACAGAATCTGTCAAAAACAGAAAAGTCTATAGTAATCTATATCAAACGTATACTTCTGGAACACCAAAAACCCTACCAAATTATAAAGTCCTAAGCGATTTGTGTACCAATCCAGATCAAAAAAAATCAGATCAGAAGCACGTTTCTCTGAATTAACAAAACTAATTTACTGGGTGCAAAAGTTTCTGATTTTCAGCAGGATCAACACAACTATCACCGTAAGCCATCCTAAAGGTCTTACTTGGCACTTTATTGAAAAAAAAGCTATAAAACATGATTACTACAGTAGCATAATCATGTGGACACACAAAAACAGTAAGGATAAATATTGGGTTGTCTCCCAACAAGCGTTTTTCTTTAATGCCTTTCTAGCGAGGCATGATGGTGATAATGATGCTCACATGAAAGATGAGAATTGAAACATAACGGGAGCATCATGAAGCATATGACTAGCACATTTAAGTCTAACCCACTTCCTATGCATAGGGATTTTGTGAGAAAACAACTTATGGGAACAATAATCAATTAGCATAGGAAGGTAAAACAAGCATAGCTTCAAGATTTTCAACACATAGGGAGGAAACTTGACATTATTGCAATTCCTACAAGCATATATTCCTCCCTCATAATAATTTTCAGTAGCATCATGAATGAATTCAGCAATATAACCAGCACCTAAAGCATTTTTTTCATGATCTACAAGCATAGAAAATTTACTACTCTCCACATAAGCAAATTTCTTCTCATGAATAATAGTGGGAGAAAATAATTATCATGTGAGGCATAATCCAATTGAAAACTAAAATCATGATGACAAGTTTCATGGTTATCATTATTCTTAATAGCATACAAGTCATCACAATAATCATCATAGATAGCAACTTTGTTCTCATAATCAATTAGAACCTCTTCCGAAATAGTGGATTCATCACTAAATAAAGTTGACACTCTTCCAAATCCACTTTCATGTTCATCACAATAAGATTCAACATCCTCCAAACTAGTGGGATCACTACTTCCTAAAGTTGACACTCTTCCAAACCAACTTTCATCAATATAATCATCATAAATAGGAGGCATGCTATCATCATAATAAATTTTCTCATCAAAACTTGGGGGACTAAAAATATCATATTCATCAAACATAGCTTCCCCAAGCTTGTAGCTTTGCATATCATTAGCATCATGGATATTCAAGGAATTCATACTAACAACATTGCAATCATGCTCATCATTCAAAGATTTAGTACAGAGCATTTTAATGCACTCTTCTTCTAGCACTTGAGCACAATTTTCCTTTACATCAAACTCACAAAAGATATTAAAAAGATGAAGCGTATAAGACAAACTCAATTCAATTTTTTTGTAGTTTTTCTTTTATAAACTAAACTAGTAATAAAACAAGAAACAAAAAGATTCGATTGCAAGATCTAAAGATATACCTTCAAGCGTTAACCTCCCCGGCAACGGCACCAGAAAAGAGCTTGATGTCTACTACACAACCTTCTTCTTGTAGACGTTGTTGGGCCTGCAAGTGCACAGGTTTGTAGGACAGTAGCAAATTTCCCTCAAGTGGATGACCTAAGGTTTATCAATCCGTTAATGGCGTAGGATGAAGATGGTCTCTCTCAAACAACCCTGCAACGAAATAACAAAGAGTCTCTTGTGTCCCCAACACACCCAATACAATGGTAAATTGTATAGGTGCACTAGCTCGGCGAAGAGATGGTGATACAAGTGCAAAATAGATAGTAGATATAGGTATTTGTAATCTGAAATAATAAAAACAGCAAGGTAACTAATGGTAAAAGTGAGCGTAAACGGTATTGCAATGATAGGAAACAAGGCCTAGGGTTCATACTTTCACTAGTGCAAGTTCTCTCAACAATAATAACATAGATAGATCATATAACAATCCCTCAACATGCAACAAAGAGTCACTCCAAAGCCACTAATAGCGGAGAACAAACGTAGAGATTATGGTAGGGTACGAAACCACCTCAAAGTTATTCTTTCAGATCAATCTATAAAAGAGTTCGTACTAGAATAACACCTTAAGACACAAATCAACCAAAACCCTAATGTCACCTTGATACTCCATTGTCACCTCAAGTATCCGTGGGCATGATTATATGATATGCATCACACAATCTCAGATTCATCCAACCAACACAAAGTAATTCAAAGAGTGCCCCAAAGTTTCTACCGGAGAGTCAAGAACGTGTGCCAACCCCTATGCATAGGTTCATGGGCGGAACCCGCAAGTTGGTCACCAAAACATACATCAAGTAGCACATGATATCCCATTGTCGCCACAGATAAACAGGGCAAGACATACATCAAGTGTTCTCATAAAAGACTCAATCCGATAAGATAACTTCAAAGGGGAAACTCAATTCATCACAAGAGAGTAGAGGGGGAGAAACATCATAAGATCCAACTACAATAGCTGAGCTCGGGATACATCAAGATCGTGCCATAGAGGGAACACGAGAGAGATCAAACACATAGCTATTGGTACATACCCTCAGCCCCGAGGGTGAACTACTCCCTCCTCGTCATGGAGAGCGCCAGGATGATGAAGATGGCCACCGGTGATGGGTTCCCCCTCCGGCAGGGTGCCGGAATGGGCTCCTGAGAGGTTTTTGGTGGCTACAGAGGCTCGCGGCGGCGGAACTCCGGATCTATCTTGATATTCGATTGTTTTAGGGTACGTAGGGTTATATAGGCGAAAGAAGTCGGTCGGGGGGGTGCTCGAGGGGCCCACGAGACAGGGGGCCGCGCCCTGTAGTGGGGGGCGCACCCTCCTATCTTGTGGCCTCCTCGAGGATCTTATGACGTGGGCTCCAAGTCTCCAGGATCTTATTCTTCCAAAAAATCATGATGCCGAAGGATTGATTCCGTTTGGACCCTGTTTGATATTCCTTTTCTTCGAAATACCGAAACAGGCAATAAAACAACAATATGGGCTGGGCCTCCAATTAATAGGTTAGTCCCAAAAATGATATAAATATGTAAAATAAAGCCCATAAACATCCAAAAGGGGTAATATAATAGCATGGAACAATCAAAAATTATAGATACGTTGGAGACGTATCAATCACCTTCCCCCCTCTATCTACAGCGGTTCACTCTCCCGCAACCCGTTGTACCCTCTACTTGAACATGGTGCTTTATGCTTCATATTATTATCCAATGACGTGTTGCCATCCTATGATGTCTGAGTAGATTTTCGTTGCCCTATTGGTGGTTGATGAATTGCTATGATTGATTTAATTTGCTTGTGCTTATGTTGCTGTCCTTTGGTGCCCATCATATGAGCGCGCGCGTGGATCACACCATAGGGTTAGCTGTATGTTGATAGGACTATGTATTGGAGGGCTAGAGTGACAGAAGCTTCAACCTAGCATAGAAATTGATGCATACGGTATTGAAGGGGGACCAATATATCTTAATGCTATGGTTGGGTTTTACCTTAATGAACGTTAGTAGTTGCGGATGCTTGCTAATAGTTCCAATCATAAGTGCATAGAATTCCAAGTAAGGGATGACATGCTAGCAGTGGCCTCTCCCACGTAAAACTTGCCATCGGTCTAGTAAAGTAGTCAATTGCTTAGGGACAATTTCACAACTCCTACCACCACTTTTCCACACTCGCTATATTTAATTTGTTGCATCTTTATCTAAACAGCCCCTACTTTTTATTTACGTGTTCTTTATTATCTTGCAAACCTATCCTATCACACCTACAAAGTACTTCTAGTTTCATACTTGTTCTAGGTAAAGCGAACGTTCAAGCGTGCGTAGAGTCGTATCAGTGGCCGATAGGACTTGAGAGAGTATTTGTTCTACCTTTAGCTCCTCGTTGGGTTCGACACTCTTACTTATCGAAAGAGGCTACAGCTATCCCGTATACTTGCGGGTTATCAGATCTAGAGTTCAAGGGACGTCACCGAGCTGAACATGTGCAGATCGCGGAGGTGCCATACTTTTGGTACTTGATCGGTTGGATTGCGAAGACGTTCGACTACATCAACCGCGTCACTAGACGCTTCCGCTTACGGTCTACGAGGGTTCATGGAAAGCACTCTCCCGCTCATTGTTATGCATCACATAGATCTTGCGTGATTGTAGGATTTTTTTGAAATTACTGCGTTCCCCAACAGTGGCATCCGAGCCAGATTTATGTGTAGATGTTATATGCACGAGTGGAACACAATGAGTTGTGTGCAATGATAGTCACACTGCTTACCAGCATGTCATACTTTGATTCGGTGGTATTGTTGGATGAAGTGTCCCAGACCGACATTATGCGTACGCTTACGCGAGACTGGTTCTACCGACGTGCTTCGCACACAGGTGGCTGGCGCGTGTCAGTTTCTTTAACTTTAGTTGAATCGAGTGTGACTACACCCAGTCCTTGTTGAAGGTTAAAACAGCACACTTGACGAAAAATTGTTGTGGTTTTGATGCATAGGTAAAAATAGTTCTTGCTAAGCCCGTAGCAACCACGTAAAACTTGCAACAACAAAGTAGAGGATGTCTAACTTGTTTTTGCAGGGCTTGTTGTGATGTGATATGGTCAAGACGTGATGATATATAACTTGTTGTATGAGATGATCATGTTTTGTAACAATTATCGGCAACTGGCAGGAGCCATATGGTTGTCACTTTATTGTATGAAATGCAATCGCCATGTAATTGCTTTACTTTATCACTAAGCGGTAGCGATAGTCGTAGAAGCAATAGTTGGCGAGACGACAATGATGCTTCGATGGAGATCAAGGTGTCAAGCCAGTGACGATGGTGATCATGATGGTGCTTTGGAGATGGAGATCAAAGGCACAAGATGATGATGGCCATATCATATCACTTATTTTGATTGCATGTGATGTTTATCTTTTATGCATCTTATTTTGCTTAGTACGGCGGTAGCATTATAAGATGATCTCTCACTAAAATTTCAAGGTATAAGTGTTCTCCCTGAGTATGCACCATTGCGACAATTCTTCGTGCTGAGACACCACGTGATGATCGGGTGTGATAAGCTCTATGTTCACATACAACGGGTGCAAGCCAGTTTTGCACACGCAGAATACTCAGGTTAAACTTGACGAGCCTAGCGTATGCAGATATGGCCTTGGAACACTGAGACCGAAAGGTCAAGCATGAATCATATAGTAGATATGATCAACATAGTGATGTTCACCATTGAAAACTACTCCATCTCACGTGATGATCGGACATGGTTTAGTTGATTTGGATCACGTGATCACTTAGATGATTAGAGGGATGTCTATCTAAGTGGGAGTTCTTAAGTAATATGATTAATTGAACTTTAATTTATCATGAACTTAGTACCTGATAGTATTTTGCATGTCTATGTTGTTGTAGATCAATGGCCCGTGCTACTGTTCCTTTGAATTTTAATGCGTTCCTAGAGAAAGCAAAGTTGAAAGATGATGGTAGCAATTACACGGACTGGTGAGGGAGTCCTGGATTAAGTGGTCCTCGGACAGCTGGACTATATACGTGGGCCGGACTGTTGGACTATGAAGATACAAGATAGAAGACTTCGTCCCGTGACCGGATGGGACTCTCCTTTCTGTGGAAGGCTAGCTTGGCGATTCGGATATGTAGATTCCTTTCTCTGTAACCGACTTTGTGTAACCCTAGCCCCCTCCGGTGTCTATATAAACCGGAGGGTTTAGTCCATAGAGCATCAATCATAATCTCATAGGCTTGGCTTCTAGGGTTTAGCCATTACGATCTCGTGGTAGATCAACTCTTGTAATACTCATATTCATCAAGACCAATCAAGCAGGAAGTAGGGTATTACCTCCATAGAGAGGGCCCGAACCTGGGTAAACATTGTGTCCCTCGCCTCCTGTTACCATTAGCCTTAGACGCACAGTTCGGGACCCCTACCCGAGATCCGTCGATTTTGACACCGACATTGGTGCTTTCATTGAGAGTTCCGCTGTGACATCGAAGATAGGCTTGATAGCTCACCTTGTTATCAAGGACAACATCACCTCCGGGGGAGCCCTAGCCTCAGGCCAAACCCTCCGGCTGGGTGGCTTTACCATGGCCACCCGTTCGGCCGTCCGGCTGACGATGACTTCTCGGGTCATCGAAAATCGCCTCCGCGTCAGCTCAGAATACTCTGAGCAGCTGGATCCGACGGAGTTGTCGTCTTTAAACGAACTCCTGGATCGCATCGCCACCTTGGGAGTCGCTACGGACTACGAGCGGATTGGTCTTAAACCGATCAGAGAGAAATTGAATCCGCCGCCGATCACCCATCAGATAGCGGTAGTGGAGGAGCAATATGACAACTCTTCCTCTATATTGAGGACGAACTATGTTTGGATTTCCAAGCTCACAGAGCCGGATACCCGCCCGCGGGCGGACACCCCCCATATTCCGAACCTAGAGTCGGACTATGGGCCTGAAAAATTGGTTGATATTCCGGAGCCCGAGCTGTTAAGCTCAGAAATTTCTCAAACTCCGGATCCCAGATTGGGTCAGGGTTCGGACTTAAATCCACCCGCCCACCCAGATAGAAGCGATCTTACCCACATCAGACAGCGGTCCTAGGAAATGGTTCATCACTTTTGGGCCAGTTTCCTCCTAGTCAAGGACAAGATCAAAGACTGCCGTGATGAAGACGCAATCTCATTATTCTGCAAAAATTTCACGGATGAGGGAATCCTCAATGCAATCAACCGCCATCACGTATCACACATCATTGACTTGGCAACAATAGTACAGAAGTACTGCGCAATGGAAAGCGCCTGGAAAACTCAGGCAGCCTCTTGGGAGCCACCGGTTTCCACTAAACCCCTCATCCGGATAAAAAGGATGCACCCTCGTCGGTCGCCTGATCCAATAACAAAAAAATCAAAGCCCATTACGGGGCGCGGAACCGTTCTGGAGGGATGGCTCGATAGGCGATGCAAAATACACACAACACCGGATACCGTGCCAACCCATAGCCTTAGAGCATGTTGGATACTACGGGAGGTGGCCAAGAGTGGCGAGGATCTCCTCACCAAAAATACCGCAGAGCAACATCCCACAGAAGACAACAACCCTACGGTATTGACAGTCTTTGAGTTTTTGGCTTCAAACAATAGGCACAAAAGGGCACTCCGCGGCCTCGCTGAAATCTACCAAGTTGCAGCAGTAAAACCCTGGAATGACACGGCCATAACTTTCAATACCAGTGACGAACCAAAATTGAGAACAGTCCGGGCACTAGCCGCATTGGTCCTCAGCCCAATTGTGGACGTCTTTCGGCTTACCAAAGTGCTCATGGACGGCGGCAGCGGACTAAACCTCATTTACGAGGAAACTCTCAACAAAATGGAAATAGACAGGAGCCGCATTGAGCAAAGTAGCACGACTTTCCGAGGAATTATTCCCAGTAGGGAGGCGCGATGTGCGGGAAAAATCACACTCGATGTGGTATTCGGCACGCCGGAGAATTATCAGTCCGAAGAGATAACCTTTCAAGTGGCCCCTTTTAACAGTTGATGTCACGCCCTTTTAGGGCGAGATGCATTTGCAAGCTTCCAAGCTATATCCCATTACGGGTACATGAAGCTCAAGATGCCCGGGCCCAATGGAATCATCACTCTTGCCTGTTATCCGGACATAGCACTCCGCGCCAAAAACAAAACCGCCGCCTTGGCCCTCGAGGCATTGTCTGAAGCCCTCGCGACCGAAGAATTAACCGTGTTGCGCTTCACGGTGGATAGGGACGATGTGATCCTTGACAAGCGACCCAAATCCACCTCCGTTAAATCAACAAACGAAATAGTAAAATTCCATGTCCACCCAACGGACTCGACGAAGACAGCATCCATCGAGGCACAGCTGGACCCCACGGTTGACGCCGCACTATGGGCGTTCCTACGCGAAAACTGGGACATAGTCGCCTGGCACCCTTCTTATATGCCAAGGATCCCACACAGGCTGGCCGAACACAGCCTAAACATACTGAAGGGATATAAGCCGGTCAAGCAAACATTACGGCGCTTCTCCGAACCTAAACGACAAGCCATGGGAGAGGAGCTAGCCAAGTTACTCGAGGTCGGATTCATCAGAGAGATAAAACACCCGGACTGGCTAGCAAATCTGGTAATGGTACCAAAGAAGGATAAATCCTGGCGCCTATGTGTCGATTTCAAAGACCTTAACAAGGCCTTCCTTAAGGATCCCTTTCCCCTCCCCCGCATCGAATAGATTATCGATGCTACCGTAGGACACGACTCACTGTGTTTCTTGGACGCATACTCCGGATACCATCAAATCAAGATGAAGGAGTCCGATCAGGCCGCAACAGCATTTATCACCCCATACAGGCCTTTCTGCTTCAACACCATGCCTTTCAGGCTCAAAAACGCCGGTGCCACCTATCAACGCATGATTCAAACATGCCTGGAGAAAAAAATCAGCAAGACAGTTGAAGCATACGTGGATGACGTGGTCATCAAAACTAGGCACGCCGAGTCCTTAATAGACGATCTGCGTCTCACATTCGATAAGCTCTGAACATATGACATCAAGCTCAATCCGAAAAAGTGTGTTTTCGGCATTCCCGCTGGAAAGCTTCTGGGCTTCATCGTCTCCAATAGAGGAAATGAGGCAAACCGAGCTAAAATCCGAGCTTTGTCACAGTTGGCTACGCCAACAGACCTTAAACAAGTCCAAAAATTATCCAGATGTGTGGCAGCTTTAAGCCGCTTTATCTCCAAACTAGGAGAAAAGGCATTGCCACTCTATCACCTTCTCCGACGCCCCGATCACTTTGAGTGGACGAACACGGCAATAGCCGGATTGGAATAAATAAAGGCTCTTCTAGCAAGCAACCCAATCCTGGCCGCGCCAAATATCGGCGAACCCATGTTATTATACATATCGGCCACACACCAAGTCGTGAGTGCGGTGCTCGTTGCCGAACGAGAGTTGGACGGACACAAATTCATGCTTCAAAAGCAGGTATACTACATATGCACTGTCCTCACACCATGCAAATCCCGGTACCCGCATTACCAAAAAATAGCATACGCGGTCTTCATGGCATCCCGGAAGCTACAACACTACTTTCAAGAATGCTCCATAATGGTGGCCTCTGAGGTACCACTCAATGACATAATAAATAACCGTGACACCACGGGCCAGATTGCCAA
Organism: Aegilops speltoides; assembly: GCA_021437245.1. Lineage (NCBI taxonomy): Eukaryota > Viridiplantae > Streptophyta > Magnoliopsida > Poales > Poaceae > Aegilops > Aegilops speltoides. The sequence continues at coordinate 140,452,594 of CM038142.1, read as the reverse complement.
GTGGGCCATTGAGCTCCTCCCATTCGACATTACATACAAACCGCAACGGGCCATTAAATCTCAAGTACTGGCCGACTTCGTCGCAGAATGGACAGAAGTCGAACTCCCTAAAGAGTACGACACATATTCCATTTGGATCATGCACTTCGATGGCTCCAAAATGCTGGCAGGCCTAGGGGCAGGCATTGTCCTAACATCCCCTACTGGAGATATTGTTCAGTACGTCCTACAAATATTATTCACGGACTCCAACAATGCAGCCGAATATGAAGCCTTATTGCATGGTCTTCGGATGGCCCTCTCCATGGGCATACAACGACAGGAAGTGTGCGGGGATTCAAACCTCACAATATCTCAAATAAATGGAGATTTCGATGCCAAAGATCCGAAGATGGCGGCTTACCGTAACGCCGTTATCAAAATGTCGGCTCGCTTCGAGGGGCTTGAGTTTCACCATGTGGCCCGAGAAAGTAATCAAGCGGTGGATGTCCTTGCTTGCATCAGCGCTAAGCGCGACCCCGTCCCACCAAACATATTTCTGGAAAGGCTTTTCAAGCCATCCGTGGTGTGGCAAGGGGAGAGCGGCAATACTAATCCGGATCCGAATACAACCCCACATTCCGAACACACCGACATCATCGGGGGCTCAGCCACCAAAATTACATCGTCGGCCCATCTCATCATGGCGGTCATCGCCCCATGGACCGAACCCTTCTTGGCCTACCTTAATAGGCGAGAACTTCCTGAGGATTAGAATGAGGCACGCTGCATTGTGCGGCGCTCTAAAGCCTACAAGGTTCACGAGGTAGAACTCTATAAGAAAAGCACTACCGGAGTACTTCAAAGATGTATCTCCGAGGAAGAAGGGCGGCAGCTCTTGGCTGAAATTTATGCCGGTCTCGGCGGTCACCACGCCGCGGCTCGGGCCCTTGTAAGCAAGGCCTTCCATACAGGTTTCTATTGGCCAACAGCCTGAGCAGACGCACAGGACCTTGTCCAACATTGCGTCGGATGCCAGCTTTTCGCCAACCAAAGCCATATGCCACCCACCACTCTACAAACAATCCCCATCACTTGGCCTTTTGCGGTGTGGGGGCTTGATATGGTCAGACCCCTTAAAGGAGGAAGCCATAAGAAAAAATATCTGTTGGTCATAGTGGATAAATTCACTAAGTGGATAGAGGCCAAACCAGTTAAAACGACCGAAGCCGGGCCAGTGATAGACTTTATATCCGATGTTGTGCACCGTTATGTTCCACACAGCATCATCACCGACAATGACTCCAATTTCACAGACGATGAGGTGAAAGCCTGGTGTGCTAATCTGGGCATCAAGCTTGACTACGCCTCCGTATACCACCCACAAACCAACGGTCAAGTCGAACGAGCTGATGGTCTTATTATGAGCGGCATCAAACCCAGATTAGTGCAGTCTTTGAAAGAATCAGACAAGCACTGGTTGGAGGAGCTCGACTCCGTGCTCTGGGGGCTGCGACCACGCCAAATCGTTCTACCAGATATACACCTTTCTTTATGGTATACGGCGCATAGGCTGTGTTACCCTGCGACATTATTCATGACTCACCTCGAGTGCGCATGTATGAAGAGAGAGAAGCCGAGTTGGATCGGCAGGACAACTTAGATGCCCTGGAGGAGGAGCGCGATGTCGCAAAAGCCCGTTCCGCATTCTATCAACAACAGGCCCACAGATATCAAAGCAGAGAAGTACGAGCCAAGACTTATAATGTTGGCGAACTCGTTCTACGCTTGTCGGAGAATAAAAAGGACAAACTCAAGCCCAAGTGGGAGGGTCCCTTCATCATTGACGAAGTTCTCACCGGAGGAGCGTACCGCCTGCGTGATGCATCAGACAACCGCCTAGAGCCGAACCCATGGAACGCGACCAGACTCCAAAGATTCTATGCCTAGCGTCGGACTCTTTGTTCGTCTCCTTTCTCCCCTTTTTTGTTTCCATTATTTATTTTCTCTTTTCACCTTCCTTTTTAAAGTTGAAAGCACTTATACGGCTAAACTGTACAGCTACGACGCATACAATTCTTAATATGTACGCCAATTATACATGGGGGCTTCTTGTACAGAAGCTTATTATTATTTTCATTATTTTCCGAGCATCAAGCTCACCACATATGTGTCTTTTCCACGTATGTACCTTTTATTCACCATTATATGCATCGATATGAGTTAAGTTTTGGCCAAGCTGGGTTGCCTGGTTCCTGTTCTTATGCCCTACATTCCCGTTAGTTCGGCTAGGGCATAAAGGGAGCACCTCTGCGATTTTTACTGCCGGGTCATCCGGATGTGTACCTCAGATTGGGTGAAGCCGAAAGCCAGTGTTCTTAAGGGAATATTCGGTCAGCAGACTAAAGATGTATTTACTTGTCACATTATGAACCCCCAGATGTTATGTATGTTGTGGTTTTCTCAAACACAGTTCGGGCATGCACATTAATGCATGCTTACCCAGGGAAAGGAACCCTTAATGGAACTATTCTCTCTAGAAGATGTTTTCTACGATCAAAATGTAATATAACATAACTAACCGGATACTTTTCTGTTCAAGCAACTATGACCCCTACGCCTGGTTTCCACGCATTCCCCAGTCTACATTATCGAGCGGGTATTCGGAAGCACTCCGCACCTTCGGGTCCAGAGGTTGAAGTGAAAAGGTCTGCCATGACAAGCGTTTTACAATTCAGCTAGAGACATAATTTGTCAAATGAAGTATATAGTCACTTAGACTCAAACACTTCTTCCTCTATGCCATCCAATAGGCTATCTAGCCTACAATCCTGTTGGGAATACTTGACGGGTACTTGTACCTGGTCATATACCAAACTAAGGGGAATTTCGTCTCCATTTGACCCTACAGGTCCGACCCAAGCCATGTGATTCGGGTCGAGCTTGGTATATCGAGTTTTCACCATTGTCCAAGCCTCTCGCGCACCTTCCTGGCACGCTGATATCTTCCATAACCGGAAGCGCCGCCGCGCTCCCTTTAGTAGTTGTACAAGCCCCTTCATACTTCCTGGAAGGGAGTCGGATGGCCATAAGGCCTTGGCAATACTTTGCATTGCCTGCCGAGCTTGCTCGTGCATTTGCGACAGCTCTTGTAGCAGATCGCTCGATGATCCGGACACCTCCTCTTCGAGATGCCCCGTCAATATACCTACAGATATAATTATTGTCAGTTTTTTTCCTTGCTGAACTATGTAAAGGTAAGTCCAAACACATACTAAATATGCCACCTCGTAGTCTCTTATTCTCCTTCATGGAGTCAGCCAGCTGGGCACGCACATCTTTTAGTTCCATGCCCAGCTCGGTGTTGGCATCTTGGAGTTTGTTCTTCTCCACCATGACCTGGGTCAGTATATGTTTGCCCGCGGCCAGTTGCCTTTGAGCTCCTGGACCTCCCGCTCGTGTGACTTCTGGTGCCTCTTCCAGATGATTTGATGACTCTGCCATAAGATTTGCACATGTATTTATACTCCTAGTATATGATCATGTTTTCTTGATAGAGGGGAACATTACCAGACGCCGCCTTCTTGGATTTTTCCAGTTCGGCGGTAGCAGCAGTCAGCTGGGCCTGACACTTTTTCAGATCTTGAGACAACAGGTTGTTCTTCTCTGTGAGCACCTGGCCATATAACGATCCTTAAATCAGTTGTACCAACTATTTCAAGTCTCGGGGGCTACTGGTATATGATTATCAGTTTTTCACAAATGTGTACTTACCCGCATATCTTTCAAATACTGGTCTGTGGCTCAGGTAAGCCCATCTTGAGCTGCTCGGATATACACATCACCCGAAGTGAAGGCGTTGAAAGCCTCTTCTGAAAAACCTGGGTCGCGAAGAACGGCCCGCCGGCGCCGATGATTCATGGCGATTTCCACTTCGGTGTTCGTGACGGATACATTATCCGAATCCTCCGCAGAAGGACAATCCTGTGTCACTTCCGCATTAGCCTCAGTCCTCGAGACAGTGTTCGGAATCCAGCTAGTAGAGGCATGACCGGCAGGATCCCCGGACATAGTCAGGCGAATGTTTTTCCTGATAAGACACAACAGATAGTGTCGTACTTTAAGATGACAACCATGGAGCATATTTAAACCATACCTCTTCAATGAAGGCTCGGCCATATCTCTATTTGCCTTTTCGAAGGCCTGCCCGTCATAGGCGCTGCCTTCTTGCACGTCGCCTCGGGTGCAGCGTGGCACGCCGATCGCCTCCCCTTTAGAGCATAATATAGTGCGGTGGGTAAGGCGGAAAGAGGAAATTCTCCCAAAGGACAAGTCTCCTGATTACTTACATGTGACACAGGGAGAAGGCTGGGATAGTCAGCAATGATGGCCACTTCGGTGCCGTCACAGCTCGCCTAGTAAAACACCCCTTCCCCGAGCTCCACGAATATATCCGGATCCTCTTTGAATCCAGGGTCAAGGGACCAGTTGTGGTCCACGGGCTGTGGATCTCCCTGTTAATTTTCCGCTATTCCTATTATAAATGCACATATTAATATTTATGAAAAAGGACTCAGGGAATGAATGGATTAGAGTAGTGGGATGGAAACTCACCCAGTTGGGAGGGTTGTACATGGAAAATCCATCTCTGGGCTTGATGCGGATGAATTCCTCCTTCTCCCCTTTGTATAATCCGGACAGTATTTTCGCCAAAGCGGCGGCAGTGTCCGGACCCTTCCGACCATAGCGGGTGGCATCGTCTTCTCCATTGAAGTGCCACATATGGTGCCCTCAGTATTGGAGTGGCTGAACCCCTCGCATTATGGATATTGCCATAACCTCGACTATTGACAATCCGGATTGAGCAAGTGTCTTTATCTTGCTCATCAATTGGTGGACTTTCGTGCTATCTTCCTCCCTGAGCCTCCGAGGATGCCAGCTAAGGCGCTTCTTCAATGGAGCGCTCAAAAATTCAGGAAGACCACTTCGGATTGGGTCGGGAACGACGTCCTCAACATTGAACCATTCGGAAGGCCATTCTTCGGCTGTCTTCTTCGGCGTGCTGGATAGGTATCCGGTCCCGGCGATGCGCCATATCTCGGCTCCGCCCACTTGGAATATTAATCCCTCTTGATTATGAGGGACGAGGAAAAACAGCTTCTTCCATAACTCAAAATGAGCCTCGCAACCCAGAAATAGCTCGCAAAGAGCAACATAACCCGCAATATGCAGGATGGAGGTGGGTGTGAAGTTGTGCAGTTGGAGGGCATAGTACTCCAGAAGCCCTCAGAGGAACGAATGGATTGGAAATCCGACGCCTCTCAGCAAGTAGGGAACGAAGCATACTCGTTCCCCCTGGATGGGTTGGGGAACTTCCCCGCCTGCTCCCCACCGTCAAAGGAAGCCAATCCGGCTCGAACGGGGACTAGATCTGCATGGGAAGAAATCCCTGGGTCTGCAGCTTCACCAGTTGGCCGTGAGATACAGAACACTTTTCCCAATCACCCTGTTTGGGGCCGTGAGGGCGGGAGGAAGAGATGGGAGTGCTAGCCATGTTGGGGTTTGATATGTCTCCAACGTATCTATAATTTTTGATTGTTCCATGCTATTATGTTACCCCTTTTGGATGTTTATGGGCTTTATTTTACACATTTATATCATTTTTGGGACTAACCTTCTAACCGGAGGCCCAGCCCGTATTGCTGTTTTTTTGCCTATTTCAGTATTTCGAAGAAAAGGAATATCAAACGGAATGAAACCTTCGGGAGCGTGATTTTTGGAACGAACATGATCTAGAGGACTTGGAGTGCAAGTCAAAAAACAGCTGAGGCCTCCACGAGATAGGAGGGCGCCCCCCTATAGGCGCGCCCCCTATCTTGTGGGCCCCTCGGGCGTCCACCGATGTACTTTTTCCTCCTATATAAGCCTACGTACCCGAAAACATCCAGGGAGCCAACGAAACACAATTTCCACCGCCGTAAGCTTCTGTATCCGCGAGATCCCATCTTGGAGCCTTCGCCGGTGTTCTGCCGGAGGGGGAATCGACCATGGAGGGCTTCTACATCACCACCACAGCCCCTCCAATGAGTTGTGAGTAGTTTACCACAGACCTACGGGTCCATAGTTATTAGCTAGACGACTTCTTCTCTCTTTTTGGATCTCAATACAATGTTCTCCCCCTCTCTTGTGGAGATCTATTCGATGTAAACTCTTTTTGCGGTGTGTTTGTTGAGATCCGATGAATTGTGGGTTTATGATCAAGTTTATCTATGAATAATATTTGAATCCTCTCTGAATTCTTTTATGTATGATGGAGTTATCTTTGCAAGTCTCTTCGAATTATCAGTTTGGTTTGGCCTACTAGATTGATCTTTCTTGCCATGGGAGAAGAGCTTAGCTTTGGATTCAATCTTGCGGTGTCCTTACCCAGTGACAGAAAGGGTTGCAAGGCACGTATTGTATTGTTGCCATCGAGGATAACAAGATGGGGTTTATATCATATTGCTTGATTTTATCCCTCTACATCACGTCATATTGCTTAATGTGTTACTCTGTTCTTATGAACTTAATACTCTAGATGCAAGCAGGAGTCGGTCGATGTGTGGAGTAATAGTAGTAGATGCAGGCAGGAGTCGGTCTACTTGTTGTAGACGTGATGCCTATATACATGATCATGCCTAGATAATCTCATAATTATTCGCTTTTCTATCAATTGCTCGACAGTAATTTGTTCACCCACTGTAATACTTATGCTATCTTGAGAGAAGCCACTAGTGAAACCTATGGCCCCCGGGTCTATCTCTTATCATATTTGCTTCCAATATACTTTTATTTGCATCTTTACTTTTTGCATCTATGATATAAAATACCAAAAATATATTTATCTTATCATATTATCTTTATTAGATCTCACTTTCGCAAGTGGCCGTGAAGGGATTAACAATCCCTTTATTGCGTTGGTTGCGAGTTCTTTGTTTGTTTGTGTAGGTGCCTGGGACTTTTGAGGAGCCTCCTATTGGATTGATACCTTGGTTCTCAAAAACTGAGGGAAATACTTATGCTACTATTGCTGCATCACCCTTTCCTCTTCAAGGAAAACCAACGCAAGCTCAAGACGTAGCAAGAAGGATTTCTGGCGCTGTTGCCGGGGAGGTCTTCGCTCAAGTCAAGACATACCAAGTACGCATCACAAACCCATCTCCCTCGCATTTACATTATTTGCCGTTTAGCTCTCGTTTTCCTCTCCCCCACTTCACCCTTGTTGTTTTATTCGCCCTCTCTTTCCCAATCTCCTCCTCTCTTTTTCGCTTGCCTTTTTCTGTTTGCTTGTGTGTTGGATTACTTGTTGCCATGGCGCAAGATAATACCAAATTGTGTGATTTCTCGAATACCAATAATAATGATTTCCTTAGTACTCCGATTGCTCCTCTTAATGATGTTGAGTCTTGTGATATCAATACTGCTTTGCTGAATCTTGTTATGAAAGATCAATTCGCCGGCCTTCCTAGCGAAGATGCCGCTACTCCTCTAAACAACTTTGTTGATTTGTGTGATATGCAAAAGAAGAAAGATACGGATAACAATATTGTCAAATTGAAGTTATTTTCGTTTTCACTTAGAGATCGTGCTAAAGTTTGGTTTTTGTCTTTGCCTAAAAATAGTATTGATTCTTGGAACAAGTGCAAAGATGCTTTTATCTCTAAGTATTTTCCTCCCGCTAAGATTATTACTCTTGGGAACGATATCATGAATTTTAAACTACTTGATCATGAGCATGTTGCCCAATCTTGGGAAAGAATGAAATTGATGCTTCGCAATTGCCCTACTCCTGGTTTGAATTTATGGATGATCATACAAAAAAATTATGCCGGTTTGAACTTTGCTTCTAGAAATCTCTTAGACTCGGCCGCAGGAGGCACGTTTATGGAAATCACGTTAGGAGATGCTACAAAACTTCTTGATAATATTATGGCTAATTATTCTCAATGGCACACTGAAAGATCTTCTAGTAAAAAAGTGCATGCTATAGAAGAAATCAATGTTTTGAGTGGAAATATGGATGAACTTATGAAGTTGTTTGCTACTAAAAATACTCGTCTTGATCACAATGACATGCCTTTGTCTTCTTTGATTAAGAATAATAAGGAATCTATGGATGTGAATTTTGTTGGTAGGAATAGTTTTGGAAACAATGCTTATAGAGGAAACTTTAATTCTAGACCATTCCCTAGTAATTCCTCTAATAATTATGGAAATTCCTACAATAATGCTTATGGAAATTTTAATAAGATGCCCTCTGGTTTTGAGAATATTGTGAAATAATTTATGATTTCTCAAAAGAATTTTAATGCTTTGCTTGAAGAAAAATTGCTCAAAGTTGATGATTTGGCTAGGAACGTTGATAGACTTTCGCTTGATGTTGTTTCTCTTAAACTTAGATCTTCTTCTCCTAAGCATGATATCAATGAGTCTCTCAAAGCAATGAGAATTTCCATTGATGAGTGCAAGGAAAGAACCGCTAGATTGCATGATAAGAAAGATTGCTTTATAAAAGCGTGTTCTTCTAGTTTCCATGAAAATAATGATGAAGATATTAAAGTTATTGAAGCGTCTCCTATTAGATCTTTGTTTTGCAATATGAATCTTGATAATTATGGGACTGATGATGAGTCAACTTTACCTAGAAGGCGTCCCAAGAATTCGGAGTTTTTAGATCTTGATGCTAAATTTGGTAAAAGTGGGATTGGAGAGGTCACAACTTTAAATAGTATTGAACCCACTATCTCGGATTTCAAGGAATTTGATTATGATAATTTTTCTTTAGAAGGTTGTATTTCCTTGTTGCAATCCGTTGTTAATTCTCCTCATGCTTATAGTAAAAATAAAGCTTTTACCAAACATATCGTTGATGCCTTGATGCAATCTTATGATGAAAAACTTAATTTGGAAGTTTCTATACCTAGAAAACTTAATGATGAGTGGGAACCTACTATAAAGATTAGAATTAAAGATCATGAGTGTTTTGCTTTGTGTGATTTGGGAGCTAGTGTTTCCACGATTCCAAAAATTTTATGTGATATTCTAGGTATCCATGATCTTGATGATTGCTCTTTAAATTTGCACCTTGCGGATTCCACCGTTAAAAAGCCAATGGGAAGGATCAATGATGTTCTCATTGTTGCAAATAGAAATTTGGTGCTCATAGATTTTATCGTTCTTGATATAGATTGCAATCTTTCTTGCCCTATTATTCTTGGTAGACCTTTCCTTAGAACGATTGGTGCGATTATTGATATGAAGGAAGGGAACATTAGATTCCAATTTACATTAAAGAAAGGCATGGAGCACTTTCCAAGAAAGAAAGTCAAATTACCTTATGAATCTACCATGCGAGCTACTTATGAATTTAGTGCCAAAGATTGCACTACTTAGATCTATCTTCGCTTTTATGCCTAGCTAGGGGCGTTAAACGATAGCGCTAGTTGGGAGGCAACCCAATTTGCTTTATGTTTTTTGTTTTTGCTCCTGTTTAGTAATAAATCTTGCATCTAACTTCTGTTTAGATGTGTTTTTATCTTTTAATTAGTGTTTGTGCCAAGTAGAACCTATAGGATAACCTATGATGATAGTTGATTTGATTCTGCTGAAAAACAGAAACTTTTCACGCACGAATTTAGTTTTGTTAAATCACAGAAACGTGATTTTGCGTTGATTATTTTTCCTTCTGATAAATAAAAAAATTGTCCAGGACTTCCTATTTTGGTAGGATTTTTAGAGTTTCAGAAGTTTGCGTTAGTTACAAATTTCTACAGACTGTTCTGTTTTTGACAGATTCTGTTTTTCGTGTGTTGTTTGCTTATTTTGATGCATCTATGGCTAGTAAAATAGTTTATAAACCATAGAGAAGTTGGAATACAGTAGGTTTAACACCAAAATAAATAAAGAATGAGTTCATTAAAGTACCTTATGTGGTGGTTTTGTTTTCTTTCACTAACGGAGCTTATAAGATTTTCTGTTGAGTTTTGTGTTGTGAAGTTTTCAAGTTTTGGGTAAAGCTTTTATGGACTATGGAATAAGGAGTGGCAAGAGCCTAAGCTTGTGGATTCCCAAGGCACCCCAAGATATTCAAGATTATCCAAAAGCCTAAGCTTGGGTATGCCCCGGGAAGGCATCCCCTCTTGCGTCTTCGTTCATTGGTAACTTTACTTGGAGCTATATTTTTATTCGCCACATGATATGTGTTTTGCTTGGAGCGCGTGTATTATATTTGTCTTTGCTTTTTAGTTTACCACAATCATCCTTGCTGTACACACCTTTTGGCAGAAGCCTACTTGATTAGGATTTGCTAGAATACTCTATGTGCTTCACTTATATCTTTTGAGCTTGATAGTTTTTGCTCTAGTGCTTCACTTATATCTTTTAGAGCACGGTGGTGTCTTAATTTTGAAGAAATTGCTAGTCTCTCATGCTTCACTTATATATTTTTGAGAGTATTTTAGAACAGCATGGTATTTTCTATGGTTACAAAGTTGGTCTTAGAATGATGAACATCCAAGTTGGGTATAATAAAAACTATCATAGAAAAAAAATTGGATACTATGATCAATATGATGCTTGATAATTGTTTTGAGATATGGAGGTAGTGATATTAGAGTCATGCTAGTTGAGGTGATTATGAAAAATACTTGTGTTAAGGGTTGTGATTCCCGTAGCATGCACGTATGGTGAACCGCTTCGTGATGAAGTTGGAGCACAATTTTATTTATTAAGTGTCTTCCTTATGAGTGGCGGTCGGGGACGAGCGATGGTCTTTTCCTAGCAATCTATCCCCCTAGGAGCATGCGCGTAGTGCTTTGGTTTTTGATGACTTCTAGATTTTTGCGACAAGTATATGAGTTCTTTTGACTAATGTTGAGTTCATGGATTATACGCACCTCACCCTTCCACCATTGCTAGCCTCTCTTGTATGGCGCAACTTTCGCCGGTACCATACACCCACTATATACCTTCCTCAAAACAGCCACCATACCAACCTATTATGGCATTTCCATAGCCATTCTGAGATATTGCCATGCAACTTTCCACTGTTCCGTTCATATGACACGCATTACTTTTGTCATATTGCTCTTTGCATGATCATGTAGTTGACATTGTATTTGTGGCAAGGCCACCTTCATAATTTTCATACATGTCGCTCTTGATTCATTGCATATCTCGGTACACCGCCAGAGGCATTCATATAGTCATATCTTGTTCTAGCTTTGAGTTGTAATTCTTGAGTTGTAAATCCATAAAAGTGTGATGATCTTCATTATTAGAGCATTGTCCTAGTGAGGAAAGGATGATGAAGACTATGATTCCCCCACAAGTCGGGATGAGACTTCGGACTTTACAAAAAAAAGAGAAAAAGAAAAAAAAAGAGAGATAGGCCAAAAAGAAAAAAAAAGAAGGCCAAAGAAAGAAAAAAAGAGAAAAAGAAAAAAAATAAAATGAGAGAAAAAGAGAGAAGGGACAATTCTACTATCTCTTTTTCCACACTTGTGCTTCAAAATAGCACCATGATCTTCATGATAGAGAGTCTCATATGTTGTCACTTTCATATACTAGTGGGAATTTTTCATTATAGAACTTGGATTGTATATTCCAATGATGGGCTTCCTCAAAAGTGCCCTAGGTCTTCGTGAGCAAGCAAGTTGGATGCACACCCACTTAGTTTCTTTTGTTGAGCTTTCATATATTTATAGCTCTAGTGTAACCGTTGCATGGCAATTCCAACTCACTCACATTGATATCTATTAATGGGCATCTCCATAGCCCGTTGATACGCCTAGTTGATGTGAGACTATCTTCTCCTTTTTTGTCTTCTCCACAACCACCATTCTATTCCACATATAGTGCTATGTCCATGGCTCACGCTCATGTATTGCGTGAAAGTTGAAAGAGTTTGAGATTATTAAAGTATGAAACAATTGCTTGGCTTGTGATCGGGGTTGTGCATGATTAAATACTTTGTGTGATGAAGATAGAGCAACAACCAGACTATATGATTTTGTAGGGATAACTTTCTTTGGCCATGTTATTTTGAGAAGACATGATTACTTTGATTAGTAGGCTTGAAGTATCACCATTTTCATGTTAATATGAACTTTTATTTTGTATCATTTGGATCTGAACATTCATGCCACAATAAAGAAAATTACATTGAGAATTATGCTAGGTAGGATTCCACATCAAAAATTTCTTTTTTATCATTTACCTACTCGATGACGAGGAGGAATTAAGTTTGGGGATGCTTGATACGTCTCCAACGTATCTATAATTTTTGATTGTTCCATGCTATTACATTACCCCTTTTGAATGTTTATGGGCTTTATTTTACACATTTATATCATTTTGGGACTAACCTACTAACTGGAGGCCCAGCCCGTATTCAAGTTTTTTTTTGCCTATTTTAGTATTTCGAAGAAAAGGAATATCAAACGGAGTCCAAACGGAATGAAACCTTCGGGAGCGTGATTTTTGGAACGAACATGATCCAGAGGACTTGGAGTGCAAGCCAAGAAGCAGCCGAGGCCTCCACGAGATAGGAGGGTGCCCCCTGTCTCGTGGGCCCCTCGAGCGTCCAACGACGTACTTCTTCCTCCTATATAAGCTTACGTACCCCGAAAACATCCAGGGAGCCAACGAAACACAATTTCCACCACCATAACCTTCTGTATCCGCGAGATCCCATCTTGGAGCCTTCGCCGACGTTCTGCCGGAGGGGGAATCGACCATGGAGGGCTTCTACATCAACACCATAGCCCCTCCAATGAGTTGTGAGTAGTTTACCACAGACCTACGGGTCCATAGTTATTAGCTAGATGGCTTCTTCTCTCTTTTTGGATCTCAATACAATGTTCTCCCCCTCTCTTGTGGAGATCTATTCGATGTAAACTCTTTTTGCGGTGTGTTTGTCGAGATCCGATGAATTGTGGGTTTATGATCAAGTTTACCTATGAATAATATTTGAATCTTCTCTGAATTCTTTTATGTATGATCGAGTTATCTTTGGAAGTCTCTTCGAATTATCAGTTTGGTTTGGCCTACTAGATTGATCTTTCTTGCCATGGGAGAAGTGCTTAGCTTTGGGTTCAATCTTGTGGTGTCCTTACCCAGTGACAGAAAGGGCTGCAAGGCATGATTGTATTGTTGCCATCGAGGATAACAAGATGGGGTTTGTATCATATTGCTTGAGTTTATCCCTCCACATCATGTCATCTTGCTTAATGCGTTACTCTGTTCTTATGAACTTAATACTCTAGATGCAGGCAGGAGTCGGTCGATGTGTGGAGTAATAGTAGTAGATGCAGGCAGGAGTCGGTCTAATTGTTGCGGACGCGATGCCTATATACATGATCATGCCTAGATAATCTCATAATTATTCACTTTTCTATCAATTGCTCGACAGTAATTTGTTCACCCACCATAATACTTATGCTATCATGAGAGAAGCCACTAGTGAAACCTATGGCCCCCGGGTCTATCTCTTATCATATTTGCGTCCAATCTACTTTTATTTGCATCTTTACTTTTTGCATCTATATTATAAAATACCAAAAATATATTTATCTTATCATACTATCTTTATTAGATCTCACTTTATGAAGTGGCCGTGAAGGATTGACAACCCCTTTATTGCGTTGGTTGCGAGTTCTTTGTTTGTTTTGTAGGTGCGTGGGACTTTTGAGGAGCCTCCTACTGGATTGATACCTTGGTTCTCAAAAACTGAGGGAAATACTTATGCTACTATTGCTGCATCACTCTTTCCTCTTCAAGGAAAACCAACGCAAGCTCAAGACGTAGCAGGGTGGTTTCTGCAGGCAAGCTCCGAGGATACCTTGTTTGGGGGAGATGATGTGGATTAGATCTGAAGATCCCCGTCTCTTTAAATAGACAATTTTCTCACATGGTCAGAGTGGTAAAGGCAAAAATGCCCCGACCAATCGTATTCGCTCGACACGTGGAAGCTGGAATCATGAAGGTGCAGAAGCCGATGAGCGCGACATTAAATTGATAGCCGGATACTGCTCTTTCAGTTAGGTACTTTGAAGTATTCAGAGAAGGAACCCGCCTTGCAATGCTGAAGACCATCTGCGTGCCGGACTCATCGTCATTGAATCCTGGTTCGGGGGCTACCGAGGGAGTCCTGGATTAAGGGGTCCTCAGACAGCCGGACTATATACGTGGGCCGGACTGTTGGAGTATGAAGATACAAGATAGAAGACTTCGTCCCGTGACTGGATGGGACTCCCCTTTGCGTGGAAGGCAAGCTTGGCGATTCAGATATGTAGATTCCTTTCTCTGTAACCGACTTTGTGTAACCCTAGCCCCCTCCGGTGTCTATATAAACCGGAGGGTTTAGTCCATAGAGCATCAATCATAATCTCATAGGCTAGGCTTCTAGGGATTAGCCATTATGATCTCGTGGTAGATCAACTTTTGTAATACTCATATTCGTCAAGATCAATCAAGCAGGAAGTAGGGTATTACCTCCATAGAGAGGGCCTGAACCTGGGTAAACATTGTGTCCCCCGCCTCCTGTTACCATTAGCCTTAGACGCTCAGTTCGGGACTGATACGTCTCCAATGTATCTATAATTTTTGATTGTTCCATGCTATTATATTACCCATTTTGGATGTTTATGGGCTTTACTATACTCTTTTATATTATTTTTGGGACTAACCTACTAACTAGAGGCCCAGCCCGAATTGCTGTTTTTTGCCTATTTCAGTATTTTGAAGAAAAGGAATATCAAAAAGAGCCCAAATGGAATGAAACCTTTGGGAGCGATCTTTTTGGAACAAACGCAATCCAGGAGACTTGGAGTGGATGTCAAGAAGTAGCCGAGGCGGCCACGAGGGTGCAAGGCACGCCCCCACCTTCGTGGGCCCCTTGTGGCTCCCCTGACTGACCTCCTTCGCCTATATATACTTGCATACCCTGAAAACATCCAAGAGCACCACGAAACCCTATTTCCACCACCGCAACCTTCTGTACCCGTGAGATCCCATCTTGGGGCCTTTTCCAGCGCTCCACCAGAGGGGGAATCGATCACGGAGGGCTTCTACATCAACACTATAGCCTCTCCGATGAGTTGTGAGTAGTTTACCACAGACCTTCGGGTCCATACTTATTAGCTAGATGACTTCTTCTCTCTCTTTGAATCTCAATACAAAGTTCTCCTCAATCTTCTTGGAGATCTATTCGATGTAACTCTTTTTGCGGTGTGTTTGTCGAGATCCGATGAATTGTGGGTTTATGAACAAGTTTATCTATGAGAAATATTTGAATCTCCTCTGAATTCTTTTATGTATGATTGGTTATCTTTGCAAGTCTCTTAGAATTATCTGTTTGGTTTGGCCTACTAGATTGATCTTTCTTGCAATGGGAGAAGTGCTTAGCTTTGGGTTCAATCTTGTGGTGTCCTTTCCCAGAGACAACAGGGGCAGCAAGGCACATACTGTATTGTTGCCATCGAGGATAAAAAGATGGGGTTTATATTATATTGCTTGAGTTATCCCTCTACATCATGTCATCTTGCCTAATGCGTTACTCTGTTCTTATGAACTTAATACTCTAGATGCATGCTGGATAGCGGTCGATGTGTGGAGAAATAGTAGTAGATGCAGGCAGGAGTCGGTCTACTTGTTGCAGACATGATGCCTATATACATGATCATGCCTAGATATTCTCATAACTATGCACTTTTCTATCAATTGCTCGACAGTAATTTGTTCATCCACCGTAATACTTATGCTATCTTGAGAGAAGCCACTAGTGAAACCTATGGCCCCTGGGTCTATTTTCCATCATATAAGTTTCCAATCTACTTTATTTTGCAATCTTTACTTTCCAATCTATATCATAAAAATACCAAAAATATTTATGTTATCTTATTACCTCTATCAGATCTCACTTTTGCAAGTGGCCGTTAAGGGATTGACAACCCCTTTATTGCGTTGGTTGCGAGGTTCTTGTTTGTTTGTGTAGGTACGAAGGACTTGTGTGGAGCCTCCTACTGGATTGATACCTTGGTTCTCAAAAACCGAGGGAAATACTTACGCTACTTTGCTGCATCACCCTTTCCTCTTCAAGGGAAAACCAACGCAGTGCTCAAGAGGTACCAAGAAGGATTTCTGGCGCCGTTGCCGGGGAGGCCTTTGCACAAGTCAAGACATACCAAGTACCCATCAAACTCATCTCCCTCACATTATATTATTTGCCATTTGCATCTCGTTTTCCTCTCCCCCAATTCACCCTTGCCATTTTATTCGCCCTTCTTTTGTTCGTCTTTTCATTTGCTTTGATGTCTTACTTGGCTCGTTTGCTCGTTTGGTTGGAATAGCTGTTTATTTATTGCTAAACGGAGAACCTAAGATCTATGGATCCTCATCCACTTGATAATCTTTTTAAGAGATCCAATTATGATGAACCAAATCCTAGTGATTTGAGTGCACTAGATTATCTTTATGAGGTTTTGCTTGAAATTCGTGAATCTGAAAATAGTGATGAAGAAATTTATGAAGAGATTGACGATAGCTCCTTGAATGAAAAGCATGATTGCAATGATTTTATTCTAAATTATCTTGATGTCAATTGTGCTAATAATATCCAAAACCCTAAGCTTGGGGATGCTAGTTTTGCTATGTCTACTACTTGTTGCAATGATCATGATTGGGGTGATTCTTCTTATGATCTTGAAAATTTATTTAAGCTCCATGATGAATATGAGATTGATAATAGTGTTTGCAATAATATTGAAATTGGTTTTGGAAGAGTGTCAACTTTAGGTCCCACATATTTGGAGAATGTTCAATCTTATGAAATTTTTGATAAAAGTGGGTTTGGAGAGGTCATGACTTTAGTTAATGTTAATCCCACTATTTTGGAAGAGTGTCAACTTCGTATGCATGTGGATTGTGTTGAAAATATTTTGTGTGATAGCTATTTTTTTTGTATTTGCTTATGATCCCACATGTAATTATTATGAGAGAGTAAAATATGGTTGTAGAAATTTTCATGTTACTAAATTACCTCTCGTTATGTTGAGATTGCTATTGTTTCTTTCCGCTTCCTTGCATATGCTAGTTTTTGCTTGCTATGATAATTTGTTTGCCTATAAGATGCCTATGCATAGGAAGCATGTTAGACTTAGATGTGTTTGTCACGTGTTTCATGATGCTCTCTTTGTGCTTCATTTCTTGTCATTCATGTGAGCATCATTGAAATTATCAATGCCTAGCTAAAAGGCTTTAAAGAAAAGCGCTTGTTGGGAGACAACCCAATATTTTTACTTGATCTTATTCAATAAATAATTCATCTAACTTATGTTTAGATGTGGTTTTATGTTTTAATTAGTGTTTGTTCCAATTAGAACCTATAGGATCATCTTGGGTGATAGTTAATTTGATCTTGCTGAAAAACAGAAACTTTTGCATGCACGAGAATAATTTTAATAAATCACAGAAATGTGCTTTTGAGTTGCTTCTTTTTGCAGTAGATCAATAGACAAATTTCCTAGGACTTCTTATTTTCGTAGGATGTTTAGAGTTCCATAAGTATTCAAAAGTTACAGATTGCTACCGACTCTTCTATTTTTGACAGATTCTGTTTTTCGTGTGTTGTTTGCTTATTTTGATGAATCTATGGCTAGTATCGGGCGGTATGAACCATAGAGAAGTTGGAATACAGTAGGTTTAACACCAATATAAATAAAGAATGAGTTCATTACAGTACCTTAAGTGGTGGTTTTTCTTTCTTGCACTAACGGAGCTCATGAGATTTCCTGTTGAGTTTTGTGTTGTGAAGTTTTCATGTTTTGGGTAAAGATTTGATGGACTATGGAATAAGGAGTGGCAAGAGCCTAAGCTTGGGGATGCTCATGGAACCCCAAGATAATTCAAGGACAAACAAAAGCCTAAGCTTGGGGATGCCCCGTAAGGCATCCCCTCTTTCGTCTTCGTCTATTGGTAACTTTACTTGGAGGTATATTTTTATTCACCACATGATATGTGTTTTGCTTGGAGCGTCTTGTATGATATGAATCTTTGATTTTTAGTTTACCACAATCATCCTTGATGTATACACCTTTTGGGATAGTCACACATGATTCCGAATTTATTAGAATACTCTATGTGCTTCACTTATATCTTTTGAGCTAGGCATATTTGCTCTAGTGCTTCACTTATATCTTTTTAGAGCACGGCGGTGGTTTTATTTTGTAGAAATTATTGATCTATCATGCTTCACTTATATTATTTTGAGAGTGTTTTAGAACAGCATGGTATTTGCTATGGTTATAAAATTGGTCCTAATATGATGGACATCCAAGTTGGGTACAATAAAAACTATCATAGAAAGTGAATTGAATACTATGATCAACTTGATGCTTGATAATTGTTTTGAGATATAAAGGTGGTAATGTTAGAGTCATGCTAGTTGGGTAATTATGAAATTGAGAAATACTTGTGTTGAAGTTGGCAAGTCCCATAGCATGCACATATGGTAAAAGTTGTGTAACAAATTTGTTGCATGGGGTGCTCTTTTGATTGCCTTCCTTATGAGTGGAGGTCGGGGGCGCGCGATGGTTAACTCCTACCAACCTCCCCCCTAGGAGCATGCGTAGCAGTACTTTGCTTCGAGGGCTAATAAACTTTTGCGATAAGTATATAAGTTCTTTATGACTAATGTGAGTCCATGAATTATATGCACTCTTACCCTTCCATCATTGCTAGCCTCTATGGTACCGTGCATTGCCCTTTCTCACCTTGAGAGTTGGTGCAAACATCGCCGGTGCATCCAAACCCCATGATACGCTACACTCTATCACACATAAACCTCCTTATATCTTCCTCAAAACAGCCACCATACCTACCTATTATGGCATTTCCATGGCCATTCCGAGATATATTGCCATGCAACTTTCCACCGTTCCGTTTATTATGACACGTTTCATCATTGTCATATTGCCTTGCATGACCATGTAGTTGACATCGTATTTTTGGCAAAGCCACCATGCATAATTTTTCATACATGTCACTCTTGATTCATTGCCCATCCCGCTACACCGCCGGAGGCATTCATATAGAGTCATATCTTGTTCTAGTATCAAGTTGTAATTCTTGATTCGTAAATAAATAGAAGTGGGACGATCATCACTATTAGAGCATTGTCCCTTAAAAAAGGCCAAAAACGGCCAAATAAAAAAAGGCCCAAAAAAGGGGGACAATGTTACTATCCTTTTCCACACTTGTGCTTCAACGTAGCACCATGATCTTTATGATAGAGAGTCTCTTATGTTGTCACCTTAATATACTAGTGGGAATATTTCATTATAGAACTTGGCTTGTATATTCCAACGATGGGCTTCCTCAAAATGCCCTAGGTATTCATGAGCAAGCAAGTTGGATGCACACCCACTTATTTTTTTGTTGAGCTTTCATACATTTATAGCTCTAGTGCATCCATTGCATGGCAATCCCAACTCCTCATGTTGACATCAATTGATGGGCATCTCCATAGCCCGTTGATTAGCCTCATCAATGTGAGACTTTCTCCTTTTTTTTCTTCTCCACACAACCTCCATCATCATATTCTATTCCACCCATAGTGCTATATACATGGCTTACGCTCATGTATTGCGTGAGAGTGAAAAAGCTGAAGCGCGTTAAAAAGTATGAACCAATTGCTTGGCTGAAACCGGGGTTGTGCATGATGGGAGTATTTTGTGTAACGAAAATGAAACATAGCCTAACTATATGATTTTGTAGGGATAAACTTTCTTTAACGATGTTATTTTGAGAAGACATGATTGCTTTGTTAGTATGCTTGAAGTATTAGTATTCTTATGTCAATATGAACTTTTATTCTGAATCATTTGGATCTGAACATTCATGCCACAATAAAGAAAATTACATTGAGAAATATGCTAGGTAGCATTACACACCAAAAATTCTGTTTTTATCATTTACCTACTCGAGGACGAGCAGGAATTAAGCTTGGGGATTCTTGATACGTCTCCAACGTATCTATAATTTTTGATTGTTCCATGCTATTATATTACCCGTTTTGGATGTTTATGGGATTTACTATACACTTTTATATCATTTTTGGGACTGACCTACTAACCGGAGACCCAGCCCAAATTGCTGTTTTATGCCTATTTCAGTATTTCGAAGAAAAGAAATATCAAATGGAATGAAACCTTCGGGAGCAATCTTTTTGGAACAAACGCAATCCAGGAGACTTGGAGTGGACGTCAAGAAGCAGCCGAGGCGACCGCGAGGGTGCAAGGCGTGCCCCCACCCTCGTGGGCCCCTCATGGCTCCCCTGACCGACCTCCTTCGCCTATATATACTTGCATACCCTGAAAACATCCAGGAGCACCACGAAACCCTATTTCCACTGCCGCAACCTTCTGTACCCGTGAGATCCCTGTCGGCGTTCTGGGAATGGGGGTCCCGAGACTTGCCCGCCTGCGGCCCGCGGCGTGGCTCCGCCAGTGGCCCAGTATACCCCGTCTTCGTCAATCAACACTCTAGACCCTCGCGAGGGGCCAAGCCTCGCAAGGCGGATGACACAAGGCCTCCTCAGGAGCGGCCTCACCAGGCAGGCTCGCGAGGGAGGCGAAGCGATCAAGGTGAGGGGTACCTCACGAGGTTCCCGTGATGCAAGCCATGACGACCAAGGCCAGGCGGGTGCCAGGCGGGCGTCAATGCATGCAGTGTCCTCGTTTCCCCTTTGGTGCTAAGGGGGAAAGTGCAGGCGCGGAGTACCGCGGCATCAGGCAAAGGTTTTCATATCGGTGCAACAAGGCCAAGGCCAGCAGGACGACAGGACGGAGGTCATCATGGAGCCCCAGACGACATCACCACCAGCGCCTTTGACAGACGAAGACCACCTTTAGTCAGGATAGCTTGTACTAGTTGTCCCCTTTCAAATTGGCCATTGTTGGATCCCTTCCCACTCAATATTTGGGGAGAGGACCAGGGCCTCTATAAATAGGGCTAGCCACCACAGAAGGAGGGGATCGTTCAGATCATCCTTATCCACACCACACCAGCTCAAGAACACCTCTCCTCAGGAGGTTGTTCTTCCCTTGTACTGTTCATCATCAGCCCAGGAGGCAATCCACCACCACCACAAAGGAGTAGGATATTACACCACAACGGTGGCCTGAACCTGTATAGATCTTGTGTCTCTTGTGTTGTGAGTTCATCGAACTAAGCTTAGTAATCGCGGCGAGGCTGAGAGCGAGATTCGGTATGGGGAAATCTTCATGCGCACCCCAGTGTTCGAACCTCAAGGGTTTTGCTGGAACCCGAAATCCGACATTTGGCGCACCAGGTAGGGGTGCGCTGAAATCTTCCCTCCGCTGATCCATGTCCCATCGCTTTGTCGCATCCATGTCTGACGCCCACCGGGCCCGTGCTGAGCGCCGGGCCGCTCTCGCCGCACGCGTCGTCCAGACGGCTCCTGTCGGTGGACCTCCCCGTCATTCCCTGTCGCCTGTCGCTAACGCCGCCACCGGCCTGGTGGGGAACAAGCAGCAAGCATCCTCGCTACACCCCTCGGTGTGGCGGGACGGCCGCACCACCACTTGATCGCTGACTCCAGCCGGCTCATCGTTGCACGCTCGTCACGTCCCCACGGACGCGCAGGCCGCGCTGCTTATCGCGCGAGCTCCTGCGTTACCGCCCCATCGACGACCTCTACAAGGAATGGCTTGCTCGCATCACCGAGCTCATCAGTGCGGCAGGGGGCTCTCCCGCGCCGTCCCTCTCATTGCCTCGCCCTCCGCTAGGTGCGGGCAACGTGGCTCAAGGAGCGCCTCTACCACCTCTGCCCCAAGACGGTGCCCAGGCGCCAAGGCGCGCGACCCCTGGGTGTGACCCACCATGTCTCCCGCGCGACAAGAGGGAAGCTGTCAAGAAATCCCTCGGCCTCAAGAAGGCGCCCCCATGCTCCCTGCACCGGCACGACAAGACCGCGTGCTACCGGCGGTGGCGGTGCGTGGGTACCGTCAAGAGCAAGCTTCACGTCAGCAAGGGGCCTCGGTGACCACAGCAGGCTGCCGCACCTTCACCCCCGAGCTGCGTAGCGTTGCCTGGCCGGCAAGTTCAAGCCGGACCTGCCTCCTCACTATGACGGCACCCCCAACCTCGCAGAGTTCTTGCAGCTCTACGAGCTGAGCATCGAGGCGGCCAACAGCGACGAGAAAGTCATGGCGAATTGGTTTCCCATGGCACTCAAGGACGGTGCCCGCTCGTGGCTCCTGAACCTGCCTCCCAGCTCGATCTCCTCCTGGGACGAGATGTGCAGCCGCTTCATCGCCAACTTCCAGGGCACTCGCGACCGCCCCCCGGCCGCGGGTGACCTGTGCCGCATCAAGCAACATGCTGGGAAGACCTTGCAGAAATACATCCAACACTTCAATAGCGTCCGCCTCAAGATCCCCAAGGTGACGGACGAGGCCATCATCTTAGCGTTCTCTGATGGCATCCGTGACGTCAAGATGAAGGAGGAGCTTGCCATCCACGAGGAGTTGTCCACATCCCTGGAGATGTTCAACCTGGCGACCAAGAGCGCGAGAGCTGAGGAAGGATGCCTCTCCCTCCTCGAGCTCCCAGCTGCCGACCCGGAAGAAAAGTAGACCAAGGCCAAGGATGTGAAGCGTAAGGGAGTAGCCGTGCTCACGACGGAACCAGACATGAAGCACGGCAGGGATCAGCCGAAGTCGTCCAAGGGCAGCTGACCGTTCTGTGCCTTCCCCAACCTCCACACCCACAACACCAACGATTGCGAGGAGCTCGGGGCCGTTTGAGAAGGACGCTTCGGTCGACGCCCCAAGCGCAACGACCGGGGCCACGGCCCAGGAGGAGGACATGGCGGAGGACGATGGGACGACCGTGGCCCTCATCAGGAGTGGCGTGACCGACCTCGTGAGGATCGCTGGCAGGACCAGCCTCACGAGGGCGCCTGGAGGGACCAGCCTCGCGAGGGCGCCTGGAGGGATCAGCCTCGCGAGGACCGCCCCCAGGGTAACGCAGTCCTTCCTCCTCCGCCGCTGCCGCCAAGAAGGAATGATGACCATCATCAATACGAGGGGGCTGGGGGCTTCCAGGAGCCACGTGCTATCGCTTGCATCTTGGGTGGAGCTCAGGCCCCAACCTCTCAACGCATATTCAAGCAGTTTGCTCGCGAGGGAAATGCAAGCCCTTCCTAGGCTCGAGGCCACGCGCCCGCTCAGGTGGTCCAAGTGCGCCATCACCTTCAGCTCGGCAGATCAACTCAAGTGTGCGGCTACTTCTGGCGTTCTCCCGATACTCTGCTCACCAGTCATCAGCAACGTGCAAGTAACCAGGACCCTCGTCGATGGCGGCGCAGGGCTTAACGTCCTGTCCGTTGAGATGTTCGACAACCTTCAAGTGCCATATGATCAACTTCAGCCTACCAAGCCCTTCTCAGGAGTTACCGACGATTCCACCACCCCGATAGGGCAGGTCCACCTCCCTGTCACCTTCGGACAGCGCGACAACTACTGCACCGAGCTCATCGACTTTGACGTCGCCCACATCCACCTGCTGTAAATGCCATTCTCGGGTATCCAGCCCTGGCCAAGTTCATGGTAGTGACCCACCACGGCTACAATGTCCTCAAGATGCCAGGAAGCGGTGGAATCATCACGGTCCCCTGCGAAGAGAGAGATGCGGTGTGCTCCCTTGAGCGTGCCTTCCAAGCCGCAGCAATCTGGGACCCGGACAGCAGGGTGAGAACCCTCCTGAGGCCATCCCCAAGAAGAAGAAGGAACCGCTCCGCACAGGGCCTCAGGAGGCTGGCACCTCAGGTGGTGCCGCGTCAGGACCAGCGCCCGTGCTTGGGGCGCCTCCTTCCATCGAATAGGAAGGCACGCCCGGCGCCCTCCTCGGGCAGGGCTCGGGGGCTTTCTTATGGAGGGCCTCAGACCTCACCAACATCACAAGGGAGGCACTCGGGCACCACTTGGAGGTGTGCTTCGTGGCACGTTTCCCTCAGGAAGGCATAGGGCGTGGCAAGCCCAACGTTCAAGAGTTCATTGCCAAGACCACTCAGGAGCTTCAGGAAGCTAGGGCCGTGCGCGGCGACCGCCGCTTGCCCGGTGCAGCTCCCCATCCACGCGAGGATGGTGGGTTGCGCGTCTGCGTTGATGTCCCAGGGCTCAACCGAGCCACATCTCAGGAGCGCTTCTGGCCTTCGCGTGTGGGACGCTGCGAGGGTCCGCCGCACAGCTACGTTCGCATGCCTTTCAGCCTGCCAACCGCGGCTACCACCTACCAGCATCACCTGTGGAGCATTCTGGCGGCTCAGGAGGCCAGGTACCACGTGGTCCTAGCAGAGATGGAGACGGTCCTCAAGGAACCACCTGGACCCCCAGAGCCTCCTAAGGCTCAGGGCCCTAGTGGCTCGTGAGGGTTGGCCCCTTCACCGCGCGTCTTCAGCTGCTCCAACACCCCCTCTACAATGGAACCAGGTGACATCTCCCAAGTTCATTTCAGCTGGGAGCGCCCTAAGGGCTGCATCATCCCCAGGCCACGTGGGTCCATCCCCGCGGCATGTATCTCTTTTTATGTCCTTAGCTTACCTTGCTAGGGGCGCCCCTCGGGTTGCATCATCCCCAAGCCGCTTGGGTCTGACCCAGTGGCATGTATCCATTCTGCATTTATCTAAGTTGATTTGCCTTTCATGCCTAATCTACATGTGATTATCACCTGCTCGATTGCCACCTACCACGGGAGCCGCTCGCGCTGGCACGGTGCTTGTGCACGGGTCCGTCCCTGAAACGCCGACAAATCTGAGCGGTCGAGCTCTGGCCCGTGGCATGCCCTGCGCGCGTCACCTCACCAGGTCCTCAGTGCCCTCACCCTTTTCTCAGAGCAACCAATGGCCGGCTGGCAATCATAATGGCAGCCCGTGCCTTTCCCGTGCTGATTTACAGGAACCTCCTGAGGTCTACGACGGGCGGCACCATGAGTTCCCTCTCTTTCCCATGCGATCCGCTTGGGCGTTAAAAGGGGGGCTCCTGAGAATCGTGACTCAGGAGCTCTTACTGGCTCACCAACCCTCACCCCCTGGCCTTGACCACGGCATCGCGACCTGGCATACCAGCGGCGGCTGAGCTCGCTCAAGGGCCGGGACCTGAGGACGCAGAGCACGAAGGAGAGTGCGGGGAAGAAGGGGGAGGCTCACACGGGCCTAACCTAGCTATGCCACGGCTGCTGACGCACAAGTCTGGCGCAACGCAAGGGAACGACTCCAGATTGCCGAGATAAGTTTCACGCCAGGAACAACTAGTCGTTACAACATGGAATTTCTCACTTGATGCGGCCCTGTGGCGGCAACATTGCCTTCCTTTCTCACCTCTCGGCAGCTGCTTGCGCGCTAAAGGGGACCTCCTGAGCATCGCGCATCAGGGGCTCTTACTAGACCTTGGGCCGCTCACCTCCTGGCCTTGACCACGGCATCGCGACCTGGCATACCAGCGACAGCTCCAGCCTTCCTGGGGACCGGGACCTTTAGCGTAGAGCACCAAGTCGTCGCGTGGTTAGAAAGGGGGAAGAGCCGGGACATGACAACCACTCGCATGATTTCATAATAAGGATATCATCAACAAAAGACATCGCAGACCCTTTACACGCCCCCACGGGGTGTATATCGATTCCTCGCAGGGAACAAAAGGAAAGAACTTTGAGGAGCCCTGACTACGCACATCTTCGTGGCCGACGCCATCCTCAACAGTGGGACATAGGAGACCGGCGCCAACCTCATCCAAATCATCGGCAGCGACGACCCGATGCCGCCGCCTTGCTCTGGGCGCGGCGATAGCTTGGGGGTGCGTAGCTGTCATTGCTCGTCTCCGGAGTCTTGTAGAGTTCGGGAGAGTCGACGGGCTCCTGAGCATCGCTGCTGCTGCCGGAGGAGCCATTGGGGGAGCGGACGGCAGCCCCAGCCACTGCCGCGTCGATCTCCTGACTGCCCCCTCCGGGGCAGCACTCCAGGCGGCGGCCTTCTGCGTCGAAGACCTTGAAGGACAACATGGAGGCGCCATCGTATTCAAAATGGATCACGAGGGCACCCCCCATTCGGCAGACCCGGGCGACTTCCCCCAGCCTTGGATCATGAAGATCTTGCCCGAGGAAATGACTTCAACCTCCGGTCCGGTCGCCGGGGTGACACAGTCGGCGTGCTGCAGCCAAAGCTCGAGTGGCCGCCTCGGCTGCATCTCGGTGGAGAAAAACGAAGGAAGGCAGATCTAGGTGCTTGGAGGCATCGCCGCGTGCAGCACGAGCTCGCGAGAGGAGTCCGCGGCGTGGACTCCAAGGGCGACAGCACGCGCCACCATGGCACGCCGACCTCGGCTGTGGCGCGGGCAGCGTTGCTCGCCGCCCCTTTCTCCGGAGCCCTCAGCTGGGGCGCACTAGAGTAGCGGGTACCCGGGAGGTGGCCACTCGCACCAAGGCCTCATCATCTCCCGCCTCTCGACCTCGCCATGGTGGTGGACCGGCCTCTTTTTCGGCAGGAGCGGATCGAGTCCGTCCCGGGGAGCCTTCCCCTTCTCTTCGGCCGAGAATCTATGGATCGGCGCCATTGGTGTCAAGACTGGAGGTGGAGCAGAGAAGAAGAAGCAAGCAGAGCAGGAAGAGTTGGGCGACGGGGGATCTCGCCCCTCCTCATTTATAGCCCAAGGGAGGCCAACCGTCAACCTCCATGACCGCAGGTAATGATAACCCTTTTTGCGTGCAGCAGGGACCCGTCAAGTCAGCCAGTTGCCGAGGCAGCAAGGGGAAGCGGAGATGCCAACGTCCAATTAGTCACCACGCGTCGACCAAGGCCGTAGGCTGTTGGGGCCCACGGCGCTTCGCACTTGCCCTTTCGCTTCGCTGCTAAGCCAAGTCCGAGCGCGCCTTGGGCCCAGGGGCTACTGTCGGCGTTCTGGGAACGGGGGTCCCTAGACTTGCCTGCCTGCGGCCCGCGGCATGGCTCTGCCAGTGGCCCAGTATGGCCCATCTTCGTCAACCAACACTCAAGACCCTCGCGAGGGGCCAAGCCTCGCGAGGCGGATGACACAAGGCCTCCTCAGGAGCAGCCTCACCAGGCAGGCTCGCGATGGACGCGAAGAGATCAAGGCGTGGGGTACCTCGCAAGGTTCCCGTGACACAAGCCATGACGACCAAGGCCAGGCGGGTGCCAGGCGGGCGCCAGCGCATGTAGTGTCCTCATTTCCCCTTTGGTGCTAAGGGGGCAAGCGCAGGCGCGGAATACTGAGGCATCAGACAATGCTTTCCATATCGGTGCAACAAGGCCAAGGCCAGCAAGACGGAAGGATGGAGGTCATCGTGGAGCCCAAGACAGCGTCACCACCAGCGCGTTTGACAGGCGAAGACCACCTTTAGTCAGGATAGCTTGTACTAGATGTCCCCTTTCAAATTGGCCGTTGTTGGATTCCTTCCCGCTCAATATTTGGGGAGAGGACCAGGGCCTCTATAAATAGGACTAGCCACCACAGAAGGAGGGGATCGTTCAGATCATTCTTATCCACACCACACCAGCTCAAGAACACCTTTCCTCAGGAGGCTGTTCTTCCCTTGTACTGTTCATCATCATCCCAGGAGGCAATCCACCACCACCACACAGGAGTAGGGTATTACACCACAACGGTGGCCCGAACCTGTAAAGATCTTGTGTGTCTTGTGTTGTGAGTTCATCGAGCTAAGCTTAGGGATCACGGCGAGGCTGAGAGCGAGATTCGGTAGGGGGAAATCTTCGTGCGCACCCCAGTGTTCGAACCTCAAGGGTTTTGCCGGAACCCGAAATCCGACAATCCCATCTTGGGGCCTTTTCCGGCGCTCTGCCGAGGAGGGAATCGATCACGGAGGGCTTCTACATCAACACCATAGCCTCTCCGATGAGTTGTGAGTAGTTTACCACAGACCTTCGGTTCCATACTTATTAGCTAGATGGCTTCTTCTCTCTCTTTGAATCTCAATACAAAGTTCTCCTCGATCTTCTTGGAGATCTATTCGATGTAATTCTTTTTGCGCTGTGTTTGTCGAGATCCGATGAATTGTCGGTTTATGATCAAGTTTATCTATGAGAAATATTTAAATCTTCTCTGAATTCTTTTATGTATGATTGGTTATCTTTGCAAGTCTCTTGGATTTATGAGTTTGGTTTGGCCTACTAGATTGATCTTTCTTGCAATGGGGGAAGTGCTTAGCTTTGGGTTCAATCTTGTGGTGTCCTTTCCTAGTGACAGCAGGGGCAGCAAGGCACGTATTGTATTGTTGCCATCGAGGATAAAAAGATGGGGTTTATATCATATTGCTTGAGTTTATCCCTCTACATCATGTCATCTTGCCTAATGTGTTACTCTGTTCTTATGAACTTAATACTCTAGATGCATGCTGAATAGCGGTCGATGTGTGGAGCAATAGTAGTAGATGCAGGCAAGAGTCGGTCTACTTGCTGCAGACGTGATGCCTATATACATGATCATGCCTAGATATTCCCATAACTATGCACTTTTCTATCAATTGCTCGACAGTAATTTGTTCACCCACCGTAATATTTATGCTATCTTGTGAGAAGCCACTAGTGAAACCTATGGCCCCCGAGTCTATTTACCATCATATAAGTTTCCAATCTACTATATTTTGCAATCTTTACTTTCCAACCTATATCATAAAAATACCAAAAATATTTATCTTATCTTATTATCTCTATCAGATCTCACTTTCTCAAGTGGTCATGAAGGGATTGACAACCCCTCTATCGCGTTGGTTGCGAGGTTCTTGTTTGTTTGTGTAGGTATGAGGGACTTGCATGGAGCCTCCTACTGGATTGATACCTTGGTTCTCAAACACCGAGGGAAATACTTACGCTACTTTGCTGCATCACCCTTTCCTCTTCAAGGGAAAACCAACGCAGTGGTCAAGAGGTAGCAGGGAACCCTTACCTGAGATCCGCTAGTTTTGACACCGACAACTGGGTCCATAACTTGAGGGTTATTCTCATTGCTGCACAGAAGAATTACGTCTTGGAAGCACCGCTACGTGCAAGACCCGCTGCAGGAGCAACGCGGGACGTTGTGAACGTCTGGTAGAGTAAAGCTGATGACTACTCGATAGTTCAGTGTGCCATGCTTTACGGCTTAGAACCGGGACTTCAACGACGTTTTGAACGTCATGGAGCATATGATATGTTCCAGGAGTTGAAGTTAATATTTCAAGCAAATGCCTGGGTTGAGAGATATGAAGTCTCCAATAAGTTCTATAGCTACAAGATGGAGGAGAATAGTTCTGTCAGTGAACATATACTCAAAATGTCTGGGTATAACAACCACTTGATTCAGCTGGGAGTTAATCTTCCTAATGATAGTGTCATTGACAGAATTCTTCAATCACTGCCACCAAGCTACAAGACCTTCTTGATGAACTATAATATGCAAGGGATGAACAAGACAATTCCCAAGCTCTTCGCGATGCTAAAGGCTGTAGAGGTAGAAATCAAGAAGGAGCATCTAGTGTTGATGGTCAACAAGACCGCCTGTTTCAAGAAAAAGTGTAAAGGGAAGAAGGGGAACTTCAAGAAGAACGGCAAGCAAGTTGCTACTCAAGTGAAGAAGTCCAAGTCTAGACCTAAGTCTGAGGCTGAGTGCTTCTACGACAAAGGAACTGATCACTGGAAGCAGAACCGCCCCAAGTATTTGGCGGATAAGAAGGATGGCAAGGTGAACAAAGGTATATGTGATATACATGTTATTGATGTGTACCTTACTAATGCTCGCATAGTGCACAGGTATTTGATCTTGGTTCATTGCTTATATTTGCAACTCGAAACAGGGACTACAGATTAAGTGAAGATTGGCTAAGGACGAGGTGACGATGCGCGTGGGAAATGGTTCCAAAGTTGATGTGATCGCCGTCGGCACGCTACCTCTACATCTACCTTCGGGATTAGTATTAGACCTGAATAATTGTTATTTGGTGCCAGCGTTAAGCATGAACATTATATCTGGATCTTGTTTGATGCAAGATGGTTATTCATTTAAATCTGAGAATAATGAGTGCTCTGTTTATATGAGTAATATCTTTTATGGTCATGCACACTTGAAGAGTGGTCTATTTTTGTTGAATCTCGATAGTAGTGACACACATATTCATAATATTGAAGCCAAAAGATGCAGAGTTGATAATGATAGTGCAACTTATTTGTGGCACTGCCATTTGGGTCATATTGGTGTAAAGCGCATGAAGAAACTCAATTCTAATGAACATTTGGAATCACTTGATTATGAATCACTTGGTACTTGCGAACCATGCCTCATGGGTAAGATGACTAAAACTCCATTCTCCGGAACAATGGAGCAATCAACAGATTTGTTGGAAATCATACATACTGATGTATGTGGTCTGATGAATATCGAGGCTCGCGGCAGGTATCATTATTTCCGACCTTCACAGATGATTTAAGCATATATGGGTATATCTACTTGATGAAACATAAGTCTGAAACATTTGAGAAGTTCAAAGAATTTCAGAGTGAAGTGGAAAATCATCGTAACAAGAAAATAAAGTTTCTACGATCTGATCATGGTGGAGAATATTTGAGTTACGAGTTTGGTCTTCATTTGGAACAATGTGGAATAGTTTCGCAACTCACGCCACCCGGAACACCACAGCATAATGGTGTGTCCGAACATTGTAACCGCACTTTATTAGTTATGGTGTGATCTATGATGTCTCTTACTGATTTACCGCTATTGTGTTGGGGTTATGCTTTAGAGACGGCTGCATTCATGTTAAATAGGGCACCATCTAAATCAGTTGAGACGACACCTTATGAACTGTGGTTTGGCAAGAAACCCAAGTTGTTGTTTCTTAAAGTTTGAGGCTGCGATGCTTATGTGAAAAAGCTTCAACCTGGTAAGCTCGAACCCAAATCAGAGAAATGTGTCTTCATAGGATACCCAAAGGAGACTGTTGGGTACACCATCGATCATAGATCCGAAGGCAAGACATTCGTTGCTAAGAATGGATCCTTTCTAGAGAAGGAAATTCTCTTGAAAGAAGTGAGTGGGAGGAAAGTAGAACTTGATGAGGTAACTGTACCTGCTCCATTATTGGAAAGTAGTTCATCACAGAAATTAGTTCCTATGATTCCTATACCAATTAGTGAGGAAGCTAATGATGATGATCATATAACTTCAGATCAAGTTACTACTAAACCTCGTAGGTCAACCAGAGTAAGATCCGCACCAGAGTGATACGGTAATCCTGTTCTGGAGGTCATGTTACTTGACCATGACGAACCTACGAACTATGAGGAAGTGATGATGAGCCCAGATTCCGCGAAATGGCTTGAGGCCATGAAATCTAAGATGGGATCCATGTATGAGAACAAAGTATGTACTTTAGTTGACTTGCCCGATGATCGGCAAGCCATCGAGAATAAAAGGATCTTCAAGAAGAAGACTGACGCTGACGGAAATGTTACTGTCTACAAAGCTCGACTTGTCGGGAAAGGTTTTTGACAAGTTCAAGGAGTTGACTACGATGAGACTTTCTCACCCATAGCGATGCTTAAGTCCGCCCGAATCATGTTAGCAATTGCTGCATTTTATGATTATGAAATTTGGCAAATGGATGTAAAGACTGCATTCCTGAATGGATTTCTGGAAGAAGAGTTGTATATGATGCAACCAGAAGGTTTTATCAATCCAAAGGATGCTAACAAAGTGTGCAAGCTCCAGCGATCCATTTATGGACTGGTGCAAGCATCTCGGAGTTGGAATAAACGTTTTGATAGTGTGATCAAAGCATATGGTTTAATACAAACTTTTGGAGAAGCCTGTATTTACAAGAAAGTGAGTGGGAGCTCTGTAGCATTTCTAATATTATATGTGGATGACATATTGTTGATTGGAAATGATATAGAATTTCTAGATAGCATAAAAGGATACTTGAACAAGAGTTTTTCAATGAAAGACATCGGTGAAGCTGCTTATATATTGGGCATCAAGATCTATAGAGATATATCAAGACACTTAATTGGACTTTCACAAAGCACATACCTTGATAAAGTTTTGAATAAGTTCAAAATGGATCAAGCAAAGAAATGTTTCTTGCCTGTGTTACAAGGTATGAAGTTGAGTCAGACTCAATGCCCAACCACTGCAGAAGATAGAGAGAAAATGAAAGTTGTTCCCTATGCTTCAGCCATAGGCTCTATCATGTATGAAATGTTGTCTACCAGACCTAATGTGTGCTTGGCTATTAGTTTGGCAGGGAGGTACCAAAGTAAAACATGAGTGGATCACTGGACATCGGCCAAGAACATCCTGAAATACCTGAAAATGACTAAGGATATGTTTCTCGTTTATGGAGGTGACGAAGAGCTCGTCGTAAATGGTTACGTTGATGCAAGCTTTGACACCGATCCGGCTGACTCTAAGTCACAAACCGAATACGTATTTATATTGAACGGTGGAGCTGTAAGTTGGTGCAGTTCTAAGCAAAGCATCATGGCGGGATCTATGTGTGAAGCGGAGTACATAGCTGCTTCGCAATCAGCAACTGAAGGAGTCTGGATAAAGGAATTCATATCTGATCTAGGTGTCATACCTAGTGCATCGGGTCCTATGAAAAACTTTTGTGACAATACTGGTGCAATTGCCTTGGCAAAGGAATCTAGATTTCACAAGAGAACCAAGCACATCAATAGATGCTTCAATTCCATCCGCGATCAAGTCAAGGAGGGAGACATAGAGATTTGCAAGATACATACGGATCTAAATGTTGCAGACCCATTAACTAAGCCTCTCTCACGAGCAAAACATGATCATCACCAAGACTCCATGGGTGTTAGAATCATTACTGTGTAATCTAGATTATTAACTCCAGTGCAAGTGGGAGACTGAAGGAAATATGCCATAGAGGCAATAATAAAGTTGTTATTTATATTTCCTTATATCATGATAAATGTTTATTATTCATGCTAGAATTTTATTAACAGGAAACTTAGTACATGTGTGAATACATAGACAAACATGGTTAAGTTTCCTAGCCATAGACATGAGTTGTCATTTGATGAACGGGATCACATCATTAGAGAATGATATGATTGACTTGACCCATCCGTTAGCTTAGCACGATGATCAATTAGTTTGTTGCTATAGCTTTCTTCATGACTTATACATGTTCATATGACTATGAGATTATGCAACTCCCGAATACAAGAGGGATACTTTGTGTGATTTCAAAACGTTGAAATGTAACTAGGTGATTATAAAGATGCTCTACAGGTGTCTCCGATGGTGTTTTTTGAGTTGGCATAGATCGAGATTAGGATTTGTCACTCCGATTGTCGGAGAGGTATCTCTGGGCCCTCTCGGTAATGCACATCACTATAAGCCTTGCAAGCAATGTGACTAATAAGTTAGTTATGGAATGATGCATTACGGAACGAGTAAAGGGACTTGCCGGTAATGAGGTATTGAGATACGGACGGTCGAATCTCGGGCAAGTAACATACCGATGACAAAGGGAACAACGTATGTTGTTATGCGGTTTCACCGATAAAGATCTTTGTCAGTGTCAAAACTGGCGGATCTCGGGTAGGGGGTCCCGAACTATGCGTCTAGGCGGATGGTAACAGGAGAC
This sequence comes from Aegilops speltoides, assembly GCA_021437245.1. Classification (NCBI taxonomy): domain Eukaryota; kingdom Viridiplantae; phylum Streptophyta; class Magnoliopsida; order Poales; family Poaceae; genus Aegilops; species Aegilops speltoides. The sequence goes on along the minus strand of CM038142.1, from coordinate 140,418,877 downwards.
GAGGGACACGATGTTTTACCCAGGTTCGGGCCCTCTTGATGGAGGTAAAACCCTACGTCCTGCTTGATTAATATTGATGATATGGGTAGTACAAGAGTGGATCTACCACGAGATCCAGGAGGCTAAACCCTAAAGCTAGCCTATGGTATGATTGTTGTAATGTAACTTGTGTCCTACGGACTAAAGCCCTCCGGTTTATATAGACACCGGAGAAGGCTAGGGTTACACAGAGTCGGTTACAATGGTAGGAGATCTACATATCCGTATCGCCAAGCTTGCCTTCCACGCCAAGGAAAGTCCCATCCGGACACGGGACGGAGTCTTCAATCTTGTATCTTCGTAGTCTTGGAGTCCGGCGGACGATGATAGTCCGGCTGTCCGGACACCCCCTAATCCAGGACTCCCTCAGTAGCCCCTGAACTAGGTTTCAATGACGATAAGTCCGGCGTGCATAATGTTCGGCATTGCAAGGCGGGTTCCTCCTTTGAATAATCCAGAGAAGATCATGAACACCAGGATGGTGTCCGGCTCTGCAAAATAAATTCCACATTCCACCGTAGAGAGAATAAAATGTACACAAGTCCAATCTGCTGACGTATTTTGCGGCACGACATCACACCGCTACCAAGCCTTTACTTGATTTGTTTTTTATTATACCACCTCAACACGTTTAGCGAAGCGGTTTCCTTGGCACGTCTTGTCGAAGCATAGGTCGTGTTCCCCTTATTCCGGGATTCTCATCAATACGGACGTGGGTAACCCAACCGCGCCATTGATGGTGGCGCTTGGGAGATAAGCGAGTTTTACCAGGCTGGTGGGGGCGCATAGTCTTCGCCCGCCTATATATAAGGGATAAGGATTCACCTTTTCACCCACGCCTTCTTCCTCCTTTGCTTATCCACCTTCGCGCACTCAAGGTCCAACACCCAAGCTCGCGCATCTTGTCTTAACCTTCCCCGACCATGTCCGGAGGGGGAGGCAAATGGTTGGCTTCCACTGTCAAGGAGGAGCACATCACCAAGCTGCGCAGCGCCGGATACCTTTCCGGCGATATCGCGCATTGGCTGCCCGACGAGGGGCAGCTCATCCCTACCCCCGGTCCCCATGAGAGGGTCGTTTTCCTTCCCCACTTCCTTCGCGGACTGGGCTTTCCACTTCACCCCTTTGTCCGGGGGCTCATGTTCTACTACGGCCTGGATTTCCACGATCTGGCGCCGAACTTCATCCTCAACATCTCGGCGTTCATCGTCGTGTGTGAGGCCCTCCTCTGCATCCGGCCCCACTTCGGCTTGTGGCTCAAGACCTTCAACGTCAAGCCGAAGGTAGTGAAGGGCACCAGGTAGTCTTGGGCGCCATGTTGGGCAAGATGCCCAACGTCCTCTGGTTCGAAGGGGCCTTCGTGGACTCCGTCAAGGGGTGGCAATCGGGCTGGTTCTATATCACCGAGCCGCGCGACCCTACGTGGGCGACGGCCCCCGAGTTTAGATCTGGTATCCCTACGTAGCTCACCTCCTGGAAAGAGAAGGGCTTGCTGTGGGGTAATCCGAAGGAGCTGACGGGACTCCGAGCCTGTATCCAGAAGCTGGTGAACAAGAAGCTCAGGCTCGTTGACGTGGTCCAAGTCATGCTCGTCCGCTGGATCCTCCCATGCCAAGAACGGGCGAGGAGTGGCCTTCAAGGGCCAGGCCTCCGGCGAGATCGTAAGTATCCGGATCCCTGATATGCAATTTCTTTCGTGCCACATAGTGTCCTACTAATGCCGCATACTGCCCGTAGTCTGGCCGATGATGATCTCCCCGCTTCATCAAGCGGGTCGTTGGCCCCGTCGGATGTGGATTCACTTCCGACTGCCTCTTCTCCCCGCGCCGATGAGGACGCCGAGGAGGATCGAAAAAGGACCCATCGGGGAGGAGCTCGGGGCGCCGCAAGGCAACCTCTGGACTTTGCGCCGGACTCTCGTCGGAACTGCGGTGGTTCCAGAGTCCGACAATGCGCCCCTTCGAAAGAAGGGCAAGACCGTGGCGCCGGCGGCCTCCGTCCCAGCCGGAGGTGCGGACAACTTCTTGGAGGCGCTCAAAGGCGCTTCCATCGAGGAAGAACACCGCCTTTATTATGAGTACGGTGATTGAAGGTCCAGCTTCGCCAAGAGCGGGCTGACCAAGCCTCGATAGCCTTTTTAACAGGCTTTGAGGAAGAAGTTAAAATTGTGTAATGTAATACCGCATAGACAGTAGCCCACGATGTTGGTTCGGTGTTGGAAAGAAAAGCGGACCGAGGATCTAAAAGATATTCGCAGAGTTGCTAATAAATTATGTCAATATGGGTTTGCGGGCTGTCTTTCTGACCTCTGCCGACTTGACTACGGAGGTTGGTACATTAAAGCAAGATCTCGGCGGTTCGGCGAGAGCTCGCCATGCCAAGAGGCAGCTCGAGGACAAAGAAGGTGAGTAGCACCACTTTGAATTGTTACCTTCTGAGAAAAGGATTTCGGTAGCAATAAAATTAACAAGGATAATATGGGTATTGCAGGGGCAACAAACGAGGTGGTAGCCTTGAAGGAGGCTGTGTCCGCGACAAACGCAAAGGCGGTCTTGATCAGCAGAGCGAGAAAAGCAGGAGTGGCAGTGGCGGAAGTGCGGCAAGAGCTCCGTGGCTCTCATGGAGAAGCATGAGAGCTTGGAGCGACTACAAGACTCGAGTCCGAGCTTGCCTCGTCTCGAAAGTGCTAAGTCCGCCAAGGCCGAGGCCTGTAAGGCCCTTCGGAGGTTGAAGATGTGAAGAAGATTGCGGTGGGTAAGGCATTTTTCATGCAAAGCAAGCATGTTAATGTAAACTACGACACTTACCGCATTCGGAGCTCTCGAGGCGTTTGCAGATCTGCGCGTAGTGTGTCCGATGCGCCGCATTCTACCGTGGCGAGGAGGGAGCTCAGCGGAGAAGGTCTTCGGTCTCGATGGTGAGGCCGGCCATCCGGTGCCCCCAAGCGACCAGTGAAGCGGTGGTCGAACTCCTAAGGTAGCCGAGGAGGACATGAAGGGCCTTATAGTCCGGTGTGGCTGGACAGGCCATGCTCAGGAGCTACTTCGTCCTCGTCGGCAGGCTGGTGGATCGTGCCCTGGGTGGAGGTCATCAAGCGCTCACTTTGTATTGAAGGTGCTCGTCGGGCCCTTGCCCGCACAAAGGTGCTGCTGGGCAGGCTGGATGCGGAGAAGCTTCTTCTTGACCCGCCGCCACGGGCAAGGAGTATCGTACACCGAAATGTATTATAAAACTGTCTGAAGGGAGCCCGCGATATTGCGGATGAATGCCCTAGAGATGTAATTTTGAGTGAACTTCGTGTATTATCCTCGCGCTGAAAACTTTGTTCATGTGCGCTTTGAGCAACGCTTGTTTAATTTAAAATATTACCTTCTGTGCGGCCGTTTATAAAATCTGAGAGATGGCAAGTCATTGGCTTCAGCCCCCAAGCCGCAAGCTGGGGTGTTCGGGAGAACTTGAGCACTCTTGTTCCCATTTTTGGGTCCATCTAGGGAGGCGCTCAACACAACGAACAAGGCAACTGGACTTATAGTGCTTGAACACTCTCACTTAGCCATAGAATTCTATAATTTTAAATTTTGGCGAAGCCCCTAGTATTCGGAACACCGAATTTGGGGCGCTATCCACGCCTTCGTCGGACATTATCCGAACTTCGCCGCGGCGTGAGTCTTGAAGGACCGAAAAGACCTCTCGAGCAGCGACCAGTCTCTCGCCTTATCATGCCGGTCGGTTTAGCTTTCTCCACCGAGGCGCTCGCCTAGCTCAACCGGGCGCAATCGCGGTGGTTCTCCCAAGCCACCTTAGCCGACGGAGCGGAATGTAAGGCACCAAAACGTGGGGCCGGGCAAGCCCAACTATTGACCCAAGACATGATTGGAGCCGATTCATATAATGATATAAGTTCGGGGTGCCGCACTTGTGAAAGTGTTCAGACTTATCACACCATAATGTGGGGAACGTAAGCCCCTGGTGTATTAGGCCGTATCGAAATATACGGGTGCGAGATGTCATGTAATGAACATATATATATAATAACAGCAAAAAGGTGCTGCATCATTTATTAAAGGAAGTCGCTATGAGTGCGGATGATACAAATAGTCACGATAAGCAAGGGTTTTGGACTAGTTAAACATGTCCCCCTCGGGGATGGGCTGCGGACATGGTGTATATAATCAAATTTAATGCTCGTAATTGAGACCACCGAGTGTTAAATCGATTCATTCTTTCTTCCCCGGCTGTTGCATCATGAGTTCGGCAAGTTCACCGCCGGACAGGGCCTCTAGCTAACGGAGTCCTGTGTATACAAAGAAGGAAAATAATAATAAGAAAGAGTGACACACTTGCAATCCCCTGGTGTGGTCGAGCCGCACTGGGTCCATTGTGGTCGTGCCCCTTCCCCTATGCCCATGGTATCTCCAAAGCGTAATGATGTACACGGAGGGTTGTTCTTGCAATCATGCGAGGGCGGGGGTTAGGGCCACATTGCTACGCATGCTCGGATCGTGCTAGGTGGTCTTGGTTGGTGTTGCTTCGGGCGTGTTTGGCTGTATCCGGCCGTTTAACGGCCGGACTCGAAAATTGCCTTAAAAGGCTGCTCTGTACTTCTGCCGCGAGAGCCGCTGTATGTTCCTCCGTTCGGAGGGAGCGGTCCATATTTCCGTTGACCGTGATGACTCCACGAGGGCCTGGCATCTTGAGCTTGAGGTATGCATAATGCGGCACCGTGTTGAACTTTGCAAGCGCGTTCGTCCGAAGCGAGCGTGATAGCCGCTGCGAAATGGGACTATGTCGAAGATTAAATCCTCGCTCCGGAAATTATCCGGGGATCCGAAGACCACTTCCAGTGTGACTGAGCCTATACAATTGGCCTGCACACCTGGTATGACGCCTTTAAAGGTTGTCTTTGTAGGTTTAATCCTTGAGGGGTCTATGCCCATCTTGCGCACTGTATCCTGATAAAGCAGGTTCAGGCTACTGCCGTCGTCCATCAGGACTCTCGTGAGGTGAAATCCATCGACAATTGGGTCTAAAACCAATGCGGCGAATCCGCCATGGCGGATGGTGGTCGGATGGTCTCTTCGATCGAAAGTGATCGGACAAGAGGACCATGGATTGAACTTCGAGGCGACTGGCTTCATCGCGTATACGTCCCTTAGTGCACGCTTCCGCTCCCTCTTGGGTATATGGGTTGCGTAAATCATGTTCACCGTCCGCACTTGTGGGGGGAAACCCTTCTATCCTCTATTGTTCGGCGATCGGGTCTCTTTCTCGTCGTCGTTGTTTAGCCCCTTGTCGTTGTTTTCGGCAATTAACTTGCGTGCCTGCTTAAACACCCAGCAATCTCTGTTGGTGTGATTAGCTGGATTTTCTGGGGTGCCATGTATCTGGCATAAGCGGTCGAGTATTCGGTCCAAATTGGACGGACCCGGAGTGCTTCTTTTGAATGGCTTCTTTCGCTGACCGGGTTTAGAGCCTCGGAATCCGGCGATGATCGCTATATCGTCCTTGTAAATGCGCCGTTAATGCGGCATTTATTTTTAACCGACGCGACCGCCATTGTGGTCCTTAGTATCCGGACTGCTAGAATTTTTACTTGAGGTTGTTGCTGCGGGCTAGCCAGCTATCCTCTCCCGCATAGCGGGTCATTAATGATGTGAGGGCTGCCATGGATTTGGCTTTTCTGTCCCGTGTTTGGGCTAGCCACTCGTCATGGATGTTATGCTTGAAGGCTGCGAGGGCCTCTGCATCCGGACGGTCGATGATTTGGTTTTCTTTCTCAAGAACCGTGTCGAATTATCCGGCCGATTCGTCTGCTGCTGAATTATGTGGCTTAGGTCATCGGCGCTCGTGGTCGCTTTACGTGCCTGGAATTGTCGAGGAATCGGCTTCGAGTGTCTTCCCAACATCAATTGACTCTGCGGGCAAGCTGTTAAGCCAATGCCGAGCTGGTCCTTTAAGCTTGAGTGGGAGATACTTGATGGCATGGAGATCGACGCCGCGGGCCATATGGATGTGAAGGAGATAATCTTCGATCCAAACCGCGGGGTCTGTTGTGCCATCGTAGGATTCGGTGTTTACAGGTTTGAACCCTTCAGGGATTTGATGATCCATTACTTCGTCAGTGAAGCATAGCGGGTGTGCAGCGCCTCTATATTGAGCAATATCGTGACGTAGCTCGAGAGAGCGTTGTCTGCTGTGTTCGGCCCGGCCGGGGTTATTGTATCCAGCATGACGGTATTCGTCATGGGTCGTGGGGCGCCCACGTGATCCGTAGATGGATCTGGATTGCCTTGCTTTGTCCTCCAATACGTCTCACAAGTCCGGCGCGTTCCCTCTTGGCTTCGTACTTTTGGAGCGATGCCGGGGTACGGTCTTGGTGGAGGGCCTGGATGCCTCTCTGTCGCGACCACGGGGTGGTCAGTCGACCGTATCGTGCGCTGGTGATGAAGGTATGTATGCTTCTTCCTCTAATTGGGGGAGCAACTTGAGTCTTGGGTAGCTTTTGGAGGGGCGTTCGAGTTTATACTCTTCGGCCGCGAGGACCTCGGTCCCCCGATCGGCCAGCAGGTCCTGATGAGCTTGAAGCTGCTGCTGCTTTTTCTTTAGGCTATTTGCCGTGGCGATAAGCCTGCGTTTAAAACGCTCTTGTTCGACGGGATCCTCGGGCACGACGAATTCGTCGTCGTTGAGGCTTGCCTCGTCTTCGGAGGGAGGTGTATAGTTATATTCCTCGACCTCTTCGTCTGCCGCCCTCTCGTGAGGGCTTGCTTCTGCATCCTCCTGCGCTGAGTCTTGCTGGAGGGGATTGTCTTCGGCACTCTCTGGGGTATTATTATCTCCTGTGCTAGAATCTCCATTCTTGCTGTGGCGGGATTTAGAGCGGCGCCGCTGACGCCGGCGCTTGGGCTGTTTCTTTAAGGAATCTGCCTCCGCTGCTTCCTCGCCGTCCCGTCTTTTGGGGTGTCCACCATGTATATGTCGTATGACGAGGTGGTCTTCGGTGCCTGTGGCGCTGGCTCTGTTAAATCTCGGCATCGTCGTCCATAGCGTCGATGTCTTGAGTCGTAGTCTAACATGTCGGTTAGATCGCCGGCGAGTGGCTGCAAAGTGGGTGGTGGGTGGGCTCTGAATTTCTTCGTCATCCGTATCCCAACCATCACAGCCATAATCCGCCAGACTCTCCGGATAGCGAGAGATGCTTTAGCGAATTTAGGATGTCGCCAAAGGGCGAGTGTTGGAAGATGTCCGCGGCGGTGAATTCCATAACCGGCGCCCAATCAGATTTGATTGGCAGGGGCATTGGAGGTCCGGAGTCCGGCAAGGAGTCCGGCACCTCGGAGTCACGAGCTTCGCGAGGGACAAGGTTAGTGTTCGGCTCCATCGCCGTAGAAGTTGTAGCCCCTAAGGCGGTGTCCAACCACCGGTCCTCGTCCTGGGCGATCGGCTCTGGACTAAGGGCCGGAGCGGATTCTTGTCGCGCCACCAAGGCCTTTGTTGGCGAGCTAGATCATACCCATCATAAGAGTGCGGCGCGCTTGGCTGTGGCTCGAGGCCGTCGAAGATCAAGTCCCCGCGGATGTCGGCCGTGAAGTTTAGGCTTCCGAATCTGACCTGACGGCCAGGGGCGTAGCTTTCGATCTGCTCGAGATGGCCAAGTGAATTAGCCCGCGATCGAAGCCGCCGAATACGAAGATCTGTCCGGGGAGAAAAGTCTCACCCTAGACAGCGTTGTTGATTGAAGACGCCATCGAGCCTATCGGTGACGACACAGAGGAACTCTCAATGAAAGCACCAATGTCGGTGTCAAAACCGGCGGATCTCGGGTAGGGGGTCCCGAACTGTGCGTCTAGGCGGATGGTAATAGGAGACGAGGGACACGATGTTTTACCCAAGTTCGGGCCCTCTTGATGGAGGTAAAACCCTACGTCCTGCTTGATTAATATTGATGATATGGGTAGTACAAGAGTGGATCTACCACGAGATCAAGGAGGCTAAACCCTAAAGCTAGCCTATGGTATGATTGTTGTAATGTAAGTTGTGTCCTACGGACTAAAGCCCTCCGGTTTATATAGACACCGGAGAAGGCTAGGGTTACACAGAGTCGGTTACAATGGTAGGAGATCTACATATCCGTATCACCAAGCTTGCTTTCCACGCCAAGGAAAGTCCCATCCGGACACGGGACGGAGTCTTTAATCTTGTATCTTCGTAGTCTTGGAGTCCGGCGGACGATGATAGTCCGGCTGTCCGGACACCCCTAATCTAGGACTCCCTCAATCTTCGTAGAATATGTAGGAACCAATATGAGCATCCAGGTTCCACTATTGGTTATTTACCAGAGACGTGTCTCGGTCATGTCTACATAGTTCTCGAACTCGTAGGGTCCGCACGCTTAAAGTTTGATGGCAATCGGTATTATGAGTCTATGTGTTTTGATGTACCAAAGGTGGTTCAGAGTCCCGGATATGATCACGGACATGATGAGGAGTCTCTAAATGGTCAAGACATAAAGATTGATATATTGGACGGCTATATTCGGACACCGGAAGTGTTCCAGAGAAGTTTCGGATAAAACCGGAGTGCCGGAGGGTTATCGGAACCCCCGGGGGAACTAATGGGCCTCGATGGGCCTTAGTGGAGAGAGAGGGGCGGCCAGGGTAGGCCGCGCCCCCCTCCCCCTTCCGAATTGGACTAGGAAGGGGGGCGCCCCCCTTTCCTTCCCCCTCTCCCTCTCCTTCCTTCCTCCTCTCTCCCTTTAGGTGGAAACCTACTAGGACTTGGAGTCCTAGTAGGATTCCCCTCTAGGGCGCGCGCCAAGGAGGGTCGGCCGGCCTCCCCTCCCTCCTTTATATACGTGGGGAGGGGGCACCCTAGAACACACAAGTTGACAATTGTTTTAGCCGTATGCGGTGCCCCCTCCACAGAATTCCACCTCGGTCATATCGTTGTAGTGCTTAGGCGAAACACTGCATCGGTAACTTCATCAACACTGTCAACATGCCGTTGTGCTGATGGAAGTCACGAAACTCTCCCTCGGCCTCAGCTAGATCTAGAGTTCGAGGGACGTCACCGAGCTGAACATGTGCAGATTGCGGAGGTGTCGTGCTTTTGGTACTTGATTGGTTGGATTGCGAAGACGTTTGACTACATCAACCGCGTCACTAGACGCTTCTGCTTACGGTCTACGAAGGTACGTGGACAACACTCTCCCACTCGTTGCTATGCATCACATAGATCTTGCGTGATCGTAGGAATTTTTTTGAAATTACTGCGTTCCCCAACACGGTCATCACCGAGAGTGGGCCCGGTTGTTGTCACTCCGGGGTTGTCGGATCATAACACGTAGTAGGTGACTATAACTTGCAAGATCGTATCTAAAACATGGATATAATGATGAATTTATAAACGGTTCAGATCTGAGTTCATGGCACCCGGGCCCAAAGTGACAAGCATTAAGCATAGCAAAGTCATAGCAACATCAATCTAAGAACATAGTGGATACTAGGGATCAAGCCCTAACAAAACTAACTCGATTACATGATGAATCTCATGCAACTCCTCACCAACTAGCGATCCTACAAAGGAATTACTCACTCCTGGTGGGAAGCATCATGGAATTGGCGATGGAGATTGGTTGGTGATGACGAAGAACGAAGACCCCCCTCTCCGGAGCCCCAAACGGACTCCAAATCTGCCCTCCCGAGGAAGAACAGGGCTTCGTGGCGGCTTCGTCTCATGAAACGCGATAATTCTTTCTCCCTGATTTTTTTCTGAAATAATGTGAATTTATAGTATCGGGGGGTCATCCGCAGGGCCACCAGGTGGGTATAACCCACCTGGGCACGCCAGGAGAGGGGGGCGTGCCCTGGTGGGTTGTGCCCACCCAGGGCCCCTCTCCGGTGGTTGTTGGCTCCAAAAATCTTTATTTATTCCATAAAAAATCCTCGCAAAGTTTCACTTTATTCCGAGGACTTCTATTTCTGCACAAAAACAACACCATGGTAGTTTTGTTGAAAACAGTGTCAGTCCGGGGTTAGTTTCATTCAAATCATGCAAATTAGAGTCCAAAACAAGAGGAAAAGCGTGAGAAAAAGTAGATACGTTGGAGACGTGTCAACTCCCCCAAGCTTAAACATTTGCTTGTCCTCAAGCAATTTAGTGGATAAACTGAAAGTGAGAAAGAAAAACTTTTACGAACTCTTTTGCTCTTGTTTGCATAAATAAGCTTAAACATCACCCAGATTTTCAGCTAGCATTATAACTAACCACGTCAAAAATAACATTTAAAGATTGTGTTAACTCATATCAATGAAATAATCATCTATCGAGCAATAATAAGAGATCTCAAATAGCAACATGTTGTCAAAACAACCATAACATAATATGACAACAGTGGTATCTCGCTAGCCCTTTCTGAGACCGCAAAAGATAAATGCAAAGCACCTCCAAAGTTCAAGCAACGACTAGACATTGTAATTCATGGTATAAAAGATCCAGTCATGATGCACCCAACATTAGCTATACATAATGCATAAATCATGACAATTGTGCTCTCTCAGTTTCTAGCGCTTGTTTCGGAAGGTGATAACAGAACATAAAATTAAATAGAAAGTCCCTTCGCAGAGGGAAGCAGTGATTTGCAGAGGTGCTAGAGCTCAGTTTTAAAAACAGAGATAAATAATATTTTAAGACATGCACCCTTCTTATTCACTTCACAACCATCAATTATCAACATCTTCCATTCTAAGCACGCTAGTGGAAGTTCCCAAGCGGAAAGTAAAGGTTTTGACTCCGTTGGGAGTTTTTGTTTGATTATTCAAGAGATGAACTCTTTTTCATGTTTGCTGTTTGGGAATGGGCACCCCTAATACCGCCCATTTTCTTGTGCGATGGCGAATGAATGAACACTCGACCTGAGAATAACCCGCTTAGCATGGAAGATATCGACCACCTCCCGTCGTTCCATGAATGATCCAGGCACACAAAAAGGATAACTTTTAGAAGTTTTTAGAGGTGGCACATGCAAATTTACTTAGGACGGCAGGGTAATACCGTATATAGGTAGGTATGGTGGACTCATCCGGAATAACTTTGGGTTTAAGGTCTTTGATGTACAAGCAGAGTTCCCACTTAGTACAGGCGAAGGCTAGCAATTAAGATTGAGAAGCGGCCAGCTAGAGAGCAACAACGATCATAACCAGGCATTATGCATAACATTGGGCACTAGCATGAGTAGGATATGAACACCATGAACATAAATATCATAGAGGCTATGTTGCTTTTGATTCAGCTACATGCATGAACATGTGCCAAGTCAAGCCATTCGAACATTCAGAGGAGGATACCATATCATCATACTACATCACAATCATTTTAACGCTATGTTGATATCCGAGATAAATCATTATCAACTCCCAGCTACTAATACATGGCATGAGAAACTATAATCTCTAATTGTCATTGCAAACATGTTTAATCATAATGGGTTGAATCATGGATACTAGGTTAAACATATTTACACAAACAGAACAAGTCGAGCTCATACCAGTTTCTCTTTGCCACGACCAGTTCATTGAATATCATCATTATTGCCTTTCACTTGCACGACCGAATGATATGAAAATAATAATAGTCCAAGAGTGCCATGGACTAAGCTGGAATCTGCAAAAGATTTTATTCAACAGGAGAAGTCAAGGTAAAATGTGATCTTATTAGTTCAACAATTATTCATATGAGAGCCACTCAACATTTTCATCGTGGTCTTCTCCTCGGTAAGACTTGAATAAAAAGAAAAGATATTCAGAGAAACACACTGAAATATTTTTGGAGTTTTTTGTTTTCTTGAACAAGCAAATAAAAGAGAAAAGCAAAAACGAGAAAAACTATTTACACGGGAAAGCTCCCAACAAGCAAAAGAAGAACAAGGAAATCTTTTTGGGGTTTCTTTTTAGTTCTACTACTAAGCTTGCGTAGAAAGTAAACTACTACAACTATTTTTTTGGTTTTTCTAAAGTTTTCCAAACACAGAAGAAGAAAGCAAGAAAATAAATCTAAGCATGGATGATACAACGAAATAGTGTGAACACCGACAAATAGAATGATATGAGTGAACATGAATATAATGTCTGTGCGAAACACGTACTCCCCCAAGCTTAGGCTTTTGGCCTAACTTGGTGGTCGATCAGTAGTTTGGATAGTAGTTGGCATGGTAGCTCACAGAGGCTCTCGGTGCAGAGGCCTCAGCCTGCTGTGTTTCCTTCACTGCTGCATTGTGAGCTCGAGCCTCGCTCTCAAGAACAAAATATCTTCCCAAAGAGCGGGCACAGGCAAATATGTGTCCACAACATGTGATTGGTTAAATAACAGATTATAAGTGAAGTTATCAACCTCTCCCTTGAGAATCTTATGCTCTTTTAAGGTGTCAAAGTCTAAATACTACGTGGGTAGGATGGGATCAAAGGGTAAAGGTGAAACACCCAGCCCTCGTGCTAAACACGTGGCGTAAATTCCACCATAGAACCAACCACTGTTAGCGTTATGCTGAAGTCTATGTGCAACAATCGCTCCAAGGTTGTAATTCCTTTCACCGGTGAGAGCGGTGCGTATGAGGCTCAAGTCTGGAGCACAAAGTGTACTACAGTCTTGCCTGCCTACTATACATTTCCCGCTAAATAATGCAAAATACTGAATTGCGGGAAAATGAATGCTCTTTATTCTACCTTGTGTCACTCCCCTCCTTTCACAGTAACAAAGACTAGTCAAGAAAGATTCGAACTTATCCTTGGGTGGTTCATCAAGCAAACCCCAAAACGGGAGCTTGCAGTGGTAAGCAAAGTTCTCTAATGATATGGTATAAGGATTATCATAAAGCATAAACGACACCCTAGACTCACGTGGAAAATATTTAAATCCTTTGACAAATGATTCAGTAAAAGTTGGTGTTGTTCACACTTATCTAAAAAGGTAGGGACCGAGACCGACATTGTGAACATATTGCTCAAATTCCTCCTTAATGCCCACTCGCATCATATACTCATCGCAAGGCCATAAGCATGTTTTGGTAGTGGCACTTTGTGTAGAACTTTTACTTGGTTCAACATAAGACCGGCGAGCGGAATTGTCATTGGAACATGCCCCGAGGACCTTCTCCTCGAAGAACTTCTTCCAAACAAGCTCATAATCTCCTCGTACCATTTTTCCTATGAACAAAAATCTAAATTTTTAGTTCACATAAGTTTCTCAACAAAACTTCACAAAACTGGTAGCAACTACTCATAGGGATACATAGAGGCCATAGCAAGAATTCAAACTACTTAGAACACTAAGAATTCAACATGCAAGCACATCTACAGAAGCACCACAAGTAGCTATTTATTCAAAGTATAAACCACTAAAACAAAAACTAATTGGACAAATGGTGGAGTCACATACCAAGCAACAATCCCCCGAAACAGTTTCAAAAACGGAGCTTCGAGCAAAGAGATCGAAATCCGCGGGCTTGAGCTCAGGAACACGGGAGAGAGAGAGAGAGCAATGGGGATTTTTCTGGAGGTAAGTGATGATGTGGGCTAAAGAGATAAGTGAGGGAGCCCACATGGGGACCACAACCCACCAGGGCGCGCCTGCGGGTCCTGGCGCGCCCAGGTGAGTGGTGCCCACCTGGTGCACCTCCCTCTGGTAATTTTTGCACCAAAAATTCTTAAATATTCAGAAAAAAAATCGTATAAAATTTTTAGGGCATTATGAGAACTTTTATTTTTGGGTCTTTTTTTATTCCACGGGAAATTCATAAAACAGACAAAACATGGCATTTTATTTTACTTAACTAATAAAAACATAAAACAAAAGGGTAGGACAGAAGGTAGTGCTTACTAAATTCATCAACTTCATACCGCTCAAAAATGATTTATTAATAAGGTTGACCAGGTCTTATTAACAACCACTTTCGGTTAGCATGAAACTGAACAACTTTCGTAAATCACTAAGTTACCTCAATGGGGATATGCATCTCCCCAAAAATAAGCATTTCATATTTCTTTTTGACAGTAGGTAGAGGTATTTGAAAACTACCAATAGTGATTGTCAGAGATTTTTCAATAACATTAATACCATTCACTTGGAATTGTTTCTTCAAAAAGTGCACCGTGTGCTCATTACCATTGATATGAAAAGTGACCTTGCTTTTATTGCAATCAATAACAACCCCTGCAGTATTCAAGAAGGGTCTACCAAGGATAATCGACATGTTTTCATCCTCGGGCATCTCAAGTATAACAAAGTCAGTCAAAATAGTAACATTAGCTACAACAACGGGCCCATCCTCACAGATACCAATAGGTATGGCAGTTTATTTGTCAGCCATTTACAAAGATATTTCAGTAGTTGTGAGTTTATACAAGTCAAGTATTTTATATAAAGAGAAAGGCATAACACTAACACCAACTCCTAAATCACACAAAGCAGTTTTCACATAATGTTTTTTGATAGAGCAAGGTATAGTTGGTATAACAGGATCTCCAAGTTTTTTAGCTACTCCATCTTTGAATGTATAATTAGCAGGCATAGTGGAGTTTTCAGCCTCCGGTATTTTTCTCTTATTTGTGATGATGTCTTTCATATACTTTGCATAAGGAGGCATTTTCAAGATGTCAGTCAAGCGAGTACGCAAAAAGACCGGCCTCAACATTTGAGCAAAGCGTTCAAATTCTTCATCATCATTCTTTTAAGTTGACTTGGGTGGAAAAGGAATAGGTTTTTGAACCCACGGTTATCTTTCTTTACCGTGTTTTCTAGCAATGAAATCAGTTTTATCATACCTTTTATTCTTAGGTTGTGGGTTATCAAGATCAACAGGTGGTTCTATCTCAACATCATTATCTGGTTGTTTATCATTTGGTTGAGCATCCTCATGAACATTATCTTTATCTTTTTCATTATCACTTGGTGGATGTTCATTACCAGATTGAGTTTCAGCATCAGAGATAGAAATTTCATTTTCATTATCAGGAGGTTTCTCTATTTTAGGTTCACTAGAAGCATGCAAAGCCCTATCATTTTTATTTTTAATTTTCTTTTTAGATGGACTAGGTACATTAGCATTAGCCTTTTGAGAGTCTTGTTCAATTCTTTTTGGGTGTCCCTCGGGATAAAGTGGTTCCTGAGTCATTTTACCTCCTCTAGTTGCAACTCTAACAGCAAAGTCATGCATATTATGATTCATTTCATCAAGCAATTCTCTTTGAGATTTAGCAACTTATTCTAACTGAGTTTAACCCATAGAAGCATGTTTTTCAAGACCTCTAACATCATTTGAGATTCTAAATAACAAGTCACTCAAGCGAGCAATCATATCAGAATTATATTTCAATTGTTTCATAACATTTGCATTGAAATGATCTTGTTTATCTAATGTAGTTTTCAAACTCATAAAGGCATTGACTAGGATGCATATTGTGAGGATTATCATTTTCCTTAAATTTCATAAGAGAATTTACCTCTACCACCTTAGGCAGTGGTTATGTATTAAGCCCATGTATTTCTTCAATAGGAGGTAAAATTTTAACATCCTCAGCTTTAATACCTTTTTCCTTCATAGATTTCTTTGCCTCTTGCATATCTTCAAGACTGAGATATAATATGCCCCTCTTCTTCAGAGTGGGTTTAGCCGGTGGTTCAGGAAGAGTCCAATCATCATAGTTTTTCAGTATGTTATTAAATAATTCTTCAGCTTGAGCAATAGTTTGTTCCCTGAAAACACAACCAGCACAACTATCTAGGAAGTCCCTAGAAGCAGCGGTTAGTCCATTATAGAAGATATCAAGTATTTCATTTTTCTTAAGAGGATGATCAGTCAAAGCATTAAGTAATTGGAAAAGCCTCCCCCAAGCTTGTGGGAGACTCTCTTCTTTAGTTTGAACAAAGTTAAATATTTCCTGTAAGGCAGCTTGTTTCTTATGAGCAGGAAAATATTTTTTAGAGAAATAATAGATCATATCCCGGGACTACGCACACAACCAGGTGTAAGAGTACTGTACCAAGCTTTAGCATCACCCTTTAATTAGAAAGGAAATAATTTGAGAATAAAGTTGTAGCGAGTTTTCTCATCATGAGTAAAAAGGGTGGCTATATCATTCAACTTAGTAAGATGTGCCACAACAGTTTCAATTTCATAACCATGGAAAGGATCAGATTCAACCAAAGTAATTAACTGTGGGTCGACAGAGAATTCATAATCCTCATACAGATAGGTGAAGTAGCAAACTTAGGATCATACTTCATTCTAGCATTCAGAGATTTTTCTTTGTACTTGCATAGTAATTTCTCTAGATCATCTCTATCCTTACAAGCAAGAATATCTCTAGTTGCCTCCTCACTCATAACATAACCTTCCGGTACCTTAGGCAAATCAAATCTAGGAAGGCTAGTTCTAGCAGGTGTTTCAAGAGTTTCAATTTCAAGCTCATCATCAGACTCAACAACAGCATGTTGTATTACTCTAGCAATTTGTTCATCAAGAAATTCACCAAGTGGCACATCATCATTATCAAGTAAGGTACTAGCATCATCATAAGCATTATCCATAGTAGAAGTAGCATCATCAGTAACTTGCGACATATTAAAATTCATAGCATGTGGTGGTGTCGCAAGTTTAATCATAATAGAAGGTGAATCTAAAGCAGAGCTGGATGGCAGTTCCTTACCTCCCCTTGTCCTTGAGGGAAATATCTTAGTCTTTGGATCCTTCAGATTCTTCATAGTGATAAATTGATAATAACCCCAAGTGACTCAACAATATAGCTATGCTCCCTGGCAACGGCGCCAGAAAAAGGACTTGATAACCCACAAGTATAGGGGATCGCAACAGTTTTCGAGGGTAGAGTATTCAACCCAAATTTATAGATTCGACACAAGGGGAGCCAAAGAATATTTAAAGGTATTAGCAGCTGAGTTGTCAATTCAACACACCTGGAGATTAATTACCTGCAGCAAAGTGATCAGTAGCAAAGCAGTTTGATAGTTTTGATAGTAGTAGCAGTAGCAACGGTAACAATAACAGTGATAGCAGTATTTTGTAGCAAGTGTAACAATGGCAGCAGCAGCAGTAACTTAGCAAGATCAATATAAATAAATTCATAGGCATTGGATCGGTGACTTGTTGGATGATATTCATCATGTGATAGTTATAACCTAGGGTGATACGGCACTAGCTCCAGTTCATCGATATAATGTAGGCATGTATTCCGTAAATAGTCATACGTGCTTTATTAAAAGAACTTGCATGACATCTTTTGTCCTACCCTCCCGTGGCAGCGGGGTCCATATTGGAAACTAAGGGATATTAAGGCCTCCTTTTAATAGACAACTGGAACAAAGCATTAACACATAGTGAATACATGAACTCCTCAAACTACGGTCATCACCGAGAGTGGGCCCAGTGGTTGTCACTCCGGGGTTGTCGGATCATAACACGTAGTAGGTGACTATAACTTGCAAGATCAGATCTAAAACATGGATATAATGATGAATTCATAAACGTTTCAGATCTGAGTTCATGGCACCCGGGCCCAAAGTGACAAGCATTAAGCATAGCAAAGTCATAGAACCATCAATCTAAGAACATAGTGGATACTAGGATCAAGCCCTAACAAAACTAACTCGATTACATGATGAATCTCATCCAACTCCTCATCGACCAGTGAGCCTACGAAGGAATTACTCACTCCCGGTGGGGAGCATCATGGAATTGGCGATGGAGATTGGTTGGTGATGATAAAGAACGAAGATCCCCCTCTCCGGAGCCCCAAACGGACTCCAGATCTGCCCTCCCGAGGAAGAACAGGGCTTGGCAGCGGCTCCATCTCGTGAAACGCGATAATTATTTCTTCCTGATTTTTTTCTGGAATAATGTGAATTTATAGTATCAGGCGGGTCGTCAGCGGGGCCACCAAGTGGGTACAACCCACCTGGGCGCGCCAGGAGAGGGGGCACGCCCTGGTGAGTTGTGCCCACCCAGGGGCCCCTCTCTAGTGGTTGTTGGCTCCAAAACTCTTTATTTATTCCATAAAAAATCCGGGAAAAGTTTCAGTTTATTCCGAGAACTTTTATTTCTGCACAAAAACAACACCATGGTAGTTCTGCTGAAAACTGCGTTAGTCCGAGGTTAGTATCATTCAAATCATGCAAATTTGAGTCCAAAACAAGAGGAAAAGCGTGAGAAAAAGTAGATACATTGGAGACGTGTCATTATTGAAGCAAGAGCTTCTAGCTCCAACCACGTAAGCGCAACAAACAAGATCAACATGGTTAGCCACGTATGCATCATGGTCATCAACCCCCTCTAAAGGAACACCTAGACTAAATCTACAACATATGCATGCTATCTTGAGCTCTCCTCCTAGTCATTCTTTAGCCGACAACCCGGTAGATGATCAAGATGGATTCAGTGAGCCTTCCAGTGGCTGACTCTCAAGTTGAATGAAGGAGGAGGGAGAAACACAAAAGACAAATGGCTCATGGAAAACACACAACATGTTGTGATTTGTACAGTATACCATAGGATCATCTACAACCGAACTTAGCAAATCCGACCCCTCAAAAGCCCATGGACGCGCTCGGGCGCGTCCATGGCAATGACCGGTGGACGCGCAAACACTGAACGATCACATCTCAAATATTTGATTCTACAACCACACACATCAAATTAGAAACCATAAATCCATATTATTACATGCAACGTGAAACCTAATCTAAGAAGAGCTCGCCCGGTTCCACCGTGCCCATGTCTGGCGGCTGGCTACGCTCTCCAGAGTGTTGGTCTGGTCGCTGACATGGCATAGTAGGGCATGGTACACGAGCTAGCTCACGGGACTCAAGGTGTCGCCATCTCCCGTGCCCTACTCTCCCTCTTTGGAGCCTGGAACGCGAAGGTGCCGGTGGACGTCAGATGATGGATTCATCCTAGAATGAGCCGGCGACATCCACCATGACAGGGTTGCGACGCCCAGACTGGTGCACCATACGGGGCACCAGGGAATGCGACTCCGCCTCACCGACGTCCACCGCCGCGAGGGCTGCTGAGGGAGTCCTGGACTAGGGGGTGTCTGGACAGCCGGACTATCATCGTCCGCCGGACTCCAAGACCACGAAGATACAAGATTGAAGACTCCGTCCCGTGTCCAGATGGGACTTTCCTTGGCATGGAAGGCAAGCTTGGCGATACGGATATGTAGATCTCCTACCATTGTAACTGACTCTGTGTAACCCTAGCCCTCTCCGGTGTCTATATAAACCGGAGGGCTTTAGTCCGTAGGACATAACCTCCATTACAACAATCATACCATAGGCTAGCTTTTACGGTTTAGCCTCCTTGATCTCGTGGTAGATCCACTCTTGTACTACCCATATCATCAATATTAATCAAGCAGGACGTAGGGTTTTACCTCCATCAAGAGGGCCCGAACCTGGTTAAAACATCGTGTCCCTTGTCTCCTATTACCATCCGCCTAGGCGCACATTCAGGACCCCCTACCGAGATCCGCGGTTTGACACGACATTGGTGCTTTCATTGAGAGTTCCTCTGTGTCGTCACCGATAGGCTTGATGGCTCCTCCAATCAACAACAACGCCGTCCAGGGTGAGACTTTTCTCCCCGGACAGATCTTCGTATTCGGCGGCTTCGCACTGCGGACCAATCCGCTTGGCCATCTGGAGCAGATCGAGAGCTACGCCCCTGGCCATCAGGTCAGGTTCGGAAGCCTAAACTTCACGGCCGACATCCGCGGGGACTTGATCCTCGACGGACTCGAGCCACAGCCGAGCGTGCCGCACTGTCACGATGGGCATGATTTAGCTCTAACGCCGGACAGTGCCTTGGTAGCGGCACATGACTCCGCTCCGGCCCTTAGTCCGGAGCCGAGGGCGCAGATCGAGGACCGGTGGCTGGTCACCACCTCGGGGGTTGCACCTTCCACGGCGATGGAGCCGAACACTAACCTTGTCCCTCGTAAAGCTTGTGACTCCGAGGTGCCGGACTCTGAACCTCTTGCGCCCCTGCCAATCGAATCTGATTGGGCGCCGATCATGGAGTTCACTGCCGCGGACATCTTCCAACACTCACCCTTTGGCGACATCTTAAATTCGCTAAAGCATCTCTCACTATCCGAAGAGCCCTGGCCGGATTATGGCCAGGATGGTTGGGATGCGGACGACGAAGAAATTCAAAGCCCACCCACCACCCACTTTGTAGCCACTGTCGACGATCTAACAGACATGCTAGAATATGACTCCGAAGACATCGACGGTATGGACGACGATGCCGGAGACGATCAAGAACCAGCGCCTACAGGGCACTGGAAGACCACCCCAACACATGACATATATATGGTGGATACCCCAAAAGGAAGCGACGACGAGGAACAACGGGGCGCGGCAAAGGATAATCCCGCCGATAAACAACCAAAGCGGCGACGCAAGCGCCGCCCTAAGCCCCGGCGTTAGAGCAGGGCAAAGATAGCATCCCTAATGACCCAGCGTTAGAGCAGGGCAAACCAGTGGACGACGAACACGCAGCCAAGCAACCGTCCGAACAGGACGAATCGGATAATCAATCCAATCCCGGCGAAACCAACAGTCTGGACGAACTCACACCGGACATACTACCGGAGCATAAGAACCTTCACGGAAGACTCGTCGCCACTGCAAGAAGCTTGAAGAAGGAAAAATGGAAGCTCAAAACAGCGGAAGACATACTCAGAATGAGATGGAGCAAAGTGCTCCAAACCGCAGACAAATACGGCAATGGCCATCAATCAAAGAGCTACCCGAAGCGCAAGCTGCTGCCAGAATTTAACGAGGAAGCCATAGAGCCCCCTCAGTCAAAAAACAAAGAGGCCACCTGGCCGGATAGACGGCCAGATGATAGGCCAAAATCTACAAGCGGTGCCGCACACAAGCCGACTCATGACCCTGGGAAAATAGATGGCCCAGCCAGGTCCATTTACGGGCCAAAAAAGAGGGCCCCAGGAAGTAACACAAGACGCCAAGTGTCTAAAGACAACGGTGCACCCAAATACAGGGGCGCCGCACACCCACTATGTTTCACCAATGAGGTGCTGGATCATGAATTCCCAGCAGGGTTTAAACCCATAAACATAGAGGCCTACGATGGAACAACAGACCCTGGATTCTGGAAAGAGGATTACATACTACACATACATATGGCTAGAGGAGATGATCTCCACGCCATAAAATATCTACCCCTCAAGGGCCAGCTCGGCACTGGCTCAAAAGCCTCCCAGAAAACACAGTTGGAAGTTGGGAAGAGCTCGAGGATGCGTTTAGAGCAAATTTTCAAGGGACTTATGTCCGCCCTCCGGATGCAGACGATCTAAGTCATATAACTCAACAGCCCAGAGAGTCAGCGCGCAAATTCTGGAACAGGTTCCTTACTAAAAAGAACCAAATAGTTGACTGTCCGGACGCCGAAGCCTTAGCAGCTTTTAAACACAACGTCCGAGATGAATGGCTTGCCAGACACCTCGGCCAAGAGAAGCCGAGGACAATGTCCGCACTAACAAGCCTCATGAACCGCTTTTGCGCGGGGGAGGATAGCTGGCTAGCAAGATGCAGCACCAGCGACCCGAGTACATCCAAGAGTAGAGATGGAAACGGAAAATCACGGCGCAGAAAGGATCAGCGCCGGAATAAAGAAAAAAGCACAAAGAATACGGCGGTCAACGCCGGATTCAAAAGCTCGCGGCCAAACAACAAAACAATGCCTCTTAAGGATAACAGTGATGAGCTATCCAACTTAAACAAAATTTTGGACCGGATATGTCAAATCCACAGTACCCCCGGAAGACCTGCAAACCACACCCACCGAGATTGTTGGGTTTTCAAACAGTCCGGCCGACTAAACGCCGAACACAAGGGGCTCGACGCATCAAGCGAGGATGATGATAAACCCCACAAGCAGAGCACCGGAAAACAAAAGACTTTCCCACAAGAAGTCAAAGCAGTAAACTCACTTCATGTGATAATACGGAAAAACAATGCGGCACCCGCTAAGACGGGTCTCGCACGGTCCACCCCAGCAGAACCTCGAGATTGGATGTCAAAACCAATCACTTTTGACCACCTGGATTATTCCAGAAGTATTCGGAACGCAGGATGGACTGCTCTGATATTGGATCCTATAATCAATGGACTACAACTTACACAAGTCCTGATGGACGGAGGCAGCGATCTAAACCTGCTATATCCAAACACAATCCGCAAGTTGGGGATAGACCTTACTAAAATTCGACATAGCCGCACTTCCTTTAAAGGGGTGACGCCAGGCCCTTACGCCAAGTGCACAGGCTCCTTATTACTAGAAGTTGTGCTCGGGTCACCGAACAACTTCCGACGTGAAAAACTGATCTTTCATGTCGCCCCATTCAAAAGTAGCTATCAAGCACTATTGGGACGTGAAGCTTTTGTCCGCTTCAACGCCATACCACATTACGCATCTCTTACACTTAAAATGCCCGGTCCATGTGGCATCATTTCATCGCGAGGGTCATCTAAAGACCCCAGACATGGCTAGACGAGTCCGGCATGAATAAGCTAGGGGCTCCCTAGCCGCACACCCCTTCACAAGGGGCTGTGCGTATAAGCAACAACGAGCTAATATAGACTCCGCTTTACTTGTTAATATTTTTCATATACTTTTTTCGCACGATTTCCTTTCAAACTAAGTTCCTCTCTTTTTACAGATGAACAACGTGCACACCCGTCCAGGATAACGGCACAACGGAGACACAGGCGCAGACGTGCAGTAGGGACCCGTCGCAAGGATTCTTTTCAGATTAAGACCCTGCGTAAACCTTTTTTACTGTCTCTTGTTGCTATAATCCCCTGGTTTCTCATTATAACCAGAGTGGAGCCTGACGTTTTGGCATCGGCCGCGTCAGAAGACCTCGCCCGTACCTGGACACTAGGGGCCTAGGGCATCGTTCTGCCCATTATTATAAAGACCGAACACCTTAGGGAGTGTTCGGCGTCTCGAGTTAGGCCTTATATGCATCAGCTCCGAATCATGTCTTTGGTCAAATGTTGGGTTTGCCCGGCTCATGTGTTTTGCTGCCTTACGTTCCGTATCATCGGCTAATGCGGCACCAGGAGAACTACTGCGATTGTGCCACAGTTCGGCTGGGCGAGCACCTCAGTAGCGCAAGCCGAAAACTGACTGTCATGATAAAGCGAGAGACTGGTCAACCACTCGATCGACCACTGGAATGTTTAGAATTCCTCTGCTTTGACGAAGGACCGTTTCCCGGTCAGGCACACACGCGCCCCGAGTTCGGAGAGCGCGGTGCCCCCAGGGGCTATATCGTAGCCCCACCCTCGAACTCCAATGGCTAAGTGAAAGTGATAAAGCATCATAGTCCGGTTGCCTCGTTTGCTTTGCTACCACCTCCTCAACAGGATCGAGACGTCGGATTAAGTGTGAAAATGCGCTATTTTTATGAACACCCCGCACCTTGTGCGTGGGGCTGAAAGTCAAGACTGCCATCTTTCAAAGTTATATGTATATACATAAGCGGCCGCATAGGAGATATTTCAATACTTGGAACGCACAAGTATAAAAAGCGATTACATCATAACCATTGTTTCACAAAATAAAACGTTCATTTGAACGTGACATTCTTTGAGCACTGCGACTCTATTATACGAGCACCACACATAACTTCCCCAAAATAGTGCTCGTCGGGTAACCGGCTTTCATCCGAACCCCGGGTTGCAACAGCGGTGACGTCCATCTCTGTCCAATGTGCCTTCACACGGGCAAGGGCCATCCGCGCACCCTCTATGCAGGCCGACCGCTTCATCTCCTTGATATGCGGCACCGCCCCAAGGAATTCCTGCAATAAGACAAAATAGCTCATCGGCTTGGGCCTCTCCGGCCAGACATGAGTCACGATATCCGTCATGGCAAGTCCGGACAACCTATTCAGCTCAGCCCATTCGGCCAACAGATCGGTTAGCGGAAGTGAACGACCCGGACTATGGAATTGAGACCAAAATAGCTCTTCCGTCTTGTGATCCTTCTGATTTCGGAAGTGCACAACGGCATCCGCCGCACTTGCCACTAAATCCATATATGGATCCTCCGGACCCCACAGCTAGCCAAGCTGGGCATACTTTGGATCCGTAAACCAACGGCGTAGCAGAAAAGGCTTGCCAGCCACAATGTCTCCGGCCTGACGCAGCTCCTCCTTCATAGCCCGCATTGCAGAACGGGCATCCTTGGCTTCGGCGGTGGCCTTCCCCAGGTCTCCCCGCTCCGATAGGCGCTCCTTTTCAAGAGCCTCATTGCGGTCGGTAGCATCCTTCAATTTAACGGCCAATTTGGCCATCTCTTCCCTGCTTCAGCAGTGTGCAGCCCAATCGGCTTCTAACTCCTCGGCCGCCCTCGAGGCAGCTGCATCACTCCTTCTGGCTTGCTCCTTGGCTTGAGCAAGTTCTGCCCGAAGGCTCTCCACAGCAGCAGCACCATCTGCGTCAAGCATAAATATTGTAAGAGGTGAGCTTTATCTCCCTTAATAGGTGACTGCGGAGAATCAATTTACCTTGTGACTCGTCAAGTCGCTTGTTGACTAGCGCGATGTCTGCATCCGCTACATCGAGTTGCCGCATCAATTCGGCAACTCCATCAGTCCGGCAAGCCCCCGGACTATACGCCACCTGCATAGGAAAGGCGACACTCAATACCTGCGATTTTGATCCTCGGCACGTTGTCGCTTTCGACAACCTACCGAGTCTCAGGGGCTACTATCTATACAGGGCGCACTTTCGTGTGCAAAACTGTCAAAAAGGCGCGTTGTTTTTACGTACCTCAAACCCCGCCAGCAAACTCCTGACGGCATTGTGCAATCCGCTTTCGGCGGACGAAATCCTTCCGATCACCATGCTCATCAACGCACGGTGATCTTCTGAGACGGACGCCCTCTCAAGCAAATCCTTCAGCTCCCCCGGCCGAACATTAGTCGGCGCCGAACTCTTCGGCTCTGCCGGGCTCGGGGATACCCTCCGTGACGACGCTGCAGGCTCGTCCGCCCTATCCCACGGCGCAGCAGACGGAGGTGTCTCGCTCTCCATCATCTCTGGACGAAGATCCCCCGAAGACGAGCTCATCTGAGAAGGTTGCAGATCCGAACTACAAGGTAAAAATTTCGGTTATCCTCAGAAGCACAAATAGGGATGTTTCTTATTAATGAACTCCCCTTTTCCTACTCACGGCTCGCTGGAGGGATGATTCTTTAGAGAAATTGTACGACCGGGGCCTCCCCGGACGCAGGACCCTCTGGTGAAGATTTCTTCCCCCGCTTAGAGGCTTTGGCCTCCGGGTCTTCGGAGGCGGTCCTCTTCTCCCCCTGGAGGGAGGGATTCTCGATCCCCCCTTCTTCGAGTGCCCCCTTGGGCAAGGCGGTAGCTCCTCTATTTTCCCCTTCGCCTCCTTCTGAAGGCGCAACCTCCAACATTCTGACCAGCACGGGCTCCGGTGTGGTCTCTGGGAGGGGGGCGGACACCTTATCAGCTTTGCTTGTGCTATCCAATCCTGTTGAAGGATAACGGGTTAACAAGCGAACTATAAAAAGCAAACAAACGGTACGTCCGAACACTGAGCTACTTACTCGGGTATCCGGGCGATTGCAGCTTAGGTCGGCATCCTCGGTCAATTCCGGACACACCGCCTGTGATCCGAAGAACAACTTGTACATCTCCACGGGTGTTGTACCCATGAAGTGTTGGAGAATCCTTGGTCCCTCCGGATTGAACTCCCATAGCCGGAGAGGACGGCGTTTGCAGGGCAGGAGACGCCTAATTAGCATAACCTGCATCACCACGACCAGATCGATCTCCCTCGCCTGGAGGTCTCGAGTCCGGGCCTGCAATAGGGGCACGTCTTTGGACGGCCCCCATTTGAGCCCTTGGTTGACCCACGACATCAACTATCGTGGAGGTCCTGAGCGGAATGAGGGCGGTGGCTTCTGCCTGCTGCCCTTCAGAGCGGTGATATAGAACCACTCCCGCTGCCACAAACCGAGCTCCTCTTGGAAGGAGCCCTTGGGCCATGGGGCATCGGCCCTCCCCTTCTGACCGCCCCGCCGACTCCGCTGAGCGCCCCCAATCATCTTGGCTCCACATTGAAGGTCTTTAGCCACAGGCCGAAGTGGGGGGTGACGTGGAGAAAGGCTTCGCAGACGACAATAAATGCGGAAATATGGAGGATGGACTCCGGGGCCAAGTCGTGAAAATCCAGCCCATAGTAGAACATGAGCCCTCTCACAAAAGGATCCGTCGGGAAGCCTAAACCCTGACGGAGGTGGGAAATAAAGATGACGTACTCGCTGGGCTCGGGGGTGGGGATGGCCTGCCCTTCAGCAGGCAGCCTGTGCGAAACCTCGTAAGACAGGTACTTGGCCTCACGCAGCTTTAACACGTCCTCCTCTGTGACAGAGGAGGGCATCCACCGGCCCTGAAGGTCGGAGCCGGACATTGTTGAAGGTCCGAAGCGCTCAAATCTGGGGCTCTGAGTGTTTGGAACTTGGAGCAAGGAGAGGATTCGATGGAAGATTGAAGAGAAGAAACTAGCCTTGGTCCTATTATAAAGAGGGGGAATACCAAGAGCCGCCTCCGTGACCGTTCGGGATTCGCCTTCGATAGAGGAGGCGTGGCAACGGGCGCGGTTGGGTTACCCACGCCCGTATTGATGAGAATCCCGGGATAAGGGGAACACAATCTCTGCTTCGACAAGACGTGCCAAGAAAACCGCTTCGCTAAACGCGCTGGGGCGGTACAGTAAAAAAACGATTCAAGTAAAGGCTTGGTAGTGGTGTGACGTCATGCCGCAAAATACGTCGGCAGATTGAACTTGTGTACATTTTATTCTCTCTACGGTGGAATGTGGAATTTATTTTGCAGAGCGGACACTATCCAGGTGTTCACAATCTTTTACGGATTATTCAAAGGGAACCCGCCTTGCAATGCCGAACATTATGCACGCCGGACTCATCGTCATTGAAGCCGAGTTCGGGGAGCTCTTGAGGAGTCTGGACTAGGGGTGTCGAGACAGCGGACTATCATCATCCGCGGACTCCAAGACCACGAAGATACAAGATTGAAGACTCCGTCCCATGTCCGGATGGGACTTTCCTTGGCGTGGAAGGCAAGCTTGGCGTCTGGATATGTAGATCTCCTACCATTGTAACCGACTACTGTGTAACCCTAGCCCTCTTGGTGTCTATATAAACGGAGGGCTTTAGTCCGTGGACATAACCTCCATTACAACAATCATACCATAGGCTAGCTTTTAGGGTTTAGCCTCCTTGATCTCGTGGTAGATCCACTCTTGTACTACCCATATCATCAATATTAATCAAGCAGGACGTAGGGTTTTACCTCCATCAAGAGGGCCCGAACCTGGGTAAAACATCGTGTCCCTTGTCTCCTGTTACCATCCGCCTAGATGCACAGTTCATGACCCCCTACCCGAGATCCGCCGGTTTTGACACCGACAGCTGCCGCCGCCTCCCACGCCTAGTGCCTCGCACAGCAGGAACACCGCACCATGTTTTCATCGAACGAAGCCCATGGTGCATCCGTGGCCTCGACGCGCCAACGGATGGGTTGCGTGTCCACCACCGCATTCGGACGCCAGGCTAGCTGCACCGCCTCTGGTGAGGCAACGACCAACGTCGATCCATGCACCATTTGAGCGGATGCAATGGATTCCTGACGAAACGAGTCTGAGCGCTGCCTCGCACGGTCCTCCTCCCGGGAGCGGCGGAGTGCAATCCAGACATCCATCTCTTCCTCGGGGCCGCATGAGATGAGCTCGAGGTTGATGGATGTGGAGGTGAAGGACTCGGATGGGCTGCTCGCCATGCCAGAGAAGACCGAAGATCCCTGGACGGGAGCTTGGGTGGTGGAGCAGAGTGGATTGAAGTGGCTAGGTTTTTGTCTGGCAAGCGGATGGGCAGGAATATATATGTGGTTGGGTGGGCCAGCGTTGGCTGGATCAGATGTGGCGGAAGCACCCGTTCGTGCCCGGGTGCCCCTATATCCGCCTCATATTTGGGCTGGATATGCAGGGTGTCGGTCAGCCCGGGCGTTTGAGGCCCGTTTGAGGCGTCCGTTTAAGTTGCATTTTTGTGACTGGTCAGTGACTTGGCCATTCGGTTTTAGATGTTAGCCTTTGGTGCGATGTCTGTTTGGTATTAGGCCCGGCCATTTGGTACACCTTCATCAAGGGTATAGGAGTAGCAACGGTATTGCCAAGATGGTGGCTTCAGGCTTATTGATGTATCACCTTATATGATCTTTGTGAATAATTAATAATATGGCTGCATGCATCGTCCAGATGCAGAGGCCGGGGGTACATCCTCCTTTTCTAAAAAAAGTGACTTGGCCATTCGCCCGGATATTTGAGAGGTGTTTGGGGCGCCCTGCTTCAGATGCTCTAAGGTGACCAGGCTAGCTAGTTCCTTTTTGTGCGCCTTCTAAAATTAAAATCTTATCAAACAGATATATGACATGCAGGTGACATACTTGGAGGCTGCTACTAGGATTCAAGTAATGCCTAGTTGTCTTTTTTCTTTGTTGGAGAATGCCTAGTTGTCCTTTGCCCCGTCCGTTGCAGGCTGCATGTTTGCAGTTGTCTGTACTTCATCCGTTCCAACGGGGAATTTTAGTTAGTCTGTGCATTGGAGTTTTTAGCCATATGTAATAAGGATAGCTATTGCAAAAGACATCTGACTGACACAAGGAAATATCTAAATGGACATGTTGATGTCATTTAATTATTATATAAACTCTGGAACGAACCAAAATCCCATGTAATCAAGTTGACACATGGCACACATTACTACATAATACACATGATGACCAGTACATAATGAATTACATGTACTCTTGTACTATAGAACAGAGTGGGTATTAGGCATCTCCAATGGCGACCCACAAGGTTAGAAAGAAACCAGACAGACCAATCCACTTTTTTTGCTCTCGTCCATTGGCGACAGAGAGGGACGGTTCCAACCCTCCTTTGGACGCCGGCGAGGTGGTGCCCTCCTCCCTCCCTCCGCTGCTCCGGCGACTGGATGAGGAGGGTGGGCTCCCGTTTCTCTCCCGTTTGGTCCATAGGTTTAGGGTCTCGTCATCGTCTAGTAGCAGCAGTTTGGTGGGGCCGGTGCTTCATCGAATAAGGTGGCCTCGGTTTCTCCCTCACCACGGCGGCGTCCGTCCCGGTGACACCGTTGAGCCGATGGCCTCGTCTACTCGCCGTTCCTTCGCAGTGGTGGGCTCTTTGTTTGGTGCTGGAACAAGGTTGGTGGTCCGGCGGCGGCAAATTTGGTGTTCTTCTCCGGCAACAGTTGCGGGATTCGCTAGATTTGGATCTAGGTTAGCGTGGGGTATGTCCCCGGCCGACTCGCCACAGCGTCAAGTCTGTTCTACAGGTCTGTTCTTCAGTTCACAACGCCTTGATGGCTATGGCGCTGGCCTGGATTTCGGCTTGTTGGTTCTCTGTCGCTTCCTTTGGTGTGCATCTCGGTGGCGCCGACGAACGACGAAGGTTTCAGATCGGTTTGTTTGCAGGGACCCCAAAGGACTTACTTGTAATATTCTTATATTTGAGTTTCTTTTTGCAAAGTTTCCTAGACACCTGTCAGTCCTGGTTTTTCTGTACGTTCCACATGATGTACTCTTTTTATTTTATATAATATAATGTGTGGTTCTCTCAAAAAAGGGCGACCCACAAATGTCTGGACCACGCTGTTACAGACAGCGGAAGCCATCCAGCATGGACGGTGTTTTCTCCTGCAAACCGAAGACAAACGTGGGGGGCTTTGCGGTAGTCCAGACATGCAGATCGTCGCTCTCTGCCCCCTGGCCCACCCAAAAGGAAGGCGGAGCCCATGTTTTTGTAGCATCATGCACTATTTCCGTGTTAAAATCCCCGACTCTCTTCTTCAACCCCGCCGCTCACCGTCCAATTCCCGCCCTTTTCTCCCACCTCTCATTCCTTTCACCACTCACATAGGGAACCATCGAAGAATCTATCGGACATGGAGCCAGCGGAGGTGCCAGAGGATCCGACCATCACGCTCGCCCAGAAGATCAGCTCGGCTACGCGGCAAATCGCCGCGTCAAATCGTGGGCTGCAAAGGAGGAGAAGATCAAGAAACAGGTGGCCGGCGGTGGGCCTGGTGGTGGTGTTGGGTGTGGCGGCCATGGCGGACGCCAGATTGGCGCGCCAACAGTACAGACGCGCAGTGGCCGGAGAATTACAAGCCTCCATATTACTATGCCGCCAAGCAGCTCAGAACTCTTGCCAGTATGGTTCCTTACATTGTCGATGTTAACGCGAGGCCGCTCTTCTCCGAGTATTCTTCGTTGTTGCTCCTCCGGGGCGGATGGCAGACGGAGAGCAGATGAGTGCCTGCATGCTGTTCGCTGCAATGCCTAGAGTGGGGGAGCCGGCATAAGATGCCGAGGACAGGGAGATGTTGGACATCATCCACGATGGAGGCGAGGGAGGAGGAGGGGGCTATGGGGACGGGCAGGTGAAAGACTCAGATCCCACCCAGTTTGTCAAGTACCAGCAGCAGGAGACCTACACCCAGACGACCACGCAACAGTCTTACACCCAGACCGACGATGGTACACAACAACAACAACGTCATTGGGTTGTCGGAGAACAACAGTCGGAGGGGGTGGAGGAAGAGGAGGACAGTGAGGATGATGATCTGGATGATACAACCGGTGATCCAAAGAAGAAGGGTAGAGAAGAAAGCTTCAACATGCGGGAGGAGGAGCTGTTGTGCAATGCATGGTTGTCCACTAGCATTGATCTGATCCATGGCACGGAGCAAAAGGGCACAACCTTTTGGAGGAACATTCACATATGGTTCCATGAACAAAAGGATTTCGCGCCCTACTCCGACGCGCTCATCTGCAACCGTGAATGGAAGTCCCTCAACCATTGATGGTACACCATCCAAGAGGCCGTGTCCAAGTATTGCGGGCACTTGAAGCATCTCATCGCACGGTGGTCTAGCGGTGCTCAAATCACCGAGAAAGTAAGTTGATCACTAGCCGGAGATGCATAGTTTTGTTGAACATTATCCAGAGATGCTTAGTTTTGTTCATCACTAGAACAATATGCATAGTTTTCTTGATCACTAGCCATACATGCATTTGTTTTGTTGCTCACTAGCCGGATATGCATTCTTTCGTAGCCTACTCGTGCTTGTGTGGTGTACAAGAAGAAGTCATTCACCATCATGCATTGTTGGTTGAAGTTGAATGGGCAACCGAAGTGGAACCTTTTCATAGCCAAGACCGCCGCCCAAGCCAATGTGGAAGAGACCGCTGACCCTACCGACCAAACCCAGGAACCACCGAAGAAGGTTAGAATAAATTTACGGTGGGAGAAGTGGGAGGAGGAGAGGGAGAATCAAGAAGGTGCAACGACCAAGCTGATGGAGAGGTTCAAGGACATCTTGGCGAAGGAGGAGGCATATGTGAAGCGCTTGGACATCAAGGGGGAGAAGAAGGCGGAGAGGTTCAAACTGTTGATGGAGGCGACGGACAAGAAGCTAAAGCTCGAAGAGAGGAGGATGATGATTGAAGAGAGGAACGCCGCACTCGAGGAAAAAAGTTGCAGATCGCCGCCAATGCGGATGAGGCCAAGATGTTGACCTTGAATATGGATTCTTTGGATGCCGATGCAAGAATCATTGTGCAATCCATCAGCTACCAGATGTTGCAACAGTGGACGGTGAGGACGCGGCGGAGGCATACACACACGTGGACATGGAGGCTGCCTATGCGACGGTGACATCACCACTTTGATCGGGAGGAAATGACTAGGATTGCTGGTCCGGCAGGGAAGAAATGCATGGACAGTCGGACTGTTTTTCTTTTGGATTCGAGCATGTAAAATCTAAACATATTTGCCTCTTTTTGGTTGTGATCGAGCATGCTATCCGGCGTGCTGTGTGGATCAGAGTACATTTGAATTAGAATTTACTGGCAAACATATACATGATAGCGCTAGATGGCGGCCTCCCACATCTGTGTGTACTGGTCCCCCCACCCCCCCGGTCTGCGGACGGATGTGGGACAAAATTTGCGGGTCACTGTTGGAGATGTCCTTACTTTGCATGTACTTGTTCAGTTTCAATGCAGGTTTATAAATTTCTTATTTTTTGGATTACACTGCATATTATGAAACCAAGAAACAGCAAGCCAATACATGAAAAAACAAAAGTGCCTTCTTTAACTTGTAATAGTGTGCAAAGCAAAATGAAATAGAGGGAGTATAGTTTGCTAGCATTAGCATAGAGGGATTGTATCTATCTTTTTTTGCGAAATAAGAGAATGTATATGTCAATGCCAAGTGTACTAAGAAACCTTTTTGTGAGTATAATTGAGAATCGCTACCAGGTTAATTCAAAAGAACAAGCAAGGTTTATATTGAGCGTCCAAGAGAATACTATATCCATTCCAAAATAATTGAGTTCTAGCCTCTAGGTTTATCCATAGTAAAAAAATTAAGTTTGTCAAGTATATAGAAGAATATATAAACATAAAAGTAGTCATGTGAAATTATTTATGAAATATATTTTCATACGTACACATTTAATGTTGTAGATCTTGCCATATACTCCCTCGTCTCACAATGTAAAATTGTTTTTTAAACTATTTTTAGCTTGAAAATTGATCTTATATTTTTTTTCTCAAATACGCACAAGCATGCGTATCATTCATTAAAGAAGGAGGGGGAAAGACTCCCCAAAAGTCATATTACATGAAGTATATACATGCCGGTTTTACCGACACTACCAAACCCTTTGTACTCTAATTCTCGCCCTCCCACCTCGCTACCTCCCCATCTACTGGTACTCCATCGTCTCCACCTTTAAGTAATCCCGGCTTATCCCATAGCCGGGCCTCTTCCATGATCGTCTACCTCACTCTCGAAAGGGAAAGTGGTGCGCCATTGAACACAATGTCATTCCTGTGCTTTCAAATCGACCACATTACCAATAGGCACTTTGCTCTTGTTGCTCT
The DNA here is from genome assembly GCA_021437245.1 of Aegilops speltoides. NCBI lineage: Eukaryota > Viridiplantae > Streptophyta > Magnoliopsida > Poales > Poaceae > Aegilops > Aegilops speltoides. The sequence continues at coordinate 140,385,718 of CM038142.1, read as the reverse complement.
CTTGTTCTGCCCAACCGAATCTTGCCTAATGCACCGCTCACGTAACTCCTCACCTACTAGTGGCTTCAAGCTCGGTCTGCTTGTGATCGCTCCCAGCCAATGCCAAATCTGCCTCGCAAACACACAACCCAGAAGGAGGTGTTGGATGGTTTCCTCCTCCTGGCTGCACAAAGGGCATGAATCTTGATGGGGTAGTCCACGCCTGGCCAACCGATCAGAGGTCCAGCATTTGTTCTTTAGGGCAAGCCATGAGAAGAAACGATAGCGAAGCGGAGCCCTGGAGTCCCACGTGAACTCAGCCTCCGGAGAAACTTCCATACCCAGAAACCTTGCTGCATAGGCCGAACGCGCCGAAAATTGACCGTTGCTCTCCCAACTCCAACGCACTGTGTCTTGTACGTTCTCCACGAGCTGCGTCTCCATCACTCTCGACTAGAGCCTCAGGAATTGAAGTAAAGCATCCGCTAAAAGTTATGTTCCAATGCTAGCTACCCAGCTGTTATTGTTGAGTGCCTCCGAGACCCTCATCGACTGCCTAATTCTTCGCGGGATCCTGTCATAGATCAGAGGTGCAATGTCGCCTATCCTGGATCCATCCAACCATTTATCCTCCCAGAAGATTGTGGATTTACCATCACCAACGGACGAGATCGCTGCCGCTTGCATCAGAGCATTTGTCTCTGCCAGAACACTGATTTGGAATTCCGCCCATGGTATTTGTTTGTCGTACTTCTGCAGCCAAGGCCATCGTGCTTGAAGCGCTTTGTTTAGCCATTTCAAGTTTGCTATTCCCAGACCTAGACCTCCCGCCCATTTAGGCGTGCTCACCACCTCCCAGGATACCGAGCAGTTTCCACCATGTGCATCTTTCTTGCCACACCGTAGGAACCCACGATAAATTTTGGTTAGCGCCGATATTGTCTTAGCTGGTCGATCCATCGCTAACATGGAGTGCACCGGGATTGCGCAAAGTACCGACTGGATAAGCAACAGCCGGCTCCTTTTAGGCAGTAATGCGGCCTTCCATAATGGCATAGCATCTCCCAACTTGTCGACCAAACCTTGGAGATGTGCTGCCGTTTGCTTTCTTAGAGTTAAAGGGAGTCCGAGGTACTTGCAGGGGAAGGCGCCCGAGGGGCAGCCCAAGGTATTTGTAACTAAGTCCAGCTCGTCCATGGAGCACCTGATTGGCATGATCATGCTCTTGTTTCTGTTCACCACCAAGCCCGAAGCCTGACCAAAAAGCTGCAACACAACGTCACAAGTTCGCGCCTCCAACTCATTTGGCTTGAAGAAAACGACCACGTCATCTGCGAACATGGAAACCCGATGCTTGAGGCCTGACCGCGCCAAAGGCGCCGACATCCCTTTTTCTGTGGCGTAGTGGAAGAGTGCTCGAAGCGGTTCCATGCAAAGTATGAAGTGCATTGGAGACAACGGGTCCCCTTGCCTGAAACCCTAGCAAGGCAGGATCGGTCTTCCCGACAACTCATTCACCATAATCCTAGTGGAGGATGTGGCCAACAGTCCACACATCCACGTTACCCATTTGGTTCCGAAACCCAATCTCCGCAAAATCTCAAGCAGAAAAGGCCAATGGATGGTGTCAAAAGCTTTTGTGATATCGAGTTTCAGTAGTACTACCAGATTCCTCAAAGCATGGAGTCTCCTAGCCATGCATTGCACCAGCATAAAGTTATCGTGAAGCGAACGACCTTTCACAAAGGCACTCTGGTGATGCCCCACTAACCACGGTAGATCATCCGCCAATCTGGTCGCGAGTATCTTGGTCAAAAAAATTTACAGGTCCACTAATGAGGCTCACCGACCTAAAATCCTTAATGTCCACTGCCCCATGCACCTTTGGAAGGAGGGATACTAGCGCCTTGTTAATGGACACCAGCCCCCTCTTGTCACCACCATGGAACTGATGAAGCGCCTTCATAAAGTCCTCCCTGATTATATGCCAACATGAGACGAAGAAGCGGCCAGTGAAGCCATCCGGGCCCAGTGCCTTGTCGAGTGGCATTGCCTTGATTGTCCTCTCGACCTCATCCACTGAGAAAGGAGCCTCGAGATGCATGAGATCTAGGGACGGGAGGTCCAGCAAGTCCAGATTGATCGAGGCCGCCCTATTCACCGAAGACCCAAACAATCCGTTGTAGTAATTGTCCACCATCGATGCAATGCGATCCTGCCCCATGTGTAACACACCCTCGTGTGAAAGCGACGTGATCAGGTTTTTCTTCTGCTTGTACCTCGCCTGGTGCTGGAAATATGCCATGTTCGCCTCGCCCTCCTTGAGTTGCAGAATTCGCGATCTTTGTCTCGCAATCGACCGCTCCAGCGAGCAGAGGCCCAATAGTTTTTTCTTAATTAAGCAGCTTCCTGAGCCCATGCTCATGATCCGATAGATGCCTAGATTCCACCGCCTTGTCCAACCGACCGATGATCTCCATTGCCAAAGCTAGTTGGAGCTTTATATTCCCAATACATCTATTGCTCCATTTCCGCAAAGCCTTCGATGTAGCGTGTAACTTATTTTCCAGGTCCACAAACGGGTTTCCCACCGATGGAACAGCCTGCCATGCCTCTTGAACTGTATCGAGGAAGCCCTCGGCTTTAGGCCAAAAATTCTCAAATTTGAAGCGCTTGCGCAACTGAAAATCCGCGTCAAGATCCACCAAAAGAGGGGAGTGGTCCGAGACTGCCGAGCCCATAGCTGCCAACAGGCTGCGCGGATAGATCTCCTCCTAAGAGTTTGTAACAAAGATATGATCTATTTTCTCCAAGGTGGGGTTTCTCCTCTCGTTAGACCATGTGTATCTTCTGCCATTTAAGTATAGTTCCTTGAGCTCCAAGGAATTGAGCAAAGCCCGAAATCTAGCCATCATTCTTCGATTCATCACGGGATTATTCTTGTCCTCTGGATTAACCAAAAGGTTGAAATCCCCCACGACTGTCCATGGTCACACATGAAGGTCGCGCACCTCTCTCAGCTCTTGAAGAAACTCCACCTTCTCCACATCACTTTGTGGCCCGTATACTCCCGTCAACCACCACATGGCCTCTCCATCTTGCTTGACAAGGGTCGTGAGTGTGTTTTCCGTAACAAGCCTATTAGAGGCCGAGACTACCAATCTATCCCAAGCCAGAAGGATACCCCCACGCGTGCCGATAGCTGGCTGATACGTCTCCAACGTATCTATAATTTTTGATTGCTCCATGCTACTTTATCTACTATTTTAGGCAATATTGGGCTTTATTATCCACTTTTATATTATTTTTGGGACTAACTTATTAACCGGAGGCCCAGCCTAGATTTGTTGTTTTATGCCTATTTTAGTGTTTCGAGGAAAAGGAATATCAGACGGAGTCAAAACGGAACGAAATCAACTGGAGAAGTTATTTTTGGAAAGAAACCCACCTAATGGACTTGGACCCCACGTCAGAAGATACGGGAGGTGCTCACGAGGGTGGGGGGCACGCCCTCCCCCCTGGGCGCGCCCCCTGCCTCGTGGGGCCCCCGTAGCTCCACCGACGTTCTCCTCGCACCCATATATACCTACGTACCGTAAAACTTCCAGAACAGAAGATAGATCGGGAGTTCTGCCGCCGCAAACCTCTGTAGCCACCAAAAACCAATCGGGACCCTATTCCGGCACCCTGCCGGAGGGGGATCCCATCACCGGAGGCCATTTTCTTCATCCCGGCGCTATCCATGACGAGGAGGGAGTAGTTCACCCTCATGGCTGAGGGTATGTACCAGTAGCTATGTGTTTGATCTCTCTCTCTCTCGTGTTCTCTCTCGTGTTCCATCCATGGCACGATCTTGATGTATCCTGAGCTTTTCTATTGTAGTTGGATCTTATGATGTTTCTCCCCCTCTACTCTCTTGTGATGAATTGAGTTTCCCCTTTGAAGTTTTCTTATCGGATTGAGTCTTTTATGAGAACACTTGATGTATGTCTTGCCGTGATTATCTGTGGTGACAATGGGATATCATGTGCCAGTTGATGTATGTTTTGGTGATCAACTTGCGGGTTTCGTGACACTTGGGAACCTATGCATAGGGGTTGGCACACATTCTTGACTCTCCGGTAGAAACTTTGGGGCGCTCTTTGAAGTACTTTTATGTTGGTTGGATGAATCTGAGATTGTGTGATGCATATATATCGTATAATCATGCCCACGGATACTTGAGGTGACAATGGAGTATCTAGGTGACATTAGGGTTTTGGTTGATTTGTATCTTAAGGTGTTATTCTAGTACGAACTCTTTTATAGATCGATCCGAAAGAATAGCTTTGTGGTGGTTTCGTACCCGACCATAATCTCTACGTTTGTTCTCCGCTATTAGTGGCTTTGGAGTGACTCTTTTTTGCATGTTGAGGGCTTATCATATGTTCTATCTATGTTATTATTGTTGAGAGAACTTACACTAGCGAAAGTATGAACCCTAGGCCTTGTTTCCTACCATTGCAATACCATTTACGCTCACTTTTACCGCTTGTTACCTTGTTTTTTTTATATTTTCAGATTACAAAAACCCATATCTACTATCTATTTTGCACTTGTATCACTACCTCTTCGCCGAACTAGTGCACCTATACAATTTACCATTGTATTGGGTGTGTTGGGGACACAAGAGACTCTTTGTTATTTGGTTGCAGGGTTGCTTGAGAGAGACCATCTTCATCCTACGCCTCCTATGGATTGATAAACCTTAGGTCATCCACTTGAGGGAAATTTTCTACTGTCCTACAAACCTGTGCACTTGCAGGCCCAACAACGTCTACAAGAAGAAGGTTGTGTAGTAGACATCAAGCACTTTTCTGGCGCCGTTGCCGAGGAGGCTAGGTAAGTGAAGGTATATCTTTAGATCTTGCAATCGAATCTTTTTGTTTCTTGTTTTAGCACTAGTCTAGTTTATAAAAGAAAACTTACAAAAAAAATGGAATTGAGTTTGTCTCATACGCTTCACCTTTTTAATATCTTTCGTGAGTATGATGGAAAGGATAATTGTGCTCAAGTGCTAGAAGAAGAAATCTATAGAATGTTTTTATATGATGAGCATGATTGCAATGTTGTTAGTATGAATTCCTTGAATATCCATGATGCTAATGATATGCAAAGCCACAATCTTGGGGAAGCTATGTTTGATGAAGATGATATTTTTTGTCCCCCTAGCTTTGATGAGCAAATTTACTATGATGAAAGCATGCCTCCTATCTATGATGATTATTGTGATGATACGTATGCTATAAAGAAGAAGTTTGCTTATGTGGAGAGTAGAAAATTTTCTATGCTTGTAGATCATGAAAAGAATGCTTTATGTGCTGGTTATATTGTTGAATTCATTCATGATGCTACTGAAAATTATTATGTGGGAGGAATATATGCTTGTAGGAATTGCAATAATATCAAGTTTCCTCTCTATGTGCTTAAAGTTTTGAAGCTATGCTTGTTGTACCATCCTATGCTAGTTGATTATTGTTATCCTAAGTTGTTTTCTCACAAAATCCCTATGCATAGGAAGTGGGTTAGACTTAAATGTGCTAGTCATATGCTTCATGATGCTCCCGTTACGTTTCAATTCTTATCTTTTTTTTGTGAGCATCATTGTCATCATCATGCCTAGCTAAAAGGCATTAAAGAAAGGTGCTTGTTGGGAGACAACCCAATATTTATCCTTACTGTTTTTGTGTGTCCACATGATTATGCTACTGTAGTAATCATGTTTTATAGCTTCTGTTTCACTAAGTTGCCAAGTAGAACCTTTGGGAAGACTTGGGTGAAGTTTATGTGATCTTGCTGTGAAAAACAGAAACTTTAGCGCTCACGAGAATAGCTGCCATTTTTTACTGGAGCGTGCGTTTAGGTTGATTCTTTTTTCAGATGATTAATAGACAAATTTCTCTGGCCCAGCAATTTATTTCATAATTTTTGGGATTCCAGAAGTATACGTTTGATACAGATTACTACAGACTGTTTTGTTTTTCACAGATTCTGTTTTCTATGTGTTGTTTGCTTATTTTGATGAATCTATGAGTAGTATCGGAGGATATGAACTATAGATAAGTTGGAGTACAGTAGATATTACACCAATATGAATTTAGAATGAGTTAATTACAGTACCTAAGTGGTTGTTTTATTTTCATATACTAATGGAGCTTACGAGTTTTGTGTGGTTGAAGTTTTCAAGTTTTGGGTAAGGATTCGATGGACTATGGAATAAGGAGTGGCAAGAGCCTAAGCTTGGGGATGCCCAAGGCACCCCAAGGTAATATTCAAGTACTAAGCTTGGGGATGCCCCGGAAGGCATCCCCTCTTTCGTCTTCGTTCATCGGTAACTTTACTTGGAGCTATATTTTTATTCGCCGCATGTTATGTGTTTTGCTTGGAGCGTCATTTCCTCTTGTTAGTATTTGCTTGCTGTTATTTAGATTAGTATCTTGCATCTTTAGTTTCAATAAAAAAGTCAAGGATAGCCTTTGCCATGCTTATTTTGCTAGTTTGCATGTTGCTGTTTGAAAACAGAAAGTTTACCGCTGTTGCAAAAATTCCCTAGAAAAGTCAGAGCATGGTCTAACGTTGAATCTTTCTGTACTGAGATCTGATAAATTTATTACAGTGGGAATTTTAATTCATAATTTTTGGAGTTAGGAAAGTATAGATACTCCTGCATTCTTTACAGACTGTACTGTTTTGGCAGATTGCTGTTATGTTTGCATTGTTTGCATATGTTTGTTTGTTTAATTATTCTATTTGAGGATAGGAGTATTAAATATGCAGAGGCATTTAGTATTAAATGTTGAATAATCATTTTAGTGATTTGTTACAGTAGAAAATGATAAGGTTTTGCATTGGTTTATACTAACCTATCTCACGAGTTCTTGTTGAGTTTGTTGTGAATGAAGCTTTTGATAAAAAGAGAAACCATGATATGAGAGTAATTAAGGAGACACAAAAGTTCAAGCTTGGGGATGCACAAGGCACCCCAAGATAATATTTCAAGAAGTCTCAAGCATCTAAGCTTGGGGATGCCCCGGTAGGCATCCCACCTTTCTTCTTCAACAACTATCGGTTAGTATCGGTTGAGCCTAAGTTTTTGCTTCTTCACATGAGTTGTGCTATCCTTGCAATGTAGTTTTCTTTAGCTTTGCTTGCTGTTTAAATAAAGTATCAAGATCTGAAATTATTAAATGAGAGAGAGTCTTTGCATAGTTGCATAATTATTTAGCTACTCATTGATCTTCACTTATATCTTTCGGAGTAGTTTGTTAGAATACTCTATGTGCTTCACTTATATCTTTTGAGCTTGTTAGTTTTTGCTCTAGTGCTTCACTTATATCTTTTAGAGCACGGTGGTGGATTTGTTTTAAAGAAACTTGATCTCTCATGCTTCACTTAGATTATTTTGAGAGTCTTTAATAGCATGGTAATTTGCTTACTGTTAATATACTTAGCGTTCGAGATATGTGAAACTTTCTTTTGAGTGAATTGAATACTAAGATAAATCTAATGCTTAATAATTGTTTTAAGATATGGAGGTAATAATATCAAAGTCGTGCTAGTTGAGTAGTTATGAATTTGAGAAATACTTGTGTTGAAGTTTGCAAGTCCCGTAGCATGCACGTATGGGTAAAGTTGTGTAACAAATTTGAAGCATGAAGTGTACACGGCTTGTGCATCCTTATGAGTGGCGGTCGGGGACGGCGATGGTCTTTTCCTACCAATCTATCCCCTAGGGGCATGCGTAGTAGTACTTTGCTTTAGGGCTAATAAACTTTTGCAATAAGTATATGAGTTCTTTATGACTAATGTGAGTCCATGGATTATCGCACTTTTACCTTTCCGCATTTGCTAGCCTCTTGATACCGTGCATTGCCCTTTCTCACATTGAGAGTTGGTGCAAACTTAGCGGTACATCAAACCCGTGATATGATCGCTCTTTCACACATAAACCTCCTTATATCTTCCTCAAAACAGCCACTATACCTACCTATTATGGCATTTCCATAGCCATTCCGAGATATATAAAAAGAGAGAGGAGTCTGGACTAGGGGTGTCGGACAGCCGGACTATCATCGTCGGCCGGACTCCAAGACTATGAAGATACAAGATTGAAGACTTAGTCCCGTGTCCGGATGGGACTTTCCTTGGCGTGGAAGGCAAGCTTGGCGATACGGATATGTAGATCTCCTACCATTGTAACCGACTCTGTGTAACCCTAGCCCTCTCCGGTGTCTATATAAACCGGAGGGTTTTAGTCCGTAGGACGAACAACCATTACAACAATCATACCATAGGCTAGCTTCTAGGGTTTAGCCTCCTTGATCTCGTGGTAGATCCACTCTTGTACTACCCATATCATCAATATCAATCAAGCGGGAGTAGGGTTTTACCTCCATCGAGAGGGCCCGAACCTGGGTAAAAACATCGTGTCCCTTGTCTCCTGTTACCATCCGCCTAGACGCACAGTTCGGGACCCCCTACCCGAGATCCGCCGGTTTTGACACCGACATTGGTGCTTTCATTGAGAGTTCCTCTATGTCGTCACCGATAGGCTTGATGGCTTCTTCAATCAACAACAACGCCGTCCAGGGTGAGACTTTTCTCCCCGGACAGATCTTCATATTCGGCGGCTTCGCACTGCGGGCCAATTCACTTGGCCATCTGGAGCAGATCGAAAGCTACGCCCCTGGCCATCAGGTCAGATTTGGAAGCCTAAACTTCACGGCGGATATCCGCGGAGACTTGATCTTCGATGGATCCGAGCCGCAGCCGAGCGTGCCGCACTGTCACGATGGGCATGATCTAACTCTGCCGCCGGACAGTACCTTGGAGGCCGCACATGAATCCGCTCCGACCCATAGTCCGGAGCCGATTGCGCAGATCGAGGACGGGTGGCTGGACACCGCCTCGGGAGCTGCAACTTCCACGGCGATGGAGCCGAACACGGACCTTGTCCCTTATAAAGCTCGTGACTCGAGGTGCGGACTCCTGCGGACTCCGAACCTCCTGCGCCCTTGTCGAATCTGATTGGGCGCCGATCATGGAGTTCACCGCTGCGGACATCTTTCAGCACTCACCCTTTGGCGACATCCTAAATTCGCTAAAGCATCTCTCGCTATTCGGAGAGCCCTGGCCGGACTATGGCCAGGATGGTTGGGATGCGGACGACGAAGAAATTCAAAGCCCACCCACCACCCACTTTGTAGCCACTGTCGACGATCTAACCGACATGCTAGACTACGACTCCGAAGACATCGACGGTATGGACGACGATGCCAGAGACGATCAAGAACCAGAGCCTATAGGGCACTAGAAGACCACCTCGTCATATGACATATACATGGTGGACACCCCAAAAGATGGGGACGGCGAAGAAGCAGCGGAGGCAGATTCCTTAAAGAAACAGCCCAAGCGCCGACGTCAGCGGCGCCGCTCTAAATCCCACCAAAGCAAGAATGGAGATTCCGGCACAGGAGATAATAACACCCCAGAAAGTGCCGAAGACAATCCCCTCCTGCAAGATTCAGCGCAGGAGGATGCAGAAGCAAGCCCTCACGAGAGAGCGGCAGACGAAGAGGTCGAGGATGATAATTACATACCTCCCTCCAGAGACGAGGCAAGCCTCGGCGGCGAGCCAATTCGTCGTGCCGAGGATCCCGTCGAACAAGAGCGTTTCAAACGCAGGCTAATGGCCACAGCAAATAGCCTAAAGAAAAAGCAGCAGCAGCTTCAAGCTGATCAAGACCTGCTGGCCGACAGATGGACCGAGGTCCTCGCGGCCGAAGAGTATGAACTCGAACGCCCCTCCAAGAGCTACCCAAAATGCAAATTGCTCCCCCGACTAGAGGAGGAAGCATATATACCTTCATCACCAGCGCTGTCTGGCGGACCGACCACCCGTGGTCGGGACGGAAAACACCTAGGCCCTCCACCAAGATCGTACCCCGGCATCGCTCAAAAAGTACGAAGCCACGAGGGAACGCGCCGGACTTGCGGGATATATTGGAGGACAAAGCAAGGCAATCCAGATCTATCTATGGATCACGTGGGCGCCCCACGACCCACGACGAATACCGTCGCGCCGGATACAGCAACTCCGGCCGGGCCGAACACAGCAGACAACGCTCTCTTGAGCTACGACGTGACATTGCTCAATACAGAGGCGCCGCACACCCACTATGCTTCACAGACGAAGTAATGGATCATCAAATCCCTGAAGGGTTTAAACCCGTCAACATTGAATCCTACGATGGCACAACAGACCCCGCGGTTTGGATCGAAGATTATCTCCTTCATATCCATATGGCCCGGAGGAGGCGATCTCCACGCCATCAAATATCTCCCACTCAAACTTAAAGGACCAGCTCGGCATTGGCTTAACAGCCTGCCCGTAGAGTCAATTGGGTGTTGGGAGGACCTGGAAGCCGCATTCCTCGACAACTTCCAGGGCACATATGTGCGACCACCAGACGCCGATGACCTAAGCCACATAATCCAGCAGCCAGATGAATCGGCCAGGCAATTCTGGACACGGTTCTTAACAAAGAAAAATCAAATCGTCAACTGTCCGGATGCAGAGGCCCTCGCAGCCTTCAAACATAACATCCGCGACGAGTGGCTAGCCCGGCACCTAGGACAGGAAAAGCCGAAATCCATGGCAGCCCTCACATCATTAATGACCCGCTTCTGTGCGGGAGAGGATAGCTGGCTAGCTCGCAGCAACATCCTCAGTAAAAATGCTGGCAGTCCAGATACTAAGGACCACAACGGCAGGTCGCGTCGAAGAAAACACAAATGCCGCGTTAACAGCGACAACAATTAGGATCTGGCGGTCAGCGCGGATTCGAGGCTCTAAACCGGTCGTGGAAGAAGCCATTCAAAAGAATCACTCCGGGTCCGTCCAATTTGGACCGAATACTCGACCGCTCATGCCAGATACATGGCACCCCTGAAAAGCCAGCCAACCACACCAATAGAGATTGTTGGGTATTTAAGCAGGCAGGCAAGTTAATTGCCGAAAACAACGACAAGGGGCTGCACAGCGACGACGAGGAAGAGACCGGCCGCCCGAGCGATGAGAGGACGAAGGTTTCCCCCACAAGTGCGGACGGTAAACATGATATCGCAACCCATATACCCAAGAGGGAGCGAGCGTGCACTAAGGGGCGTATATGCGATGGAGCGATCGCCCGAAGTTCAATCCATGGTCCTCTTGCCCGATCACTTTCGATCGAAGAGACCATCCGACCAGCATCCGCCATGGCGGATTCGCGCGATGGTTTTAGACCCAATCGTCGATGGATTTCACCTCACGAGAGTCCTGATGGGCGGCGGCGTGCTGAACCTGCTTTATCGGGATACGGTCGCAAGATGGGCATAGACCCTCAAGGATTAAACCTACAAAGACGACCTTCAAAGGCGTCATACAAGGTGTTGAGGCCAATTATGCGAGCTCGATCACTGCTGGAAGTGGTCTTGGATCCCGGATAATTTCGAGCGAGAGTTAATCTTGACATAGTCCCGTTCGCGGCGGCTATCACACTCTGCTTTCGGACGAACGCGTTACGCAAAGTTCAACGCGGTGCCGCATTACGCATACCTCAAGCTCAAGATGCGGGCCCTCGTGGAGTCATCACGGTCAGCGGAAATACGGGCGCTCCCTCGAGCGGAGGAACATCTGGCGGCTCTCGCGGCGAAGTACATAGCAGCCTTCTAAGGCAATTTTGAGTCCGGCCGTTAAGCGACCGACACGGCCAAGCGCGCCGGAGCAACATCAATCAAGACCACAGCACGTTCCGAGCAGCGTAGCAATGCGGCTAACCCCAGCCCTCGCATGATTGCAAGACCAGCCCTCGCGTACATCATTACGCTTTGGAGATACCATGGGCATAGGGGAGGGCACGACCACAACAGACCAGTGCGGCTCGACCACACGGGGGCTCCCAAGTGTGTCGCTCTTTTTATTTTATTTTCCTTCTTTTTATACACAGGACTCCGTTCACGGAGGCCTGTCCGTGGCGAACCCGCCCGAACTCACGATGCAACAGCCGGGGAGGGAAAAAGGCTGCGACGAACACTCGGTGGTCTCCATTACGAGCATTAAATTTGATTATATACACCAGTCCGCAGCCCACCCACGAGAGGACATGTTTAATTAGTCAATCCCTTGCTTACCGCACTATTTGTATCATTCCGCACTCATAGCAGAATTCCTTGAATAAATAATGCAGCACTTTTTGCCTATAATTGCATTACTTTACATATATGTTCATTAATGACATCTTGCACCCGTATATTTTGGTACGGCCAAATACACGAGGGCTTATGTTCCCCGCATTATGGTGTGATAAGTCCGAACACTTTCACAAGTCGGCACCCGAACTTATAGCATTATATGAATCGGCTCGAATCATGTCTTGGGTCAATAGTTGGGTTTGCGGCTCCCATGTTTTGGTACCTTACGTTCCGTTCATCGGCTAAGGTAGCATTGGGAGAACCACTGCGATTGCGCCCGGTTGAGCTGGGCGGCGCCTCGATGGAAAGCTAAAACTGGCGGCATGATAAGGCGAGAGACTGGTCGCTAGCTGAGAGGTCTTTTGAGTCCCTAAAGACTTATGCGCTTGACGAAGAACGGATAATGTCCGGCCAAAGGCGTGGATAGCGCCCGAACTCGGTCTTCGAATACTAGGGGCTTCGCGAAATTTAAAATTATAGAATTCTATGGCTAAGTGAGAGTGTTCAAGCATTATAAGTCCGGTTGCCTTGTTACGTTGTGTTGGCGCCTCCTAGATGGACCCAAAAATGGGAACAAGAGTGCTCAAGTTTATCCCGAACACCCCAGCACTCGTGGCATGGGGGCTGAAGCCGACGACTTGCCATCTCTCAGATTTTATAAACGGCCGCACAGAAGGTAATATTTTAAATCAATAAGCGTTGCTTAGCGCATATGAACAAAGTTTTCAGCGCACAGGATAACACATTGCGAGTTTACTCAATAATTACATCTCTGGGGCACTCATCCGCAATCTTGCGGGCACCCTTCAGGACAGTCTTATAGTACATCTCGGGCGTACGATACTCCTTGCCCGCTGGCGGCGCGTCAGTGATAAGCCTCTCCGCATCCAGCCTGCCCCAGTGCACCTTTGCGCGGGCAAGGGCCCGACGAGCACCTTCAATATAGGCGGAGCGCTTGATGACCTCCACCCAGGGGCACGCATCCACCAGCCGCCGCACGAGGCCGAAGTAGCTCCCAGGCATGGCCTCTCCAGGCCACAGCCGGACTATGAGGCCCTTCATGGCCTGCTCGGCTACCTTGTGGAGCTCGACCAGCTGCTTCAGCTGGTCGCTAGAAACACCGGATGGCGGCCTCGGCGTCTTGAGACGAAGACCTTCTCCGTTGAGCTCCCCTCCTCGGCTCGGTAGAATGCGGCGGCATCGGACATGCTGCGAGGCAGATCTGCAAATGCCCCTGGAGAGCTCCGAATTCGGGTAAGTGTCAGGTAGTTTACATTAACATGCTTGCTTTGCATGAAAAATGCCTTACCCGCCACTATTTTCTTCACATCCTCAACCTCCTGAAGGGCCTTATGGGCCTCGGCCTTGGCGGCTTTGGCACTTTCGAGAGCCGAGGCAAGCTCGGACTCTCGAGTCTTTGAGTCGCGCTCCAAACTCTCATGCTTTTCCATGAGAGCCTGGAGCTCTTGCCGCACCTCCGCCACCCGCGCCTCCTGCTTCTCTCGCTCTGCCCGTTCCGCGGCCGCATTGCGTTCGGCCGCGGACACAGCCTCCTTCAGGGTTGCCACCTCGTTCGTGGCCCCTGCAGTACCCACGTTATCCTTGTTATTTTTATTGCAACCTAAATCCTTTTCTGTAAGGTAACTATTCAAAGTGGTGTTACTCACCTTCTTTGTCCTCGAGCTGCTTCTTGGCACGGCCGAGCTCTTGCTCGGACCGCTCGAGATCTGCTTCAAACACCGACCTCCACGGTCGGTCTGGCGGAGGTCGGCGGCGCAGCCTGCAAACCCATATTGACATAATTTTTAGCAACCTGCGTATATCTTTTTAGATCCTCGGTCCGGCTTTTCTTTCCGAACACGAACCGAGCATCGAGGGCTCTTGTCTATGCGGTATTACATTGCATATTTTAACTTCTTACCTCAAAGCACTGTTAGAAGGCTCTGCGAGCTTCGGTCGGCCCGCTCTTGGCGAGCTGAACCTTCGAATCACCGCACTCATGATAGTGCGGTGTTCTTCCTCGATGGAGCGCCTTTGGCGCCTCCAACAAGTTGTCCGGCGCCTCCGGTTGGGCGGGGGCGCCCGGCGTCACGGTCTTGCCCTTCTTGCGAAGGGCGCTGCGGACTCCGGAACCATTGCGGGTTCCGGCGTGGAGTCCGGCGCAAAGTCCGAGAGGCTGCCTTGCGGCGCCTCCGAGCCTCCTCCTTGGATGGGTCCCTTCCTGGGATCCCACCTCGGCGTCCTCGGCGTCGCGAGGTGGAGGCAGTCGGGATGGAATCCACATCCGACGGAGCCAACGACCCGCTCGATGAAGCGGGGAGATCATCATCGGCCGGACTGCAGGCAGTGTGCGGCATTAGAAGGACACTATGTGACACAAAAGAAATTACAAATCATTCAGGAATCCGGATACTTACGATCTTGCCGGAGGCCTGGCCCTTGAGGGCCACTCTTCGTCGCCAACGTTGGCATTGGCGGAGCTGTCCGGGGGAATAGTCCTTCCCCTCTTGGACCCTTCGGCCTCCCACAGTCGGGAAGCCTTCCTCTTCCTCTCTCCTTCCTCAGGGAGAGAGTCTTCTTCCTCCTCCTGCGCCTTGGGGAGAGTCCGCCCGAGTCGCGGACACTGGCAGGGAACTCTTTGAGTACCGTGGCCTCCTTCTTGGCCTTCTTCTCCGGCACCACATGCGGTGCGGAACCAGCAACCCGCTAGGCAGGCGTCTCTGGGTTTTCGGCATGGGGCAGGCGGATGATCTGCTCGGCCTTCTTCATCGATCTGTCAAAGGAAAGGAGATTGAAACCCGCGTAGGGTCAAACTATTAAAAACAAGTGTCCCATAAAGGGGTAGAATCACTTACCTCGTCAGCTGGACGCTGCGAGCGAAATCCACGATCTTCAGTGGCGGATGCGGGAGCTTCGGCGCCCTTGAACAGCACCCTCCAGGCGCCTTCGTACGTCGTGTCGAAGAGCCCGCTCAATGCCTGGTGCAGTGCCGGATTGAACTCCCACATTTTAAATGCCCGTTGTTGGCAGGGGAGAATCCGGTGGATGAGCATGACTTGGACCACATTGACAAGCCTGAGCTTCTTGTTCACCACTTGGATCTGAGCTTGGAGTCTGTCGGCTCCTCGAACTACCCCATAGCAAGCCCTTCTCTTTCCGGAGGTGAGCTGCATAGGGATACGGATCTGAACTCGGGGCCGCCGCCCACTTAGGGTCGCGTGGCTCGGTGATGTAGAACCACCCGATTGCCACCCCTTGGCGGACTCCACAAAGGCCCCTTGAACCGGATGACGTTGGGCATCTTGCCCAACATGGCGCCTCCGCACTCCGGCAGAGTGCCCTTCACTACCTTTGGCTTGACATTGAAGGTCTTGAGCCACAAGCGAAGTGGGGCTGGATCAGAGGAAGGCCTCGCACCGACGATAAGCGCCGAGATGTTGAGGATGAAGTTTGGCGCCGGATCATGGAAATCCGGGCCGTAGTAGAACATGAGCCCCGGACAAAGGGGTGAAGTGGAAAGCCTAGTCCAGCGGAGGAAGTGGGGAAGAAAACGACCCTCTCATGGGGCACTGGGGTGGGGATGAGCTGCCTTGTCGGGCAGCCGGTGCTGATGTCGCTGGACAGATATCCGGCGCTGCGCGGTCTTCGGCGTGCCCCTCCGTAGCGGAGGAGGCCAACCATTTTCCTCCGCTCCGGACATGGTCGGAGAAGGTCGAGGCGAGATCTTGCGGACTTGGGCGCTGGAGCTCGAGTCTTGTGAGATGGATAAGCAAAGGAGGAAGAAGGCGTAGGTAAAAGGGTGGATCCTTATCCCTTATATATGGGCGGACGAAGACTATCGTCCCCACCGGCCTAGTAAAACTAAGCTTATCTCCCAAGCGCCACCATCAATGGCGCGGTTGGGTTACCCGTCCGTATTGATGAGAATCCCAGAATAAGGGAACACGATCTCTGCTTGACAAGGCGTGCCAAGAAACCGCTTAAGCTAAGCGCTAAGGTGGTATAATAAAAAGCGATTCAAGTAAAGGCTTGGTAGTGGCGTGACGTCATGCCACAAAATCGTCGGCAGATTGAACTTGTGTACATATTATTCTCTCTACGGTGGAATGTGGAATTTATTTTGCGAGCGGACACTATCACAGTGTTCACAATCTTCTATGAATTATTCGGAGGAGGAACCCGCCTTGCAATGCCGAACAATATGCGCGCGGACTCATCGTCATTGAAGCCTGGTTCAGGAGCTCTTGAGGAGTCTGGACTAGGGGTGTCGGACAGCGGACTATCATCGTCGGCCGGACTCCAAGACTATGAAGATACAAGATTGAAGACTTCGTCCGTGTCCGGATGGGACTTTCCTTGGCGTGGAAGGCAAGCTTGCGATCTGGATATGTAGATCTCCTACCATTGTAACCGACTCTGTGTAACCCTAGCCCTCTCCGGTGTCTATATAAACCGGAGGGTTTTAATCCGTGGGGCGAACAACCATTACAACAATCATACCATAGGCTAGCTTCTAGGGTTTAGCCTCCTTGATCTCGTGGTAGATCCACTCTTGTACTACCCATATCATCAATATCAATCAAGCGGGAGTAGGGTTTTACCTCCATCGAGAGGGCGAACACAGGTAAAAACATCGTGTCCCTTGTCTCCTGTTACCATCCGCCTAGGCCTTGCATTCGGGACCCCCTACCCGAGATCCGCCGGTTTTGACACCGACAAGCACCTTGTTCTTCATGTAGTGAGTCTCAAATATTTGTGCTTCAAAATAGCACCATGTTTTTCATATAGAATTTTTCATTATAGAACTTGGCTTGTATAGTCCAATGATGGGATTCCTCAAAATGCCCTAGGTCTTCGTGAGCAAGCGAGTTGGATGCACACCCACTAGTTTTCTTTTGTTGAGCATTCATAGCTCTAGTGCATCCGTTGCATGCCAATCCCTACTCCTCATGTTGACATCAATTGATGGGCATCTCCATAGCCCGTTGATTATCCTCGTCAATATGAGACTTTCTCCTTTTTTGTCTTCTCCACACAATCCCATCATCATATTCTATTCCACCTATAGTGCTATATCCATGGCTTGCGCTCATATATTGCGTGAGGGTTGAAAAAGTTGAGATTATTAAAAGTATGAAACAATTGCTTGGCTTGTCATCGGGGTATAGAAGTTGGGAACATCTTTGTGTGACGAAAATGAAGCATAGCCTAACTATATGATTTTGTAGGGATGAAGTTTCTTTGGCCATGTTATTTTGAGATGACATAATTGCTTGATTAGTATGCTTGAAGTATTATTATTTTTATGTCAATATGAACTTTTATCTTGAATCTTTTGGATCTGAATATTCATACCATGATTAAGAAGATTTACATTGAAATTATGCCAAAGTATCACTCCGCATTAAAAAATTCTTTTTTTATCATTTACCTACTCGAGGATGAGCAGGAATTAAGCTTGGGGATGCTTGATACGTCTCCAACGTATCTATAATTTTTGATTGCTCCATGCTACTTTATCTACTGTTTTAGGCAATATTGGGCTTTATTATCCACTTTTATATTATTTTTGGGACTAACCTATTAACCGGAGGCCCAACCTAGATTTGCTGTTTTATGCCTATTTCAGTGTTTCGAGGAAAAGGACTATCAGACGGAGTCAAAACGGAATGAAATCAACTGGAGAAGTTATTTTGGAAGGAAACCCACCTGATGGACTTGGACCCCACGTCAGAAGATACGGGAGGTGCTCACGAGGGTGGGGGGCGCGCCCCCTGCCTCGTGGGGCCCCCGTAGCTCCACCGACGATCTCCCTGCACCCATATATACCTACGTACCCTAAAACTTCCAGAACAGAAGATAGATCGGGAGTTTCGCCGCCGCAAGCCTTTGTAGCCACCAAAAACCAATCGGGGCCCTGTTCCGGCACCCTGCCGGAGGGGGATCCCATCACCGGAGGCCATCTTCATCATCCCGGCGCTATCCATGACGTGGAAGGAGTAGTTCACCCTCAGGGCTGAGGGTATGTACCAGTAGCTATGTGTTTGATCTCTCTCTCTCTCTCTCTCTCTCGTGTTCTCTCTCGTGTTCCATCTATGGCACGATCTTGATGTATCCCGAGCTTTTCTATTGTAGTTGGATCTTATGATGTTTCTCCCCCTCTACTCTCTTGTGATGAATTGAGTTTCCCCTTTGAAGTTTTCTAATCGGATTGAGTCTTTTATGTGAACACTTGATGTATGTCTTGCCGTGATTATCTGTGGTGACAATGGGATATCATGTGCTACTTGATGTATGTTTTGGTGACCAACTTGCGGGTTCCGCCCATGAACCTATGCATAGGGGTTGGCGCACGTTCTTGACTCTCCGGTAGAAACTTTGGGGCGCTCTTTGAAGTACTTTTATGTTGGTTGGATGAATCTGAGATTGTGTGATGCATATCGTATAATCATGCCCACGGATACTTGAGGTGACAATGGAGTATCTAGGTGACATTAGGGTTTTGGTTGATTTGTATCTTAAGGTGTTATTCTAGTACGAACTCTTTTATAGATCGATCCGAAAGAATAGCTTTGTGGTGGTTTCGTACCCGACCATAATCTCTACGTTTGTTCTCCACTATTAGTGGCTTTGGAGTGACTTTTTGTTGCATGTTGAGGGCTTGTCATATGTTCTATCTATGTTATTATTGTTGAGAGAACTTACACTAGCGAAAGTATGAACCCTAGGCCTTGTTTCCTACCATTGCAATACCGTTTACGCTCACTTTTACCGCTTGTTACCTTGCTATTTTTATATTTTCAGATTACAAAAACCCATATCTACTAGTGCACCTATACAATTTACCATTGTATTGGGTGTGTTGGGGACACAAGAGACTCTTTGCTATTTGGTTGCAGGGTTGCTTGAGAGAGACCATCTTCATCCTACGCCTCCTACGGATTGATAAACCTTAGGTCATCCACTTGAGGGAAATTTGCTACTGTCCTACAAACCTGTGCACTTGCAGGCCCAACAACGTCTACAAGAAGAAGGTTGTGTAGTAGACATCACTGGCACATAGTAAAAATCCTCAAATCTATTACCCAGGCATTGCTTAACAAGTTCGTTCGTTATGATCTCCATCTTGGTTTCTTGAAGGCACACAATGCTAGCACGAGCTGCCTCAATTACCTGAAAGACCGAGCTACGACGTGTCGGGGAATTAAGCCCACACACATTCCACACTATCAATTTTGGGGGTTGTGTAGCCATAACGAGGACCCACCACTACCACCTAGGTGCGCCGTAACCCTACGCACCCCTTACCACCTCGATGTCTTCTCCGACCAACGGAAGCGCCGACGAGTCCCAACCGAACAAAGCTAGAATAGCCTTGACGTGGCTCTCCACCAGAGGCTTGTCGACTATATCCACGTAGGCCTGCAGAGCCTCATCCGTGATTTGGTCCCCTTCATGCGCGAGACACAGCTTCCTGATAAGCACCGCCTGTTGTTTGGTTGCTTTTGATCCACGTCCTCCCTTGGCAAGCCTCACGCTCCTCCGCGGGGAGGAAACCGGCGGCCGTTTTTGCCTAGGCTTCCTGATTTTCTGAGGAGGAGCCCTGGTCATGGGTTGCGACAGCAACAGAGATAGAGCTTGCCTTGGCTCCGAGAAAATTAGGGCCACCTGCTCCTGGGGCGAGGGCTGGGTCCGGGGAGGAATTGTCGCGTCCAAAGACACCGCTAGCGAAGCAGCCTGACGGATAAACTCACCGAGAACCAGCCCTCCCTACCACATTGCGTGCATGGGCACGTCCCATCAGCATGCACCACGGGCCCACTCGCATCGGATTCCTTGGCCCACGATCCCACCAATCACGAACTGACCGAACCACCGATATCCTCCTCGGTCCGCGCGAGTATCCTGTTACCAGCCTGCGCGCTTGTCGCGTCCTCCTCCTGCAGAGGAATGGCCCACAGCCCGAACCGGACGACCCGCGAAGTCCCAGGTGAGGCGGGGGGATCCTGCCCATCCATTGGTTGCAGGGCGCTTTGCCCACTGTTGTCGGCCTGCAGAGACACACATGCCACCCCTGGAACCCCACCACTGCCGGCCAGCAGAGAGCCAGACTGCACCGTCGGTCCTACCGGACCCCTCCGTGGGCCCACAATGCTTTCCGAAGAGGGTGGGTCCCAGCTACCAACTCCTCCTCCCTCTGGGTCAGCCTCCAACGGCCGAACCGAGCCAACCAAGCTGATCTCCGAATCGCCTGGCCCCATGATGACGCAGGCCGAGTCATCCACCCCTGGTCCACCACATTCCTGCCTTTGTTGACCGCCCGGAAGACCAGTTTGAACCTGCCGTTGATGCCCCTGAACTGGCGCCAAACCCGCCGAAGCGGCCGCCGCCTGCGAGCCACCGGATGAAGGTAACACCCGCTCCTGCCCAGCCGCAGATGCAGGCCCACGGCCTCCACACGCACCACCCGAACCAGGCCCACCGCGGCCATCTCCATCTGAGGGCGGCGGCGGCGGCGGTGGCGCACCGACATGCGGCCCCAACTTGACGGCGCCCTCCTCCTGGATAATGGAGACGGGATACCACAGTGCATCCGCCTCATTGCTCACATTCAGGGCCCGAGCACTCCTCCTGCCCGGCTCCTCCACGACGAGAATGCGACGGGAAGGGATTCTCGCCGGATCATCCGTCCGCAGCCAAACCCGAAAGCCGGACATGTCGTTCCTCGCCTCCGTAGACGCCGCCACCTTGACCACAATGCCCAGGCCATGAAGCAGAGTGTCCGCCATCCTCCTAGTCCACGCGTTCGCCGGCACACCTCGCAGGGCCAGCGGGACGAGGAAAGGCATAGAGATTGCCGTCGCTCGAGCCCGGCGAGACCACGGCTTCAGCAGGAGGTCGAACTGCGGCGTGTCAGCCCTCCCCCTCCTTATCAACATGTTCCTGATTTCCACCGAACGACAGAGTACCAAAAAATCCTCCGGAAAGAACTCCCTAATCGACATGTCCAGCGGCTCCAGGTTGAACTCTTGCACAATGGCGTTAGCCGCCGCCGCCAGATCTGCCTGCTGCCTCATGCCAACCACCGAGACCACCATAAACATAGTTACCTGCTTTACGTACACTGCCAGATGGATTATTGTGATTGGAGAAGAAGGAGGAAGGGGCCCCACCCACCTGATCGTAATCCTATGGGTGTGATAGAGTGTAGTATTTCTATAATATTGAGCAAACATAAGTACATTTGGCTTAGGACAAACCTAAGACTTAAATCATTTTGGAATCGAAGGGAGCACATGTATAATGCTCGAAACTCAAAAGGACAGCAATACTGCGTATGAAATGCATGCATGCATGCATGGTGGTGAGTGGCGCTACAAGTCTTTGTACGGTTCCCTTTCGAGGGAGGCCTTTTCACCTTCTATTGGACCCTAATCCAAAGGGGATGCTGCCACGTACTCTAGTGAGAAAGCACGCAGATCTTTATTCTCTTTTTCCCTTTTGGGTTGAGAAAATCACGCAGATTGACGAATGATCCCCTAATCTCATTCTTTATTATTACTTGTACCAAATTCAGATAGTCAGGAAAGAGATGATGCAGCATTTCAGCCATATCGGCGCCGGGAGGTGATCTGGTGATAACCACGTCCAACAACTCCAGGAACGCCGGTCCAACGAGGCGAAGACCCAAGTGGTCGTGCGGCAGATTAATCTGGCATCGCCTATGGGACTGTGGCAGCAAGGCGAGACGTGCGTGTTTTGCAAGAGAGGAGATAGCTACACCACCGGTGACCGCTGATTATTCAACGGCACGATTGGTCATCACTGTGGGCCCACATGCCAGTTGCTGCGAAGCGGGCCCACGCCTACGTATACTATTCCAGCTTCTGCTCTTGTGTCTGAGCTGAGCTGAAGCCCCCTCCTCCTGTCAATGCAACTTGTGCCTATAAATGCCTCCCTCCCCGGCAATGCAACACTCCACTGGCACATAGAAACCAGCTCTCGAGCACCACTAAACTATACACAAGGAGGACCTCGTCGGCATAATCCTCAGGCAGCGAGCAGAGGGGCGTCGTCGACGATGGACCGCGCCGCGCTCCCGGCGGCCGTCGAGCCCAAGAAGAAGGGCAACGTGAGGTTCGCCTTCGCCTGCGCCATCCTCGCCTCCATGACCTCCATCCTCCTCGGTTACGGTACGCCCTAATGTTCTTGCGCACAGACCATTTCGCTGGATCTGTTGCATATACGTAGTACGTATACGTACGTGCTTTGCATGGGCTGAACACTGTTTGTTTGGGTCTGCAGACATCGGTGTGATGAGCGGAGCATCGCTGTACATCCAGAAGGACCTGAAGATCAACGACACCCAGCTGGAGATCCTCATGGGCATCCTCAACGTGTACTCGCTCATTGGCTCCTTCGCGGCGGGGCGGACGTCCGACTGGATCGGCCGGCGCTTCACCATCGTCTTCGCCGCCGTCATCTTCTTCGCGGGCGCCCTCATCATGGGCCTCTCCGTCAACTACGCCATGCTCATGTTCGGCCGCTTCGTGGCCGGCATCGGCGTGGGGTACGCTCTCATGATCGCGCCCGTGTACACGGCCGAGGTGTCCCCCGCGTCTGCCCGTGGCTTTCTCACCTCCTTCCCGGAGGTGTTCATCAACTTCGGCATCCTTCTCGGATATGTCTCCAACTTCGCCTTCGCCCGCCTCTCCCTCCGCCTCGGCTGGCGCATCATGCTCGGCATAGGCGCGGTGCCGTCCGTCCTGCTCGCCTTCATGGTGCTCGGCATGCCCGAGTCTCCCCGGTGGCTCGTCATGAAGGGCCGTCTCGCGGACGCCAAGGTTGTTCTTGCCAAGACTTCCGACACGCCGGAGGAGGCCGCTGAGCGCCTCGCCGACATCAAGACTGCCGCCGGCATCCCTCTGGACCTTGACGGCGACGTGGTCACCGTGCCCAAAAACAAAGGAAGCAGCGAGGAGAAGCGCGTGTGGAAGGACCTCATCCTGTCCCCGACCAAAGCCATGCGCCACATCCTCATCGCGGGAATCGGCATCCACTTCTTCCAGCAGTCTTCGGGCATCGACGCCGTCGTGCTCTACAGCCCGCGAGTTTTCAAGAGCGCCGGCATCACGGGCGACAACCGCCTCCTCGGCACCACCGTGGCAGTCGGGGCCACCAAGACGGTCTTCATCCTGGTGGCCACCTTCCTCCTCGACCGCATCGGCCGGCGGCCGCTGCTGCTGAGCAGCACGGGCGGCATGATCGTCTCCCTAGTGGGCCTCGCGACGGGGCTCACCGTCATCAGCCGCCACCCGGACGAGAAGATCACCTGGGCCATCGTCCTGTGCATCTTCTGCATCATGGCCTACGTGGCCTTCTTCTCCATCGGCCTCGGCCCCATCACGTGGGTGTACAGCTCGGAGATCTTCCCGCTGCATGTGCGCGCGCTGGGCTGCTCCCTCGGCGTGGCCGTCAACCGCCTGACCAGCGGCGTGATCTCCATGACCTTCATTTCGCTGTCCAAGGCCATGACTATCGGCGGCGCCTTCTTCCTCTTCGCCGGCATAGCCTCGTTCGCATGGGTGTTCTTCTTCGCCTACCTGCCGGAGACCCGCGGCCGCACGCTGGAGGACATGAGCTCGCTGTTCGGCACCACGGCAACGCACAAGCAGGGCGCCGCGGAAGCCGACGACAACGCCGGGAAGGAGAAGAAGGTGGAAATGGCCGCCACCAACTGACCGCAAGTTGGCAGATCGCGATGCGAAGACTTGCGCTGTATCCGTCCGTCTCGGCTAGCTAGCTGCCACACTGCCACATAGATGACGAAGTAGCGTGGGAAGATTCGCTGATCCGGCCGGTGCTGCCGGAGAGCGACGGCAAGCTCCAGCTCGATCGAGACGTTAATGGCTTCTTAAATGTGCTAAGTTTAATGTTTCGCGCTTTGGTTTTGTCCGGGTAGGTTGTGAGCAATTCGGTGCCAATGCCAAGGCCAATCGCCGCCGGACTAAACTACTGTAGTAGAGTGTAGAGGCGTACCGTAGCTACTTCCGTGGCGTTTGTCTCATAGTCGCGCTGCATGGGTTAAGTGCACGCGAGCTTTGGTTAGGAGAGAGAAACTGGCGGTGGTTCGAGGAATCTACCTGCCGGATCGAGTGAGTCAAGCGAGCCACGGAAAATGTGTAAGAAAAATATATTAAGTGTATTGTAAAGACTTGGAGTACGTACTTTCAGGCAACACGCCATGGTTACATTATGCATATATTCATGTGTCCTCGTTACAAAATGGTAGCGGTTGGCCACCGCAGCGAATATTGAAGTTGATCGACTTGATCACGGGAATCGGAATCTTGAAATCTTGAAAGAAACGTAAGCAACCAGCTGGTCCTGGTCTTGTACCAAGTTTTTTTTACTGGTATAGCGCTTGACGGGTTGAGCGTATCCAGCTAGTCAAAACAGGCCTAGTGTGCAGCACAGTGATTATAGTAGATTATCTGATCTTTTTTAAGTTTTTGCATGTTCGCGGCGGTGCATGTGCAACGGTAATTTACGTAGTTTGTTTTGTCATATTTGACACTGCCATGTGATGATGCACGGACATCTTTTTCGATAGCTGTGATGGATTTATGTTTTTTCCTAATTGGTAATGGATTTATTATGTTAAGGTAAGTAGTTATGATAATGTACCTATTGGACGCTCGTCGCCCAAAAGACAAGCTTCGCGGGCAGACCCACTGCAACCAGCAGCGCATGCAGCCACGACAAACATCGTTGCGAGACGGCACTGTAGTGACCACACACTGTAGCGAACCTGTGATTTGTCTTCTTTTGATTCCTAACAGTCTTTTGAAAATGGAATATTTTATGAAAACGCAAAAATGTTTAATTTTCAGAACGTTTTGATAACGTGAACATTTTTTGAAATACTGAACAATTTCAGAAACAAGAACATTTTTTTAAAATTACCATTTTTAAAAAATAGGATCATTTTTTGAATTTGTGAACAAATTACGGGAGCGGAAATTTATTTTTTTGAAATTCCAAAAAAACCTGAAATTCAAACATATTTTGGATTTTGAATTTTTTTGGAAATATGAATTTTTGAAAACTCATTTTTTTTAATTTGGAATAATTTTCAAATGTCTGAATGTTTTTTGAAAAATCGAAATTCTTTGAAGCTGTGAATTTTTTTGAAGTTAACATTTTTTGAAAACACAAACATATTTTGAAATTCTATGAATACTGTTTGAAAACATGAGCATTTTTTAAAACACAGTCATTTTTAAATTTGGGAACACCTTTTGAAAATGCAAATATTTTTTCAAATTAGCTAACAATTTGAAATTGGGAACGTTTTAAAATTGTGGACATTTTTTTGTAGAGTCCCAAACATTGAATTTAAAAAGAAAACTAAAACATGAAAAACAAAAAAAAATAAAGAAACTCGGAAAGCCAGTATAAGAGAACACACAAAAAAGGAAATCAATTCAGGAACCTTTTAGAAGATTCCCAAGATGGCCACAAACCTTCCCAAAACCGGTTCTTCTAGTACATTGTGTATCTATCAATGGCCGGCCTAATTATGTTCGATCGGTCGCTAGCCCTATGCAAAACAATGGCAATTTGCCACATAATGCCACAAATAATATATCCCGTGGTTACGGAATGTTCACTTTTTGTTGATCGCGTGGAAGGCCTGAACGAGTTCGCTATAGCAATGAAAAGGCCAGCCCATTCAAGACTTGCATGTATACCTTGGCAAATTTATCTTCCCAAGCCTAGCCGACACCCAAGGCTTTTCCATTACGTCGGCTTAGTCTCCCCATGTTTGGCATTGTCCACTGTGAGAAGAGTGGGACCTGCCCCGTTCATTTTCCTTAGTTCTAGTAGGTCTTCATTTAGTTCTCAGGAACATCAGTGAGGTGGTAAAAGCCGATGGCGAATTGAAATAAGTTATTTTCAGCCTCCCCCTACCTCGACAACGTCTAAACCGACACGGGCATAGGGCCTATGAGCGTAGGTGTTGCTAGATCTATTGGCTCTCTTTGGATCTTGGTAGTGTCGTGGTTCTAAGTCTGACAGTAGAAACAGGGGTAGGTAAGGGAGAGGCGATGTCCTAGCTATGGAGCAGTTGTGGAGACAAACGATGTACGAGTTCAGGCCCTTCTCGGAGGAAGTAATGCCCTCGTCTCGGAGCCCCGAGGCGGTCGAGTGGATTATGAGTTTGAGTATTACAAGAATCTGAACCCTCCTATCTGTGGAGGGGTGGCTTATATAGAGTCGCGGGACCCCACCGGCCCACATAAAGGAGAGATTAAAGTACATTAAGCACAGGGGTTCTTGTAACGCCCTCATAAAGCGCTTTAACTATCATTAAGTCTATTCAATAGCGAACCGTTGCGCTGCAGAGTGTCTTCTGACCTTCTGGTGGTCGAGTGTGTCTTCATGATCGAGTGAGTCTTCCGTGGTCGAGTCCTTCCAGTCAGTCGAGTGGGTTCTTCTATGGTCGACTGGAAGATGATCTCTTTCAAGAGTGTCCTTGGGTAGGACGTTTAGGTCAGGCTTATGACCCTACCCTAGGTACATGAATCCATCATTAGCCCCCGAATGGATTGAGGCTTGAGTGAAGGAGGAGTTGACGTTGTTTCCGATTGCCTTTTGCATACTGGCTACGTGTTGTCTTGGATCAAGATCTTCTCTGTTGATAACAAGAAACTTTCCTTCAGTCGACTTGATCCATTCTTGTTCTTTAGTCGAGTGACCTTCTTTTATTTTGCTATTCGGCGACGGATCGCAGGAAATCTCGCGACTTGATGATCGAATCGTCGCTCGCGGATCTCGCGGGATACGAGATTTGGGGAAGCGCGCGAAGCGGAACGGACCGCGGCGTTCGGATGGGACATAACAGGAACGCCTCGATTTTCGCGCCGCTTTTTCCGCCACGTATCGCGCAGTGCAGCTGCTCGGGATATGATTGGATTGCTAGGGTCCACCTCTCATCCACTCGGAAGGGATGCTATAAATGCAACTCCCGGGGGCTTATGCACAGTACCTTGTTCTTCCTCCTTAGCTCTCCCCGTCTCTGCCCTCCGCCACCGCTGCCGCTCTCTTGCCACCTCCTCTCCTGCGCATTCCGCCGGCGGCCATGGGTAAAGAGAAGACGACGATGTTGGAGCGCGCGAAGAAGGCGTCGGCGGCGGAGAAGGCGTCGGCGGCCGAGAAGGCAAAGGGGAGATCTACCGGTCGTGGTGGTTCCTCGTCGAGATCCAACCTGCCGAAGGGCTGGGTCCAGGGAGACTGGATCCAGTCGACCATCAAGGAGAAGGATCTCCTCGATATGGCCGACGACGGGTTGATTCCCCACGGCGCCGCGAGACTTCTGGCGAGTGGCAGCCTCAACCGAGGAGGGTGAGTCGTGCTTTTGGCCACCCATGTCGACCGAGGTTTTTCGCCGCCGCCGAGTGTCTTCTTCGGGTTTTCTGAATTTCTTGAGCCTAGCTCCACCATTTTACTCAAACTCCATCGCATACCTTGCCGTTTGTGTCTATGTGCGAAAACTTCTTGGGCTGTCGACCGCCTGGGTTTGTTCAAGTACATCTTCACATGTCGCTCTCGGTATGAAGAAGGCAAGCCCCGTGACGAGAAGACCCAAGTAGTTCAGATGTGTGGTGGCTTAGGGATCCAGCTTGAGGAATAAAAGCACCTTCCCAGCTATGTCTTTTCCCGAGTCGGTCGGGGCTGGCGATCGACCTGGTTCTATTGCGGAACGAGGCGGCGCCGGGCGATCGGCTGGTCTTCCTGCATTCACCATGAGTCGAGTGAACAGACCTTCTTCCTTGAAGGTAGTTCCAGAAGAGAGGACTGAAGTGAAGATGTTGATGGACCGCGTGGTGCAGCTGGTTAGAGACGGCGTGACCGGCATGGACCTTCTGGAGGTTTTTCTTCGGAGGCGAATCCAGCCCCTTCAGTTCCGGAGTCACTGCATGTGGCTATATCGCGGCACCGAAGACGAGACTCGCGTCCACCCGGAGGCGATCGGCGATCTTTGTAGTGGAAAGATGGATGGCTGCGATCACTGGGAACAAGGACAACCCTCGCGGATCCCGGAGGATTTCTCCACTTGATCACGACAGCGTTCCAGATAAGGTACACTTGCTCTGTTTTCCGTTGTATATCTGTCGAGTGTGTTTCTGCAACTTGGTCGACTGAATTCTGTCTTGGTATTTTCAGGCCCTTACCGAGCTATACTCAATGCCCAATGGTGCTCAGACTCCGACTGAGGAGGGCGAAGCCAGTGGGGGCGAGAGCCAGGAAGAGTGGGATTCAGACGCTGCAGAAGATGGTGATGACGACGATGATGATGACGAGGATGATGACGACGAGGACGAAGAAGAGGAGGAGGTGCCGCCGCGCTCGGAGAGGCGGTCAAAACTTGTGCACGACCCTTCGACTGAACGCGGCAAAGGTGTGGCGACTGCTTCGCAGTCGACCAAACGCCCTCGGACCGCTTCTCCGGTGCCGACTGAGAAGGCGCCGAAGCAGTCGAAAGTGGCTCCGTCGAGGACGACCAAGCCTCTGCCAAAAATGAAGGTAGTCATCCCCACCATTTCAGCGGCTGCGACTTCCGAAACGTCAGGCAAGGCTGAGGACCATGAGATGGAGGACGCGGCGACTTCAAATCCTGGTACTGCAACTTTAAATCTTGTTCTTGGTCGACTGATGCATAATTTCTGACTTTGACTTTTTCCTGAAGCTCCAACCAATAACATTATCACCCTTCCCGACGACGATGATGAGGATGAGGAACCATTGAGGGCTAGGCGGAGCAGAAGGCATCTATCGCCATGCAGCCCAAGGTGTGGTGGCGCCGAGACCATTGCGACGGAAGGGAGGTCGGCACTCGACACACCGTGTCGATCATGTGATGCCGTTGACGAGTGCTCGACCCACTTCGTCGAGTCTTTGGGCAGCCATCGATCTTCGCCACGCACCACGTCCGGAGGACCGGGCTAGTGCTGCCAAGGAGGCTATCCGTCAGCGAGATCATGATGGAGCGGTGAAGATCGTTCGGGATGCGAGCCAAGCAGCTTCGACGCCAGCTCCGCCCTTGAGCAATGTTGGTCGATCGACCACCGCTGTTACTGTTAGGTTATATTATCAAAACTTTTCTTTCTGCAATTCATAACAGTCACCCAGTGGGTGTGTTGATAAAAACTCCGTGTTAGCGGGGGCACGCTGAGTGCACCCGCTAGGTGTAATCCCCAAGGCTAAGGTCGATTGCTGGCGATGGTCTTAAACTTACTAAATAGATATTGATCATCACTCGAATGGAGCGAATGGGTTTACGAGATCGGTGGGGGCACGCTGAGTGCACCCACCGGTGTAATCCCGAGGCGTGGTCGATCGCCGCGATTGATTACGATCTGAAGAAGTTTCGCCGATCGTCGACTCGGTTTTTTTTTTGTGGTCGATCGTCGACTCATGTGAATAAGACCCGTGGGGGCACGCTGAGTGCACCCAGGGTGTAGTCCCCGAGATTACGGTCAAATGCTTGCATTCGATTGTAATCTTAAAACGCATCATTTTTCTTTATTCACTCGAAGTAGATTATCTCGATATTTTTGCAATTGACTCTTCAGAGAAATCCTGCGATCTTGCGGCGCTATCTTATATCGAATCGGAGCGAAGCATATTCAGCTCGAGTTGGACTTGAAGCTAGTGCAGGAGAATCGTGAAGGCAAAGGAGGAGACCAAAGGTATGTTTGGTGAGATTTCGACGACTCTTTTCTCCCTCATTTGCTTCAAACCTGACTTTATTGTAATTTGCGGGCAAGGTGAAGGAGGCCCGAGAAGAAGAAGGAGCTTGAGCTGTGCGAGAAGATCAAGCTTGCGATGAAAAGCTGGCCTCGATCGCTAAGCTTCGAACAAGACAACACCAATCAAGGCTGCTCGCCATTGCCACCAAGGATGTTGAACGATCAAAGGCTAACAAGACCACTCGATCGAGAAGATCCACCAGATGGCTGGGAAGAAGAACGAGCTGGAAGGCTTCTTGGGTGGTCTTGCTAAAAAATTGTTCCTTATGCTTGAAGGTAATCTTCTTCACTCGACCAGTTCTCCCAACTGTTATGTTCCCATTCGACTGTTTTCTTGACTCCGGGTTTTGCCTTTGCAGAATTCTGTCGCAACTTTGAAGAAGAAACCAGCCAGCTGGAGACGAACCTTGACCCTGTCAATTCTCCAGTGAATGATGAAACTGCCATGAACATCTTCCGACTGGAGTCTCGTGTTGCTGCCGTCGTGGATTATCTCGCAAGATTGAAGGTTGCTACCTCTCGCATCGACTCGACACTCTGGCCCAGGGAGACACTCCAAAACGACCTCGAGTCGTTGGTGGCTCGACTGAACGCCGTCCCTGACCGAGTGCAAAAGTGGAAGAAGTCTTCGGCTCGGTGTGGCGCAGATGTCGCCTTGTGTCTGGCACGAGTCCATTGCAAGGACGCCCGCGAAGATAAGCTGGCGGCTCTCCGAGTGGCCAACACCAAAAAGCACGACTTCAGGGCCTTCATGGAGACTTTCATCGCTGCTGCTACACGGATTGCAGACGGGATTGATCTTGACGAGTTCGTTGCTCCATCCAGCCCTCCACAGGAGGGGTAAAAAACTTTCCTTGACTTTAAATTTGCCTCGGTATGCCGAGTGGAGTTGTAACCGATAAAACCTTAACAGGCTTAATGCCTGAGCACTCTCGGTTCCTTTAGGTATCGACCTAAATTTGGATTGGATGTTTGGATATGATTGCTTTTGGCTTGAATTGCCCTTTTGCAGGTTAACAGCAAGATGTCCACTGCAGTCGACTTATTTCTTAGGCGAGCACTGGGCTGCAGCTAAGCCTCCGAGTGAGAGGTTTGCTCTTCACTCAGTAGGATTTCTTATATCTTAGGCGAGCGCTGGGCTGCAGCTAAGCCCCCGAGTGAGAGGTTTGCTCTTCACTTGGTAGGATTTCTTATACCTTAGGCGAGCACTGGGCTGCAGCTAAGCCCCCGAGTGAGAGGTTTGCTCTTCACTCGGTAGGATTTCTTTTACCTTAGGCGAGCACTGGGCTGCAGCTAAGCCCCCGAGTGAGAGGTTTGCTCTACACTCGGTAGGATTTCTTTTACCTTAGGCGAGCACTGGGCTGCAGCTAAGCCCCCGAGTGAGAGGTTTGCTCTTCACTCGGTGGGATTCTTTACCTTAGGCGGCTGGGCTGCAGCTAAGCCCCCGAGTGAGAGGTTTGCTCTACACTCGGTAGGATTTCTTTTACCTTAGGCGAGCACTGGGCTGCAGCTAAGCCCCCGAGTGAGAGGTTTGTTCTTCACTCGGTAGGATTTCCGTTGTATTTGCGGCGAAGCTCGGAGGAGAGGGTCGCAGTCGACCTGCACCTCGTCCTCCTTGCGGGTACACACGTTACTTATGGTGTAGCTCGGAGGAGAGGGTCGCAGTCGACCTGCGCCTCGTCTTCCTTGCTAGCACAGATTATACTTAGGCGAGTCTTTGGACTGCAGCTAAGCCCCCGAGTGGAAGTCTGGCTTACCACTCGGTAGGATTTTTAATAACTTAGGCGAGCACTGAGCTGCAGCTAAGCCTCCGAGTGGAAGTCTGGCTTACCACTCGGTAGGATTTTTTATATCTTAGGCGAGTACTGGACTGCAGCTAAGCCTCCGAGTGGAAGTCTGGCTTACCACTCGGTAGGATTTTTTTGTTACTTAGGCGAAACGGATTCGCAACTAAGCCTCCGAGTGGAAGTCTGGCTTACCACTCGGTAGGGTTTGTACAAACTTAGGCGAAACGGATTCGCGACTAAGCCACCCACTGGGGGAAATTTTTATTGGACCAAAAAATAAAAAGTGACAAAAATTATGAAGGAATTATGACACTATTTTTCAAAGCCCATGAACTACAGAAGTATTTTATTACAAATCTTCCGAGTGAAAAAAACTTTAAGTGTAAAACGGGCGGAGCAGATCCGCATTCCAAGCTCGGGGCTCGTCGATATTGTGTTTGACATTGTAGAGACGATATGCCCCATTGTGGAGAACCTTTGTGACGATGAAGGGTCCTTCCCAGGAGGGAGCGAGCTTATGTTGCTTCTGCTGATCCACTCGAAGGACCAGATCCCTTCTGGAAGGCTCGACCTCTCACATTTCTCGGCGTCTGAGCGACGCAAGTCTTGCTGGTAAATGGTCGAGCGGATCAGAGCCATTTCCCTTTCCTCTTCTAGGAGGTCGACTGCATCCTGACGCGCTTGCTCAGCTTCTGCTTCATTGTAAAGTTCAATTCGGGGAGCATTGTGAAGGAGATCACTCGGAAGGACTGCTTCTGCTCCATAGACCAGGAAGAAAGGAGTTCTCCCAGTCGACCGATTAGGCGTGGTTCGCAAACCCCAAAGCACTGAAGGGAGTTCGTCAACCCAAGCTCCAGCCGCATGCTTGAGATCTCGCATCAGCCGAGGCTTCAGACCCTTGAGGATTAATCCGTTGGCTCGTTCTGCCTGTCCATTCGACTGTGGATGGGCGACTGAAGCGTAGTCGACTCGTGTGCCTTGGGCGTTGCAGAAATCCTTGAATTCTTCCGAGTCAAAATTCGACCCATTATCCGTGATAATACTGTATGCGGGACTCCATATCTGAACGTCAACCCTCTGACAAAGGAAACAAAGATACAAAGATCAAGTTTTTGATTGGTTTAGCTTCAATCCACTTGGTGAACTTGTCGATTGCTACCAAGACATCGTGAAACCGCTCCGACCTGTTCGCAAGGGACCGATCATGTCCAACCCCATACCGCGAAAGGCCGACGAGTGGAATGGTCTTCAAAGGCGACGCAGCTTGTGTGACATATTGGAGTAGAACCGCATCCTTCGCACTTGTCCACTATTTCTTTCGCCATCTCATTTGCTCTTGGCGAAGAAAATCCGGCTCGGTATGCTTTGGCTACAATGGTCCGAGAGGGCGCATGGTGACCACAGGTCCCAGTGGATGTCATTGAGTATGACTCGACCTTCTTACGGTGTTATGCATTTTTGTCCGACTCCGTCGGCTTTCTCTATAACTGCCCATTGATAGCGGTAAAGGCTTTGGATCGACGGACGATCTGCTGAGCCTCTTCTTCATCCTCTGGGAGTTCCTTTCTCAGAATATATGCGATGTATGGAATTGTCCAATCGGGAGTGATCACTAAAACTTCCATGACCAAGTCGACCACTGCCGGGACCTCAACCTTAGTCGAGTCCGTGGCACTCTTGGGTTGCGGAGCTTCCTCTGTGAAGGGATCTTCTTTGACTGACGGAGTGTGTATATGTTCCAAAAATACACCACTCGGAATGGCTTCTCTTTTGGAGCCTATCTTTGCGGATCATCTGTTGCTTGATTTTTCAATCGGGGATGTGATGGAGTTCCAACCCTCAAACTTCTTTTCCGGCTTCCTCATTGCATTGCGATCCAACATAGCTGGGCTTCTCACGTCCCACTCCTTCATCACTTGATTGACCACTAGATCTGAGTCGCCATAGACCATCAGGCAACGGACGCCGAGTGAGATGGCCATGCGCAATCCATAGAGAAGGGCCTCGTACTCTGCCTCATTGTTGGAGGAATCAAAGTGAATCTGAGCACATACCTAAGCTTATCTCCTCGGGGAAACCAGAACAACCCCACAGACCGAACCATTCAAAGATCTTGGAGCCGTCAAAGAACATGGTCCAATGCTCCGAAGTGAACTTCATCGGCTCTTTGTTGTTCAATCCACTCGGCGAGAAAATCTGCTATAGCACAGGACTTAATGGCTTTCTTTGCCTCGAATTTGATATCAAGGGAAGAAGTTCAATTGCCCATTTAGCCACTCGACCGGTTGCGTCTCATTTGTGCAGGATCTCGATAAAGGAGCGTCGGCGGCGTGATAGAATGATCGGAGAAATAGTGAGCAACCTTCTTTGTGGTCATGTATATACCATACACAAGCTTCGATAATGAGGATATCTCTGCTTGGATGGAGTCAAGACTTGGCACAAATAATACACCGGCGCTGAACTTTGAAGGCCTTTCCTTCCTCTTCCGCCGACCGTAAGCCAAGATCGACAACTTGTCCGATGGCTGCGATGTAAAGCAACAGAGGCTCTTTGCTGATTGGAGCAGCAAGCACCGGCTGGGTGGAGAGCGAGCTTTTAGCTCGGCAAGCGCTGCGTCGACCTCTGGAGTCCACTCGAATTTGTCGGCCTTCTTCATCGATCGGTAAAGAGGTAATGCCTTTTCACCGAGTCGTGAGATGAATCGACTTAAAGCGCCAAGCATCCAAGAAGCTTACGGGCGTCGTGCACTCGCGCCGCAGGCATTTCATTCGGAGAATAGTGCCGATCTTCTCGGGTTAGCGTCGATCCTCGTTGGAAACGAAAACCGAGTAATTTTCCACCAGGAACTCGAATGTGCACTTTGACGGATTGAGCTTGATATCGCACCTTCCGAGGTTGGCAAATGTTTGGCGAGGTCAGCAAGTAGGTCGGAACCTTTTGCGACTTAACGACGATATCATCCATATCGCTTCCACATTCCGACTGATTTGGTGAGAAGACACTTCGGATCATTCGCATAAATGTGGCTCCGGCATTCTTGAGGCCGAATGGCATGGTGATATAGCGAAGCACCGAATGGAGTGATGAAAGCTGTTTTATTTCATCGGGTCCATATAGGCGGATCTCGATGATACCGGAATATGCATCTAGAAAAGACAATCTCTCACCCCGCGGTCGAGTCAACAATTTGATCTATGCGGGGAGAGGAAAATGATCCTTCGGCAGGCCCGATTGATGTGCTTAAAATCAATGCACATGCGGAGTGAGTTGTCCTTCTTGGGAACCATGGCGACATTAGCGAGCCACTCGAGTGGTATATTTCTCGAATAAATCCTGCCGTCAACAATCGAGCCACTTCTTCACCAATAGCTTTTCTCTTACGGGCGGCGGACCGCCGAGATGTTCTTTGACTGGTTTCGCCGACTTGTCGACTCGGAGGTGATGCTCGGCCAGCCACAGAACACACGCATGTCGGTGGCTTCCATGCGAAAATGTCCCGCCTCACGGAGGAACCGGATGGCGCTTCTTCCTATTTCGAGTCGAGTGTTGTGGAGATGTGGGTCGGGCTGCATTGGGATCGGTCGGATGAATATGGGTCGCCGTCTCACCGAACGATCGAATCTGAACTCTGTTGTTGGCTTCTTGGATCGTAACAAATCACTCGGATCCGCGGTTTGCATGTATTCGTCGAATTCGACCGCTGTCACTTGGGAGTCGGCAATCTTTGAGCCCTTCTGAAAGCACTCTTCTGCCTTCTTCCGATCGCCGGTGACAGTGATCACTCCTTTTGGCCCTGGCATCTTCAGTTTGAGGTACACGTAGCATGGTCGAGCCATGAATCGTGCATAGGCGGGCCTCCCCAAAATAGCGTGGTATGCGCTCTGAAAATCCACAACCTCAAAGGTCAACTTTTCTTTGCGAAAGTGCTTGGAATCACCAAAAACCACGTCCAAGGCTATTTGGCTGAGTGAGTTGGCCTTCTTCCCTGGTATGACTCCGTGGAAACTCATATTGCTGGCGCTTAAACGGGACATCGGAATGCCCATTCCTTTCAATGTATCCGCATATAACAAATTCAGCCCACTACCACCATCCATCAAGACCTTTGTCGATCCGAGTGCCTTCGACAATGGGATCGACCACTAACGCTTGCCGCCCGGAGTGGCAATGTGAGTCGGGTGATCAGATTGGTCGAATGTGATGGGTGTCCGGGACCACTTCACATAACTTGGCTTTACTGGGCAACCATATTCACCTCCGGTTGATGACTTTCGATCGACTTTTGCTTTCCACATCCGCGAAGATCATCAGAGTGGAGTTGACATCTGGGTATTCCTTCTCACTTTGCCCTCTTTGTCTCGGCCTTGTCGGTTCCTTCTCCTTGTCCTTAGACTGTTTTCCTGGCTGTTGGATCGAGAGTCGACATCGGCAGTGGTGTGCTTCGGGTAAATAATGTTGCCCTCTTCATCCTTCTTCGTGTGAATATGGCATGGCATATCCATCACGTCATTTCCTTCTTTATCTTTCACTTTCTTGATTCCGTGATCCTTTGGGCTTCCCTTGAACTTTCCACGAGTCACGCCGTGGCCTCTCCGAGAGCTGCCGCTCGGCTTTGCTCTCGCTCGATCGAATTGCCCTTCTCCGATGACTTGGCTTGTATTTGCCGCTTGAGTCGGTCTTCTTCCTCGCCATTAGGCGTGTTGCTAGCAATCTCCATCATTCGACTCGTGGTCATGTCCCGGTTCGACCAAACTTGAGACTCAATTCTCTGTTTTACGCCATCCTTGAAGGCGCAAACCGCTGATGGTCGAGACACATTTTCCACAAGATGGTGCAAGGTAATCCACCTCTGAATGTACTCTCGGAGAGTTTCATTGGTCTTCGCACACAAACTTGCAGCTCTGTCAAACCAGCCGGTTAAACTTGCAAGTCCCTTCAAAAGTCTGACGAACACTCGGGACAAATCTTCCCAAGTGTATATCTTTCTGTGAGGTAACCGATTCAGCCATGCTCTGGTAACCTTCCAACATGAGGGGCAAATGCTTCATGGCCACCTCATCATTCCCACCACCAATCTGAACAGCCACTCGGTAATCCTCAAGCCAAGTTTCAGCTTGGATTCCCCGATGAACTTGCGACTCTGTTGCCAATCTGAAATTGGGGGAATCACCGGGCTCGATAGCCTGCTAAAACACTCGGACCGAGACATGCACTCGATCTGCTGGTGGGTGCATCCCTCTCGGTCCGCCTCGATGGGCTCTGTTCGGTCGACCAAGCCTTGCATGATAATGGATCGCGCGTCAAAGCACTGGTTCCACAGGGTCGATGGAACTCTTCGCCTATCTTGAATCGTCGTCTCGTCATCTTGCCGCCGAGGAGCGTCGACCCTTCCTCGGAGGAAAGGGGCACTCGGCGACGGTCGCCTCGATCAAACGGTCTCCGTGCTGCTCTCGCCGGTTGTCGCGTCCTTCTCGCCATGGAGGCGATCTGGGATCGTGGAGCCGACGGGCGGTGTTCGCAGCGACGGATCGATTGTGAATCTGTTGCGCGATCGCGACACAGCTGAGTTCGATCTCCTGCGGCTCGAGTAAATCTACGATCTGCTGCAAGCCTCTCCCACCTTCCGACCGGGGCGGTGGATGGACTACTGCTATCGAGTTGCAGTACCGCTAAATTCTGAACAGGCGTCGCGGTATACCTGAGTCGGTGGGAAGAGTCGGCGTCGGCCGCTTCGGGATTCGTTGCAGCAGCTTCGTCGAGTGCTCGCTGAAGATTCTCCAGCGGCGCGTTCACCACATTAATGGCGTGCTTCCTCCAAGGCACGAGCCTCAGGGGTTTCTCCGGCGATAGGAGTATGAAGTGCATCCATGTTCCTGCGACGAAGCTCTTCTCTCTGCAGAGAGTCGAGTGTCTCGGGCTGGTACTCTTCGTGCTCTTGCACGGGGTCTCCTCCTCCAAAGAGCCCCACCACCGTGGCGGCCGGGAGGATCATGGGGCCGTCGACCATGAGGATCTCCGCCGCGGATCACTGCTATCACACTCGGATGCGATCTCTACGAGCCGGTCGACGATCGAACAGGCCGTGGGGATTCGTCGGGCTCGATAACCGTGACTTGGGCGGTGGCTGTCAGCGAGCCACCGCGTGCTTCACCCACCGCTGGAGCCTCGACCGACCCAGAACGCTTGCGCCGGTGGGAGATCAAGAGCGATCGATAGGGGAGTCGACCGATACGGGGTCGACGGTTGCCGCAGCAAAACGCCGCGAACACATGCGCGAAAGTGTGTCGCCCCGCGGACGGGGAGCGCCTCGATGTCAAGTGGAGCCTCCTGGAGCCATGCAGAGTCGTCGGCGACAAAAGTGAGAGCACCGAGACGGATCTCGCGCCCCTCAACCAAAACTCCAGCAGTCATTGTGACGAAGGTACTCGGAAGTACTGCAACTCCTCCACAAATCGCTAAAACACCTGCCCCAAGGTGGGCGCCAACTGTCGTGGTTCTAAGTCTGACAGTAGAAACAGGGGTAGGTAAGGGAGAGGCGATGTCCTAGCTATGGAGCAGTTGTGGAGACAAACGATGTACGAGTTCAGGCCCTTCTCGGAGGAAGTAACAGCCCTACGTCTCGGAGCCCTGAGGCGGTCGAGTGGATTATGAGTTTGAGTATTACAAGAATCTGAACCCTCCTATCTGTGGAGGGGGGTGGCTTATATAGAGTCGCCAGACCCCAGCCAGCCCACATAAAGGAGAGATTAAAGTACATTAAGCCTGGGGGGTTACTGGTAACGCCCCTCATAAAGCGCTTTAACTATCATTAAGTCTATTCAATAGCGAACCGTTGCGCTGCAGAGTGTCTTCTGACCTTCTGGTGGTCAAGTGTGTCTTCATGGTCGAGTGAGTCTTCCGTGGTCGAGTCCTTCCAGTCAGTCGAGTGGGTTCTTCTATGGTCGACTGGAAGATGATCTCTTTCAAGAGTGTCCTTGGGTAGGACGTTTAGGTCAGGCTTATGACCCTACCCTAGGTACATGAATCCATCAGGTAGTACGTCCATCAATCAAAGAAATCAGTTGGCTTGTATTTGGCGGAACAACTTTGACATCTTCTTTCGTTTTATTCTGCAACATGGTCAGGTTTGTCCACCCCTCTTGAATGATGGTGAAGGATTGCAAGCCTGTACCACATGCATTCATGCCTCAACCGATGTTTTTTCAACTATTACTAGATCTCGTTTCTAGCAGAGTGCCATTGCAGTCTTCAAATCCTAGTATAGTGTGGGCTTTCGCAGATGATAATTATTCTTATTGCATGTTCAGTGTAATTTTCAGAGTCCAATGGGTCGTACAAATCAACTAGAGAAGACGATTAATAGGATTTTCAATTAAAAAGATACTTTTTGATGATTGTTTTATGTCTTATTATATTTCTATTGTATTGGCTATTGTTTCCCTTTATATTCATCAGATATATAAGATCCATTTTTTGTCTTTTCTACAATAAATAAGAGGTTGACCCACTCACACTCAGAATTTGTCATTGGTGCGTGCCAGTGGGCCGGCGAGGCCGAAAACCAACCCAACAATCTCTAGGCGGGTCAGAGGACAGAGACCTACTTTATAGGTAGGAGACCACATCATTGACGGTAAAATATACCGAGGATATCTGCCACTTAGCCCTCTCAAATTATGGCGAGAATCATCAACAACCGCTAAACATGTCTAGCTCGGCTCGTAGGGGGAATATAAAATAGAAGCAGCCCATCGGTGCTCACATGGTGTCGCCCAGACCATGGCTACCTTTTCTCATGTACCTCTTAGTTTATCTGAAAAAACAGAAATGACTTCCCTCAACAACTGTGTGCATGTTTTGTCTTTTGTCGCGGTGATTCACGATGGGAATGGGTCGGGTTGGCCCATCAGGTCACTAACCCGGCCAAAAGAATCTGAGGCATGGGTCGTGGGTCGCCCTCAAACCATAGTTGAGTCAGTGGAGCCAGCACCGACTAACCCAGTGGGTCAGCAGGGTCGACTCACCTCCGAGGCCTCAACTTCATGGCATATGAGCTAACTTTAATGTGATAGTCTAATTGTTCTGCAAGAAGTACCTTAGCATGATAACAGTTTTTCATGGTAAATTATCAAGTACACCTACCTGCATCATGCATGTACCAAATTCATTTTGGCATTTTTAGAAGAGGTAATTGAAGGAAATATGCCCTAGAGGCAATAATAAAGTTATTATTTATTTCCTCATAACATGATAAATGTTTATTATTCATGCTAGAATTGTATTAACCGGAAACATGATACATGTGTGAATACATAGACAAAACTATAGTCACTAGTATGCCTCTACTTGACTAGCTCATTAATCAAAGATGGTTATGTTTCCTGACCATAGACATGTGTTGTCATTTGATTAGTGGGATCACATCATTAGAAGAATGATGTGATTGACATGACCCATCCTGTTAGCCTAGCACTTGATCGTTTAGTATACTTGCTATTGCTTTCTTCATGACTTATACAAAGTTCCTACAACTATGAGATTGTGCAACTCCGTTTACGGAAGAACACTTTGTGTGCTACCAAACGTCTAGCGTGATGGGTGATTATAAAGGTGCTCTACTGGTGTTTCAAAGGTACATGTTGAGTTGGCATAATTGAGATTAGGATTTGTCACTCCGATTGTCGGAGAGGTATCTCTGGGCCCTCTCGGTAATACTCATCACCTAAGCCTTGCAAGCATGTAACTAATGAGTTAGTTATGAGATGACGTATTCTGAGCGAGTAAGGAGACTTGCCGGTAACGAGATTGAACTAGGTATTGGATACCGACGATCAAATCTCGGGCAAGTAACATACCGATGACAAAGGGAACAAAGTATGTTGTTATGCGGTTTGACCGATAAAGATCTTCGTAGAATATGTAGGAACCAATATGGGCATCCAGGTCCGCTATTGGTTATTGACCGAGACGATGTCTCGGTCATGTCTACATTGTTCTCGAACCGTAGGGTCCGCACGCTTAAGGTTTCGATGATGGTTATATTATGAGTTTATGAGTTTTGATGTACCGAAGGAGTTCGAGTCCCGGATGAGATCGGGGACATGACGAGGAGTCTCGAAATGGTCGAGGCGTAAAGATCGATATATTGGACGACTATATTCGAGTTCGGAAGGTTCCGAGTCATTCGGTATTTATCGGAGTACCGGAGAGTTACGGGAATTCGCCGGGGAGAAGTATTGGGCCTTATTGGGCCCTGCGGGAAAGAGAGAGAGGCTGCCTAGGGCAGGCTGCGCGCCCCCCAAGGCCTAGTCCGAATTGGACTAGGGGGAGGGGCCGCACCCCCTCCTTCCTTCCCTTCTCTCTTCCCCTTCCTAGTCTCCTACTCCTACTACATGGAAGGATCCCTAGTTGGACTAGGAAGGGGAATCCTACTCCGGTGGGAGTAGGACTCCCCTATGGCGCGCCTCCTCCTAGGCGGCCTCCTCCTCCCTCCCTCCTTTATATACGGGGGCGGGGCACCCATGGACACACAAGTTGATCATTGAGATCGTTCCTTAGCCGTGTGCGGTGCCCCCTCCACGATATTACACCTCGGTCATATTGTAGCGGTGCTTAGGCGAAGCCTGCGCGACAGAGAACATCAAGATCGTCACCACGCCGTCGTCTTGTGGAACTCCTCCCAGCGCCTCTGCTGGATCGGAGATCAGGGTGCGTCATTGAGCTGTACGTGTGTCAAGAACTCGGAGGTGCCGAAGTAACGGTGCTTGGATCGGTTGGACCGGGAGGACGTACGACTACTTCCTCTACGTTGCGTCAACGCTTCCGCTTTGGTCTACGAGGGTACGTAGACAACACTCTCCCCTCTTGTTTCTATGCATCACCATGATCTTGCGTGTGCGTAGGAAATTTTTTGAAATTACTATGTTCCCCAACAGTGGCATCCGAGCCAGGTTTTATGCGTTGATGTTATATGCACGAGTAGAACACAAGTAAGTTGTGGACGATATAAGTCATACTGCCTACCAGCATGTCATACTTTGGTTCAGCGGTATTGTGAGATGAAGCGGCCCGGACCGACATTACGCGTACGCTTACGCGAGACTGGTTCCACCGACGTGCTTTGCACACAGGTGGCTGGCGGGTGTCAGTTTCTCCAACTTTAGTTGAACCGAGTATGGCTACGCCTGGTCCTTGCGAAGGTTAAAACGGAGTCTATTTGACAAACTATCGTTGTGGTTTTGATGCGTAGGTAAGAACGGTTCTTGCTAAGCCTGTAGCAGCCACGCAAAATTTGCAACAACAAAGTAGAGGACGTCTAACTTGTTTTTGCAGGGCATGTTGTGATGTGATATGGCCAAGACGTGATGCTATATTTTATTGTATGAGATGATCATGTTTTGTAACCAAAGTTATCGGCAACTGGCAGGAGCCATATGGTTGTCGCTTTATTGTATGAAATGCAACGCATACTGTAATTGCTTTACTTTATCACTAAGCGGTAGCGATAGTCGAGAAGCAATAGATGGCGAAACGACAACGATGCTACGATGGAGATCAAGGTGTCGTGCGGTGGCGATGGTGATCACGACGGTGCTTGGAGATGGAGATCGCAAGCACAAGATGATGATGGCCATATCATATCACTTATATTGATTGCATGTGATGTTTATCCTTTATGCATCTTATCTTGCTTTGATTGACGGTAGCATTTTAAGATGATCTCTCACTAAAATTATCAAGAAGTGTTCTCCACGTATGCACCGTTGCCAAAGTTCGTCGTCTTTGAGACACCACGTGATGATCGGGTGTGATAAGCTCTCGTCCATCTACAACGGGTGCAAGCCAGTTTTGCACACGCAGAATACTCGAAGTTAAACTTGACGAGCCTAGCATATGCAGATATGGCCTCGGAACACGGAGACCGAAAGGTCGAGCGTGAATCATATAGTAGATATGAT
The DNA here is from genome assembly GCA_021437245.1 of Aegilops speltoides. Lineage (NCBI taxonomy): Eukaryota > Viridiplantae > Streptophyta > Magnoliopsida > Poales > Poaceae > Aegilops > Aegilops speltoides. The sequence continues at coordinate 140,342,902 of CM038142.1, read as the reverse complement.
CAACATAGTGATGTTCACCATTGAAAACTACTCCATCTCACGTGATGATCGGTTATGGTTTAGTTGATTTGGATCACGTGATCACTTAGATGCCTAGAGAGATGTTTGTCTAAGTGGGAGTTCTTAAGTAATATGATTAATTGAACTTAAATTTATCATGAACTTAGTCCTGGAAGTATTTTGCAAATTATGTTGTAAGATCAATAGCTTGCGTTGTTGTTTTCATATGTTTATTTGATATGTTCCTAGAGAAACTGTGTTGAAAAATGTTCGTAGCAATGATGCGGATTCGATCCGTGATCTGAGTTTTATCCTCATTGCTGCACAGAAGAATTATGTCCTTAATGCACCGCTATGTGACAGACTTATTGCAGGAGCAGATGCAGAAGTTATGAACGTCTGGCTAGCTCAAAATGATGACTACTTGATAGTTTAGTGCACCATGCTTAACGGCTTAGAATCGGGACTTCAAAGACGTTTTGAACGTCATGGACCATATGAGATGTTCCAGGAGTTGAAGTTAATATTTCCAGCAAATACCCGCGTTGAGAGATATAAAGTCTCCAACAAGTTCTATAGCTAAAAGATGGAGGAGAATCGCTCAACTAGTGAGCATGTGCTCAGACTGTCTGGGTACTTCAATCGCTTGAATGAAGTGGGAGTTAATCTTCCAGATAAGATAGTGATTGACAGAATTCTCTAGTCACCATCACTAAGTTACTAGAACTTCGTGATGAACTATAGTATGCAAGGGATGACGAAAACGATTCCCAAGCTCTTCGTGATGTTGAAATCGACGAAGGTAGAAATCAAGAAAGAGCATCAAGTGTTGATGATTGAGAAGACCACTAGTTTCAAGAGAAGGGCAAAGGGAAAGAAAGGGAACTTCAAGTGAAAAGACAAGCAAGTTGTCACTCCTGCAAAGAAGCCCAAAGCTGGACCATAGCCTGAAACTGAGTGTTTACAATCGCAAAGAAATGGTCACCGAAGCGGAAATACCCTGAATATTTGGTGGATAAGAAGGATGGCAAAGTGAACAAAGGTATATTTGATATACAAATTATTGATGTGTGCCTTACTAGTGTTTATAGTAGCCCCTAAGTATTTGATAATTGTTCGGTTGCTAAGATTAGTAACTCGAAACGGGAGTTGCAGAATAAACAAAGACTAGTTAAGGGTGAAGTGACGATGTGTGTTGGAAATAGTTCCAAGATTGATATGATCATCATCGCACTCCTTATACTTTCGGGATTAGTGTTAAACCTAAATAAATGTTATTTGGCGTTTGCGTTGAGCATGAATATGATTGGATCATGTTTATTGCAATACGGTTATTCATTTAAAATCAGAGAATAATTGTTGTTCTGTTTACATGAATAAAACCCTCAATGGTCATACACCCAATGAAAATAGTTTGTTGGATCTCGATCGTAGTGATACACATATTCATAATATTGAGGCCAAAAGATGCAAAGTTAATAATGATAGTGCAACTTATTTGTGGCACTCGCCGTTTGGGTCATATCGATTAAAGCGCATGAAGAAACTCCATAAAGATGGATTTTCGAATCACTTGGTTATGAATCATTTGATGCTTGCGAACCGTGCCTTTTGGGCAAGATGACTAAAACTCCGTTCTTGTAACAATGGAACGAGCTACCGACTTATTGGAAATAATATATCTTGATGTATGCGCACCAATGAGTATGAAGGCTCGTGGCAAGTATCGTTATTTTCGACCTTCACAAGATGATTTGAGCGAGATATGGGTATATCTACTTGATGAAACATAAGTCTGAAATAGTTGAAAGGTTCAAAGAATTTTAGAGTGAAGTGGAAAATCATCGTAACAAGAAAATAAAGTTTCTGCGATCTGATCGCGGAGAGGAATATTTGAGTTACGAGTTTGGTCTTCAATTAAAACAATGTGGAATAGTTTCACAGCTCACGCCACCTGGAACACCACAACATTATGGTGTGTCCGAACGTCGTAACCGCACTTTATTGGATATGGTGCGATCTATGATGTTTCTTACCGATTTACCAATATCGTTTTGGGATCATGCATTAGAGACAGTTGCATTCACGTTTAAAAGGGCACCATCTAAATCCGTTGAGACGACACCGTATGAACTATGGTTTAGCAAGAAACCTAAGTATCGTTTCTTAAAGTTTGGAGTTGCGATGCTTATATGAAAAAGGTTTTCAACCTGATAAGCTCGAACCCAAATCGGAGAAGTGCGTCTTCATAGAATACCCAAAGGAAACTGTTGGGTAATCCTTCTATCACAGATCCGAAGGCAAAACATTCGTTGCTAAAAATGGATCCTTTTTAGAGAAGGAGTTTCTCTCGAAAGAAGTGAGTGGGAGGAAAGTAGAACTTGATAAGGTAATTGTACCTTCTCCCTTATTGGAAAGTAGTTCATCACAGAAATTTGTTCCTGTGACTACTACACCAATTAGTGAGGAAGCTAATGATGATGATCATGTAACTTCAGATCAAGTCAGTACCGAATCTCGTAGGTAAACCAGAGTGAGATCTGCACCAGAGTGGTACGATAATCATGTTCTGGAAGTCATGTAACTAGACCATGATGAACCTACGAACTATCAGGAAGCGATGATGAGCCCAGATTCCGCGAAATGGCTGGAGGCCATAAAATCTGAGATAGGATCCATATATGAGAACAAAGTGTGGACTTTGGTGGACTTGCCCGATGATCGGCAAGCCATAGAAAATAAATGGATCTTCAAGAGGAAGACGGACACTGATAGTAGTGTTACTATCCACTAAGCTCGACTTGTTGCAAAAGGTATTCAACAAAGTTCAAGGGGTTGAATACGATGAGATTTTCTCACTCGTATCGATGCTTAAGTCTGTCCAAATCATGTTAGCAATTGCCTCATTTTATGAAATCTGGCAAATGGATAAACAAAACTGCATTCCTTAATGGAGTTATTAAAGAAGAGTTGTATGTGATGCAACCAAGAGGTTTTGTCAATCCTAAAGGTGTTAACAAAATGTGCATCTATGAACTAGTGCAAGCATCTCGGAGTTGGAATATACGCTTTGATAAGTTGATCTGAGCATATAGTTTTATACAGACTTGAGGTGAAGCCTATATTTACAAGAAAGTGAATGGGAGCACTACAACATTTCTGCTAAGTATATGTGAATGACATATTGTTGATCGGAAATAATGTAGAATTATTCTGCAAAGCATAAAGGAGTGTTTTGAAGGAGTTCTTTAAAAGAAAGACTTCAGTAAAGCTACTTACATATTGAGCATCAAGATCTATTGAGATAGATCAAGACACTTGATAAGTTTTTCAATAAGTACATACCTTGACAAGATTTTTGAAATAGTTCAAAATGTAACAGTCAAAGAAAATAGTTCTTGCATGTGTTGCAAAGGTATGAAATTGAGTAAGACTCAAATCCCGACCACAGCAGAAAATAGAAAGAGAATGAAAAGTCATTCCCTATGCCTCAGTCATAGGTTCTATAAAGTATGCTATGCTATGTACTGACCTATTGTATACCTTGCTCAATCGGCAAGGAGTACGATAGTGATCTAGGAGTAGATCATCGACATTGGTCAAGAATATCCTTAGTAAGGACTAAGGAGATGTTTCTCGATTATGGAGGTGATAAAAGAGTTTGTTGTAAAAGTTACATCAGTGCAAACTTTTACACCGATCCAGAAGACTCTAAGTCTCAATCTGGATACATATTGAAAGTGGGAGCAATTAGCTAGAATAGCTTCGTGCAAAGCATTGTAGACATAGAATATTTGCAAAATACATACGGCTCTGAATGTGACGGAACCGTTGACTAAACTTCTCTCACGAGCAAAACATGATCACACCTTTGTACTCTTTGGGTGTTAATCACATAGCAATGTGAGCTAGAGTATTGACTCTAGTAAACCCTTTGGGTGTTGGTCACATGACGATGTGAACTATGGGTGTTAATCATATACAGATATGATTATTGGTGTTAAATCACATGGCGATGTGAACTAGATTATTGACTCTAGTGCAAGTGGGAGACTGAAGGAAATATGCCCTAGAGGCAATAATAAAGTTATTATTTATTTCCTCATAACATGATAAATGTTTATTATTCATGCTAGAATTGTATTAACCGGAAACATGATACATGTGTGAATACATAGACAAAACTATAGTCACTAGTATGCCTCTACTTGACTAGCTCATTAATCAAAGATGGTTATGTTTTCTGACCATAGACATGTGTTGTCATTTGATTAGTGGGATCACATCATTAGAAGAATGATGTGATTGACATGACCCATCCTGTTAGCCTAGCACTTGATCGTTTAGTATACTGCTATTGCTTTCTTCATGACTTATACAAAGTTCCTGCAACTATGAGATTGTGCAACTCCCGTTTACCGTAAGAACACTTTGTGTGCTACCAAACGTCACAACATAACTGGGTGATTATAAAGGTGCTCTACAGGTGTTTCCGAAGGTACATGTTGAGTTGGCATAATTCGAGATTAGGATTTGTCACTCCGATTGTCGGAGAGGTATCTCTAGGCCCTCTCGGTAATACTCATCACCTAAGCCTTGCAAGCATGTAACTAATGAGTTAGTTATGAGATGACGTATTCTGAGCGAGTAAAGAGACTTGCGGTAATGAGATTGAACTAGGTATTGGATACCGACGATCAAATCTCGCAAGTAACATACCGATGACAAAGGAACAAAGTATGTTGTTATGCGGTTTGACCGATAAAGATCTTCAGAGAATATGTAGGAACCAATATGGGCATCCAGGTCCCGCTATTGGTTATTGACCGGAGACGTGTCTCGGTCATGTCTACATTGTTCTCGAACCGTAGGGTCCGCACGCTTAAGGTTTCGATGATGCTTATATTATGAGTTTATGAGTTTTGATGTACCGAAGGAGTTCGAGTCCCGGATGAGATCGGGGACATGACGAGGAGTCTCGAAATGGTCGAGACGTAAAGATTGATATATTGGACGACTATATTTGGAGTTCAAAAGGTTCCGAGTCATTCGGTATTTATCGGAGTACCGGAGAGTTACGGAATTCGCCGGGAGAAGTATTGAGCCTTATTGGGCCTCAAGGGAAAGAGAGAGAGGCTGCCTAGGGCAGGCTGCGCGCTTCAAGGCCTAGTCCGAATTGACTAGGGAGGGCCGCACCCCTCCTTCCTTCCTTCTCTCTTCCCTTCCTAGTCTCCTACTCCTACTACATGGAAGGATCCCTAGTTGGACTAGGAAGGGGATCCTACTCCCTGGGAGTAGGACTCCCCTATGGCGCCTCCTCCCTAGGCCGGCCTCCTCCTCCCTCCCTCCTTTATATACGGGGCAGGGGCACCCATGGACACACAAGTTGATCATTGAGATCGTTCCTTAGCCGTGTGCGGTGCCCCCTCCACGATATTACACCTCGGTCATATTGTAGCGGTGCTTAGGCGAAGCCCCGCGACAGAGAACATCAAGATCGCCACGACGCCATCGTCTTGACGAACTCCTCCCGCGCCTCTGCTGGATCGGAGATCGGGCGCGTCATTGAGCTGTACGTGTGTCAAGAACTCGGAGGTGCCGAGTAACGGTGCTTGGATCGGTTGGACCGGAGGACGACGACTACTTCCTCTACGTTGCGTCAACGCTTCGCTTCGGTCTCACGAGGGCGAGACAACACTCTCCCCTCTCGTTGCTATGCATCACCATGATCTTGCGTGTGCGTAGGAATTTTTTTGAAATTACTACGTTCCCCAACAGTAATATCACTGGTGGTCATACAACTTGCGTTGGATGTGCAGTTTAGTGCTAAAACTATCAAAATACATTTTTTTGTCATACAACTTGCATTTTGGTGCACCTACGGTCATTCCCTTTGTATCCGTCGCTGGCGTGGCAAGCCACATATGCACGGGTCCACTGTCACTGAGCAAAAACGTCCTGAAGCAACCCGCGCGTGATAAACTTGCACGGATGCCCCTCAACTTGTTACTGTGTGCGCAAAAAAACCTACAAAGGCGAGAACAGGCCGAAGATGACTTGGTTGCGCGGCACATAGTCCGCGTCGTTGACGTTTTGGGCGGCCTGCGAGGCGTCGAATGTCGCCTGCTCCTGCGCGTCCTCCTCTTCAATCTCACGGTGATTCTGCGAGAGAGCTCGGACGTCATGGGTTCGATGGACTTGGTCGCTGGTCTCACCGTCGCGTGGTTCGTCTGTCTATCACACGTACGGGCATCGGAGCTGAGGAGAGAGATAACAGAGATTGCTATAGAAAAGGGGTGGGTGTAGATACCTAACTAGAATCCGCTCAGTACCCAACTAGCTATACGGTGTCGACTAATATTGGCAGGTCCTGGGTTCGAATCCCAGGCCACTCTTTTTTGGATGTTCTGTACATGTACTGAATTTTGCCAGAACGTTTACTGAATTTGTGGACAGTATTTTGGCACAGTTCAGTACTGAAATTTTGGCACGGGTGTCAACTAAATTTTGCTACAGTTTTCAACTGAATATTGGCACAACTTTGTACAGAACTGAACCATGAAAATAAGACAAAAATATGAAACTGTCATGAAGATTGTACATACATGGACCATCAAAATATATAGATATAACTCCAAACAGAACATCATCCATAATTAACAGGAATGTATGTTGCTCGGAACTACAAGTTCACTTGTCTTGATAACATAAAAAGATGATCAAAAGGAGCAGTGCTTAACCCCATCAAAAGGAGCAGTTCATTGATGAACTTGATCATTCATGCCTGACAAAAGTTCATTCATGAACTTGATCACATGGTCATGAAAACTACAACAAAAGGAAATCATGCAGGTCTTTGGGCCAGCCTTCACGAAACAGAGCATCTTGTGGTGCATTTTGGCTCACAATTACCTCCTCTTCAGCCTGCATGAAGAGAGGTGGTTCTTGGTTGACAGCTCCATCAGCTCCAAAAAGCAAGTTGTAGAATCCTGGAGCAGCAGCCCTTGCTCCTCTGGGAGGATTGCTTCCAGATGCAACATTGCCTCCTGTTGTAGCTCTTGAAACATTCCCTCCCCTTTGAACACCGCCTCCTCTTGTTACATTGCCTCCTCTCCTTCCACCAATGCTTCCTCTTGCCCCTCTTCCTCTTCTTAGTACATTGCCTCCCCTTTGAGCCGAGCCTCCTCTTGTTACATTGCTTGCTGCAGTAGCTGCAGTCCTCACGCTGCCCCTTGTCATTGCTGTTGTCACCCTGCCTACAGGGATTGTGTCTCTAGCATTTGCAATGAAACTAGACTCAGGCAAGGGGCCATAGTCCATAGGAGTTGGGTATGTGAATTTTTCCTGGTCAAGAAATTAATGCAGTAAACATATAATGTCGGAAAGTGAAAATAGAGTTACAAAAATAAGACAAATAGAGGGAGTTGTTAATATTGTGCATTTTGCTGCATCTTGTAGACCATGGAGTCTGGCGTTTGTGTTGGATCAAGCTGTGGGTACACTCTGTGTGGCTTAATGTTCTACAAAAGTGTAGTGCATGCATGAGAAAAAGTAGCAGTTAACAAAAGTAACAGTTAACAAAAGTATAGTTTACAGCAATTATGCTAGGATATCATCTTCTTCTGATTCCTCAGGTGCTTCCTTAGTAGGTTGTTGATTGGCATGTTTGTATGTGGCATTTCTTGTTATGATCAGCAGCCCCACAAATAGAGCAATGCATAGTGACACCATGCTTGGTCAACTTCCTCACTCCTTTCTTATCCTTCTTCTCCTCTGCATCTTTTTTCCTACTTTTCTTTGGCCTGCCCATTACTTTGGTGTAAATGGGTGGATAAACTGGAATGCTATGCATCTTTTCCCATTGCTTTGGGTCCCTCATTGTCATCATGTTGAAGCCATAACACTTCTTGTACTCCTCAATAGTGTAGCATGAATGAACCATGCTCTCTGGCTTAATTCTCTCATTCCTAAAACAAGCAATTGCATAATGACAAGGTATGCTAGACAGTTCCCACCTTTTGCAGTTATAGTTGTTCATGTCAGTTCAACTATGTAAGTGTTGTTTAGTGAGATAACCTGGAATACACCTCTTCCATACTCCCTCACGCCCTGCAGTTTTTTGCCCACTCCACATACTTGTCCAGCTTCTTCTGTATCTTGGGGCAAAGCCTGCCTGTCCACTTTGTTGCCTCCCTTTGCTTACCAACAATCCTATTAGTTATATTCCAGAAGATCTAATCCAACATTGATTTAATTGGCAAGTCTCTACCATCCAAGATATAGTTGCAGATTTGCACATAATGTGTCAACACAATCAATGGAAGCAGATGTAACAGAAATGAAGCAATATATCATACTTGCAAAAAGTGAAACTAACCTGTTGAACACTTCAGACATGTTATTTAGTGAAATATCACACTTGCAAAAAGGATCAAAGAAAGCTTTTATCCAAGTTCTTGGAGACAACTTCTCAACCCAACAGAATGCTGCAAAGCTGTCATCTTTCATCTTATCCATGTTCTTGGTGTACGCAAGTTCATTAGTGGATCTTGCTTTGGCCCAGAGGTCATTCTTGAGTTGTTCACCGTTTGTACTTTGTGGAAATTTTGGTAAATGTGCCTAACACAATTCCTATGTTCTGAATGAGGGAAAACTTTCTGCACTGCATTTATCAAACCGTAAAAAACAATAGAAACATTATTGGTCTCTAGCCCTACATACAACCCTGTTTGGAATAATGAAAAGAAGAATGAAACTATATATCACCTTCTGCTTGTCACTCATTGTAACGCCCTCGATGCGGCTATATCTCCCACGTGTCGAAGCACGACTTAGAGGCATAACCGCATTGAAAGCAATGTCGCAAGTGAGGTAATCTTCACACAACCCATGTAATACATAAGGGAAAGAGATACATAGTTGGCTTACAATCGCCACTTCACACAATTACATGAATAAAGCATTACATCATCCAGATACAATCAAGGTCCGACTACGGAACCAAAATAAAAGAAGAACCCCAAATGCGACAAAGGTCCCCGATCGACCCCAACTGGGCTCCACTACTGATCAACTGAAACGAAACAACACAATGAACAAGATCTTCATCGAGCTCCTCCTTGAGCTTGGTTGCGTCACCTGCTCGGTAACATAGGCACCTGCAAACTGGTTTTGGAAGAATCTGTGAGCCACGGGGACTCAGCAATCTCACACCCGCGAGATTAAGACTATTTAAGCTTAAGGGAAGGCTGGTGTAACAAGGAGGAGCTGCAGCAAGCGACTAGCATATATGGTGGCTACATCGCAAAAGAGAGCGAGAATAGAAGCAAAGCACGGTCGCGAAGCTAGTAGTGATCAAGAAGTGATCCTAAGCAACCTGCGTCAAACATAACTCCAACACCGTGTTCACTTCCCGGACTCCGCCGAGAAGAGACCATCAAGGTTACATACACGGTTGATGTATTTTATTTAAGGTCAACTTCGGGTTTTCTACAACCGGACATTAACAAATTCCCATCTGCCACATAACCGCGGGCACGGCTCTCGAAAGTTTAAACCCTGCAGGGGTGTCCCAACTTAGCTCATGACAAGCTCTCGCGATCAACGAAGGAATAGACCTTCTCCCAAGACACTCCGATCAGACTCGGTATCCCGGTACATCAAGACATTTCGACAATGGTAAAACAAGACCAGCAAAGCCTCCCATTGGCCGACAAATCCCGATAGGAGCTGCACATATCTCGTTCTCGTGGCACACCGGATGAGCAAGACGTCGGGTTGGCATAGACTGGTTGCCAGGGCGCCGGACATCACTCGAGTTGGACCAACACTCAAGGAGCACCGCCCGGGGTAAAATAAAGATGACCCTCGGCTCCGAAACCCAAGGGAAAAAAGGGCTAGGTGAGGCAAATGGTAAAACCAAGGTTGGGCCTTGCTTGGACAAGTTTTATTCAAAGCGAACTGTCAAGGGGGTCCCATAAATCACCCGACCGCGTAAGGAACGCAAAATCCAGGAACATAACACCGGTATGACGGAAACTAGGGCGGCAAGAGTGGAACAAAACACCAGGCATAAGGCTGAGCCTTCCACCCTTTACCAAATATATAGATGCATTAATAAATATAAGAGATATTGTGATATCCCAACAAGTAAACATGTTCCAACAAGGAACAACATCTCCATGTTCCAACGAGGAACAAACTTCAATCTTCACCTGCAACTAACAACGCTATAAGAGGGGCTGAGCAAAGCGGTAACATAGCCAAACAACAGTTTGCTAGGAATGGTGTCAAAGGTTAGAGGTTTGACATGGCAATTTGGGAGGCTGACAAGCAAATGGTAGGCATCGTAGCATTGGCATAGCCAAAGAGCGAGCATCTAGCAAGCAAAGATAGAAGTGATTTCGAGGGTATGATCATCTTGCCTGGGATCCCGCAAGGAAGAAGAACGATTCCATGAAGAAGACAAACGGACGAAGTCGAACGGATCCTCACAACTCCGAAACGAAACCGAAACTAACGAGAGAAGCAAACCGGAAAGAAGCAAACAACATAGTAAACACACAAGCATAAACAAGTCATGATGCACAAACAAGTATGATGCATGTCCGGTTTAATGAGGCATGGCATGGCAAAATGCACAAAACTATCTTACAAATTAAGTGGAGCTCAATATGCAACAGAGTGGCATATTGAAGGAACACCACATCAATTATTTAGTTCTCTCTAGGTTATGAACAAAACAATATTAAATGTTGTTAAGCATGGCAAGTGGTGAAGCAAAAGTAAAATAACTATTTAGGCAAGTTTAAATGAGGCCGGAAACACAAACAACACTTCCGGAAAATCCCCATGTGCAATTAGCAATTAAAGCAAACAACAATTTTAAACATTTTAAATGTTGTTATCATGATGCGGATGACATGCACAAGTTTTATGCAATTTTTATGAAAATGTTGACATAAGCATGTTATGAAGCATTTGGTCACCATGGCGGAACAAAAAGGGTGCCACGGCAGCGAAACAAAAATGGTGCCACGGCAACATATCCGAAAATGATGCCACGGCAACATATCGGTTCCGGTAGCTCACGGAGATACCGGTGCAAAAGGAGGCGTGCGCGAGCGAGTCATGCAAGATGGTGGGGGTGATCCCGACTACCGGGTTCCCACGGGACGGTGGCATGGCAATAGAGGAACGTGCAAAGACAATTCGATCACGGTGCAAAACTCGAGCATCTCATAACCAAGCATGCATTCGTTCACGGGCGTCGTCTCGGTGGTTATACCTTCGAAGCATGCATTTATGGAGCGAATCGAGTTCGTAGAGGAAGTAGAGGAAGTAGTCATTCTCGGGCGTCGAGGGAAGTAGTGGTTCACGTGACGGTAGAGGTACACGCGACGGTAGTCGTTCACGTTCACGTTACACGGGTCTTTGGCGACGGTCGTCGTACATGGTTCGGAGTGGGACTTGCATCTTCGGACTTGACGAATCCGAGGGCTTCGGGGTCGACGGTAGTGGAACTTGGTGCTTGCGCTGCATGGGTCCTCAGCGACGGTAGTGGTACACGCATGTAGACGAACTTGGCGAATCCATGTACTTGGCGTTCCAGGATGTAGAGGTACACTTGTCGTAGACGTTCAGTGCATCCGTAGAGGCCGTGTAGGCGAACTTGTTGGTCTTGATGATCCGAAACGAAACAACACCAGGGGCCTCGGGTGGCCAGCAGCAAGGAGGTGATGGTGGTGGCCAGCGGCAGCACGGGGACGGCTCGGGTGCGGGACGAGGAAGGGAGACGCGAGGACGCAGCGGGTCGACGGGACGGTGCGGTGCAGAGGCGAAGCAGGGTCGAGGCAGGGGAGATGCGGAGGAGCTCGGCGTCCACGGGGCATCCATGGCGGGGCGACGCGGCAGAGGAGGGGCACGAATGCAGGCGACGGAGGGCCGCCGGAGTCGTGGTCAGAGGCGGCAAGCTTGGCGCGCCGGAGGTGGGGACGAAGCCCTGCCGGTGGGAGGTCACCGACGAGGGACTGGACGGGGCAGCACGGCTGCTGTTGGCGAGGTTGCGGGGTCGAGGAAGAAGCGCGGGCGCAGGCGACGGAGGTCCAGGAGAGGTGGAGAAGTGGTGGCGCGGGCGAGGAAAGCAGGGACGACGGAGGCAGCGGGGGTCGCTGGTCGGCGCGAGGGGTGGTGAGGCACGGGAGGAGGCTTCCAGGCGCGGCGACAGCGAGAGGGTGACGAGGAGAAGGGGTGTGGGGAAGGCGGCAAGGCGGTCAGAGGGGTCGCCGGCGCGGCGGAGCTTGCAGCGGGAGAAGCATAGGGGAGGGGCGGCGCGAGGGCTCTGCTCCTCTCTCTCCCTGTGAGTGGCGGCGCCAGGAGGAGAATGAAGGGGAAAAAGGGATCGAGAGGAGGGGGTTCGAGCGAGAGGAAGGAGATGCGTTGCGGCGGCGCTGGAGGGAGTCGAGGGAGGGAGGCTAGGTTAGATAGACAGGGGCCGGCTGGGCCTTGGGCCACTGGTGCGGCTGCTAGACGTTGGGAGGCCCAGGTGGGCAGTGGTGCAGGCCACCTCTCCCTCCAAATATCTCTCTCCCTTCCTTCTCTTATAATTTTCTTTATCAGAAAAACAAGAGAAGACAAAGAAAGAAAGTGGGGGGGGGGGTTAGGACACGAAGTTGGACTCGTGGATAATTATCACGGACTCGTAAAAAAATGTGCACGGTCCACGAAAATAGGAGAGGCAAGATTGCAAGGATTTAATTCAAAGTCATTTGAATTTAATTCAAATGGTTTGAATAAGGGCTAGGAAAAAGATGTGTCCAAAAATGTTCGTTTTTTTTGGTGGAGCTCCGGAAAATGATGAAAGAAATCATGGGCAAGGTTGGAGACCAAGAATTAAGATAACAAAGGCATGGGATATTTTGCAAGTGTGTTTGCGTTAACTCCAAGCGAATGGAATATTTTTATTTAGCTCCCTAATATTGGGAGGATATGTTATAAAGAGAATCACCATGTGAATTCCCTCGTTTTAAATGGACCGAAGATCCATGCAATTTAATTGGTTGAATTGCAAAAGATTAATGACATGATGGCATGATGACATGATGCAATGCAAAAATAAAAGAGCAAGCATAAATGAAACACACGGAGGTCACAAAATATGGAAGTCTTTTGGAGCGTCGGTCTCGGGGCGTTACACTCATAATGGTGAAGGGTGAAGTGTTTGTTATATTAAGATCATCTCTCAAAGAGGCTAGAAACCACTCCCAACTATGTGTTGACTCCACTTCACATATGCCAAATGCTATAGTGAAGATATAATCATTTGCATCAATCCCAACTACTGTCAGTATATTTCCCCTATATTTTGTTTTGATGAGACAACCATCAAGGAAAATTATTGGTTTGCAGCCCTTCAAAAACCCTCTCTTACACGCATCATAAGACCAATATAATGTTGAGAAGTGGTTCTTTGTCATCTTTGTCTTGTCATCAAAAACCTCCTTTGTGCATAAGAAGAATTGGCTCCCTGGATTGCTCCTTCTCAGCTCCTGCCCATAGTCCCACAATGAGTTGTATTGATCATTATCTTCTCCCTTGATTTCTTTCACATCCGCTCTTCTTGCCCTTCCCAACCTACTCCTGTGAGCAACTAAGTTAAATTCTTGTTCCACCTTATCTCAAAACTTCCTTAAGGGAATTTTCTCATTGTCTCTGAACTCTTCTCTGAACTGTTTAGTAAGAAATTGAGCTGTAAGAACTTTCAGGTCCCATTCTTTTGTGCAAGTGTGCTTGTCAGTGTACTTGTTGATCTGAATGCTCCTGGATCTGTTATCTTTGCCTGCCTTCAAGTACCAAGTACAGTCATCCTTGCATATAGCCTCTAATGACATGTTAGTATTTCTGAGCTTCCTCACCTTCACTCTATTTCTTACACTATATGCATTTAGAGCATGTCTGAGCTCTATCATGTCTGCGAATACCATACCTAGCTTAAACACTGGTGCATTGAAGTCTATGCTAGGGTTCAAAACACTGAATTTATGCTTCAGCTTCTCTTTCTCTGCTGTTGACATATTCAAATGACTGTCCTCCAATGCATCTTCTAGAAGTTCCGCTTCATAGTCAACAAATTCATTCTTTTCTCGGTGATCATCTACATCTTTGTCAACATTTTTTTCAAACAAGTCATCATCACCATCTTGAACATCATATTCGCTCTCATAAAAATCCTCATCCGTTAACTCTTCTTCAACATTCTCCTCTTCTTCATTGCTGTCACCATCATCCTCACATTCCTCCTCCACTTGAGCTGCAAACCCAGAACCAGATCCTTCACCATATGTCATCCTCCTCGTTGATTTCCTTGATACCTTCTTAATTGGACTATTTCCTTTCTCTGACCAGCTAACATTTTCTTTTCCATTGGGTTTTGTGGGAGTAATGACCTTCGGTAGTTCTGTCACTCCAGTAATCAGAACATCATCATCTGTTGACTGCAGGGTTTCACCATGATCTACTAGAAGCACTAGGTTCTTGTGCTCTCCTATTGCAGTAATCATCAGCACCATATCTTCATCACAAATGAGAAGCTTAAGGCCATCAGCAATTGTCTTCCCTGGTTGCAACCAATAGACATTAATTTTGGAGGCGTCCATGTCACATCCTAGTTGCGAAAGAAAGTCATTGATCCATAGCATTGATCATGTGTCACTCTCACACATGTCAAACCAGTTGACCTCATAATCCATGTAAGTCTTGTTGCTCTCACTCCCACAAAGAAACCATTGTGGTGAATCTCAACAGTAAAGAAACCATCAAAATCACCTACATTGTTAAAATAATGCATATTCAGTAAGCGGGGTACAACAAAAGTAATGAACAAAAAATTCTGTTAGCAACTAAATCAGTACAACAAAAGTACATAAGGAATTGACATTCAGTTAACATATTAAGCTAATTCTCCTTACAAGCACAACACACATACTTGACATTCAGTTAACATATTCACCTAATTCTCCTTACAAGTACAACACACATACTTTGACATTCAGTTAACATATTCACCTAATTCTCCTTACAAGTACAACACACATACTTTGACATTCAGTTAACATATTCACCTAATTCTCCTTACAAGTACAACACACATACTTGACATAGCAATTTAAGTGCCAAATTTAGAGTACACGCCTTCAGTGTAAAAAAAAAACAGTTTACTACATTTTTATAGAAATTCAGAGTACAAACAACATTATTTGCATCTCGGAAACATCACACAATTTCAGCTACATAATCCAACCAAACATGATCATATCATAAACCATGGCGAAAACAACGAATTTTATCATACTTTTACACACAAAAAACTGCTTCCTTTCATAAGCCCTTCCTAAACCCTAGGTCGATTTGCAAACAGGGGAGTTTCACCTTCGAAATCTAATGGCTACAAGGGAGCTGAACCCTAGCGCGATCGAACATCTGTCAAGAACCCTAAGGGGGCACACACCTACCTAAGTTGGCACAACGAAAGACGGCGGCACAAAGAAGACGGCGGCGAGCAGAGGAAAAGACAAGATGGCGGAGACCAGCGAGGGGGCAGGCGTACCATACGACGGCGCTGCTTCGCCCTGACGTCGACGACACGGTTCACTCATCTCCTCTGACGACGGCCGCCGTGACGCGCCGGCTCCTCCGCCTCCGCCTCTGTATGATCGAGATACGAAGCGGCGGGGAGTCAAACTGAAAGGCCAGCGATTTTATTTGTGCACATAGTAACAAGTTGAGGGGCGTCCGTGCAAGTTTACCACCCGCGGGTTGCTTTAGGACGTTTTCGCTCAGTGACAGTGGCCCCATGCATACGTGGCATGCCACGCTAGCGGCGGATACAGATGGAATGACCGTATGTGCACCTAAATGCAAGTTGTATGACCAAAAAAACGTATTTGATAGTTCTAGCACTAAACTGCACATCCAACGCAAGTCGTATGACCACCAGTGATATTACCTCTTTTTAGAAACACAATTTTTAACTCCCAGTGCCGGATAATACAGATGATGATTACACTGAAACAGGTGGGAGGAATAGCCAGTAACCTTGAGCACATGACCAAGAAAGGCAATAAACGTCCTAATTTGTTGGATCATTTGATAGTCTTGATCTTTGCTATTACTCCCTCCGTTCCAAAATAGATGACTCAACTTTGTATTAACTTTAGTATAAAGTTGGGTTATCTATTTTGGAACGGAGGGAGTAGGTGTTTGTAAAGTTTGCATCTGAATGCTGCTACTATGAAAGAATTTTCTGTTGGTGATCTTGTGCAGATGTTTTTTTATCAAGCTTGTTAATTTTATAGTTCCTCGCTCAGATACACAGCTGAAAATACTTCCTTCCCGTAGCTGCAACATATTTGATTACCTGCAATACTAGATAACAACTAGTATTTGGACCGACCAGAGATATCCATTGGGCCAGCAGAGCCATGGCCATTTTAGAAATGGGTCGACCCGTGGCCTCATAAATTGGCCTTGAGGCCATGAGGGCCAGGTCCAAGGCAAGGGTCGGGTCGGCCCGTTCCCATCCTGAGCGGTGATGGATGATGGATGGTGATAATCAACCGCCATCATTGAGTTTTGACTTTGTATAAACTATAAAGCATCATGAAAAATATGTCCCAAAAACATGCAAGATTTTATGTTGGCATATCTTGCAGTCCAGAAAAAGTAATTTTCACCGAGAAAATGTAAAAACGGTTTGATTGTGACTTCAACGTGTACTGCGTGTTAATTTACAAAAAACAGGAGTTTTTTTTATAAAATGGTGCGACGGTGAACTGACAAAAACACTCTGTAATTTATTAGTAAGTATAGATATAGATATAGATACAGATATAGATATAAATTGATAGGACGATTTAACCGAATAGATGCCAAATGCCACCAGATAAAGCTATCCATCATGCAATTCAAGTGCTAATGGGATGTTACCCCTAAAAAAAAGTGCTAATGGGACGTCAATGATACGCTGACCAGCATCAACGGGCCAAGAGATGTAATGTCAACGTTTTACCGGATTGATCCAAACTTGAAACAATTCTCTTGAAATATTATCCAAACAATCCATCAATGAGCAATCTCGCAAAAAAAAAAAATCCATCAATGAGTAGCACGAGTCCGTGATAGCGTATATTACCACGTTCATCAGTTACATCTCTATGGTACATCGGCAAAGTTGGTTGACGCCTGGCTCACTAGTTCATCTCCACTACTTTCGCCTTGTCTTTCGTGGCGGTGTCTTCGGCTCCGACGGGCGTGTCCGTCATGCCGAAAAGCTTCCCTATCTCCTCCAGCGGCAGGCCACGCGTCTCCGGAATGAAGGTGAAGAAGAAAATCCATCCAAGCGCCGCGATACCGGCGTACAGGAAGAAGCTGCCGCCGATGGTGATGGCCTTGGATAAGGACAGAAAGGACATGGAGACCGCGGCGCTGGTCACGCGGTTGCATGACGCGCCGAGCGCGAAACCCAGCGCGCGCACCCGCAGTGGGAAGACCTCCGAGGTGTACACGCTCGTGAGGGGCCCGAGGCCGATGGAGAAGAAGGACACGTAGGCCAAGATGGACACGATGCACAGGCCGATGGCCCACGGGATCTTGGCGTCCGGGTGCCGACCCACGACGGTGAGGCCCGTCCCGAGGCCGATGAGACAGGCGAGCATGCCGGCCGTGCTGGTCAGCAGCAGCGGCCGCCGGCCGACGCGGTCGAGCTGGAACGTGGCCACCAGGATGAAGAGCGTCTTCATGACCCCCATGGCGCATGTGGCCCCGAGCAGGTGGTTGTCGCCGGTGATGCCCGCGCTCTGGAACACGCGTGGGCTATAGAGCACCACCGAGTCGGAGCCCGTAGCCTGCTGGAAGAAATGGATGCCGAGCGCTGCGAGCAGTATGCGCCGCATGGCTGGGCTCGGCGAAAAGATGAGCTCCTTCCACACCTGCTTCTCCTCGCCGCCTTTTCTCTTGGGCATGGTAACCACGTCGCCGTCAAGGTCCCTCGGGATGCCGGCGGCAGCCTTGATCTGGTCAAGGCGCTCCACGGCCTCCTCCGGCGTGTCGGAGGTCTTGGCCAGCACGGCCCTGGCATCCGCGAGGCGTCCTTTCATGACGAGCCAGCGGGGCGACTCCGGCATGCCGAACACCATGAGCGCGAGCAGGGCGGACGGGACGGCGCCGATGCCGAGCATGACGCGCCAGCTGAGGTGGAGCGGGAGGCGCGCGAAGGCGTAGTTGGAGACGTAGCCAAGGAGGATGCCCACATTGATGAACACCTCGGTGAAAGACGTGAGGAAGCCGCGGGCCGACGCCGGGGACACCTCGGCCGTGTACACGGGCGCGACCATGATGGCGTAGCCCACGCCGATGCCGGTGACGAAGCGGCCAACCATGAGCATGGCGTAGTTGACCGCGAAGCCCATGAGCAAGGAGCCGGTGGTGAAGATGGCGGCCGCGAACACGACGGTGACGCGGCGGCCGACCCAGTCGGACGTCCTCGCGCCGAGGAAGGACCCGATGAGCGCGTACACGCTGAGGATGCCCATCATGATCTCCAGCTGCACGTCCGTGATCTGCAGGTCCCTCTTGATGTACAGCGACGCCCCGCTCATCACCCCAACGTCTGGGCAGTCGGAACAGAATTATGCATGGCCCAAGGAAGAAGAAGATGCGTACTCTATCGACATACAGGAAGGAAACAAAGCATGTGCGTACCGTAGCCGAGGACGATGGTGGCCATGGAAGCGCAGAGGGCGCAGGTGAAGGCGTACTTGAAATTGCCCTTGTTCCTTGGCTGGACTGCCTCCGCCTCCGGGAGCGCAGCAGAAGCCATCCTCGATCCTTCTTCCTTGCCCTCTGCTCCTCCTCTTTCTGGAGACATTTTCATCTGCTTAGGACGAACTGATCGTTCGCTGAACAGACAGACTGACAGCCTAGTGATGAGTGAACTGCAGTGTTGTGTTGCGCAGTAGTATTATATAGCCCTCTTATATAGACACCGATTATTATGCTTTTATAATACGGGTGCACCCGCCATGGACATGGGTGATGGGTCAAGGAGGTCGCTTGCCCACTTATTTTAAGGGAGTACCTAGAATGAGATATAATTTGGTTTCGTTCATTTGAAAACAAGAATAGATACAACACACATCAGCACACACACATATTATAGCATCACATCCAATGGCTATAAAAGATGAATGAGACCAAATTATATTGCATCTAGATGAGTTCTAGCAAAACTATTATTTTAATATGCAGTAGATTAGAAATTTAGCTGCTAGCATAGTCATGGTGCATGATGTATGTGCATGATTTAGTTGTCAAATTGCCAGTGTTTTCCGGCTGCCTATCTTATCTTAGACTAATAGGAAGAACGTGGCGCACAGAATCATCGATTTTTGATCATGTGGGTTCCTATTCAGGACCTTGGTCACCGATGACGTCCCGTGGACCGATAAGCGCTGGCTAGGCTGTGCACTGGCTACATCCGTGCGGTGCATGATCACCCGGGGTCGCGTCGAGACGTAGAGTCATCTCCGACCTCGCCGCAAGATGCTTGGATACGTTTCGCTGCCCTCTTGTCCGCTCTGGTATGGCCAAGCAACCCGGATGTCCACTCAACCTGTCACGACGTTGAAACTTGGACCGCTAAAAATGGTGTCGCTGTTTCCTTGATTGTCTGGATCACTTTGATGCTTACTGCCGCACGCGCGCTTAAACCTTACGTTTCTGGTTGGGTACGCACGCTGAATTGCTGGCTGCTGACTTTGGATTCAGGCTGCGGGCAGGATTGTCCTACCACAATAGCTAGCAGCCCGCTCAGTCCTAGCATGTGTGCAATAGCTAAGAGTATCTACAGCCATGGACAGTAAGTCCGGACCCTTAAACCCCCGTGGACGCACAGACAGTGACTGATTACATCTCAAATTTGCTTCTCTGCGTCTGGATATCTCATACTTACAACGTTAAATCCATACAATGTCGGGCTAAGTCGGAGGTGTGTTGGCACTTAGCAGTCCAACATCAGCCCACACAAATCCAACACATGTGAAACCGTTTATTTGTTTTGCATTCAGCGGTTCTGAGTGTTCCCTTCTGAGGGAGCAAAGAGAAAACCCTACCCACTCCATCCCTGCTGGTGGTCGCTGCCATTTTCGTGTGAGGAAGAAAACACACAACCTGCGAGAGAGAGGAAGAAGAAGTGGAGGTCCTGTTCAGATTTGTTGCATCTGACAAGACATAGCATATGATACGGTTGATGGCTTGGTCTAACTAACCATCGAGCATTGAATGCTAACCGGATAATATGGATTCGGAAGGATCTGGTCGGATCCGACATAGTCGGATCCCGAGTTGAGATGAGGTCTGAGTCGAACATACCAAACTATGAGATGCAGCGATGTGTATCGTCAGTGAGTCTCTAGTACAACATATGTTTTATGTCCTAAGACTTGAGCTGGCGCATGTACTCGGAATGGTGACAGACTTGATTTGAGCCTACCAAACGCTACTCCATGATTGGGTGGTTACAAAGGTAGGTTTCGGGCTTGTCCAGATCCATGTTGCGAGACATGGTCAAGCAAGATGGGATTTGCCCCTCCAATCAGGAGAGATATACTCTAGGCCCCTCGTGTGATCTAACCAAGATAAGCATGGTCATAAGACAAGAATTATGAGATAATCCAGTTTGTGGTCGTCATCATTGGAACGAGAAAGAGGTCGGGCTAGCACAATGATGACAGACTCGCCTTGAGCCCGACAACATATATCATGTGGCAAAAGGGAACGGAAGTGTGACGTGTAGTACAGGTTCGCCAACCGGCTTCATTGTCTACTTGGTGGTCAGCATGCTTTGCTAGAGGCCGCTACCAGTTGAGCAGATCGAAGGTGATCCGACCTACGACCAAGCGGACTTGAACCTAAGGGGTCGCGCGCTTAAGGGAGGAACCTGTGAGGCCTGATCCGACTCCACGAGTCAGATGTGATCCTACTCGGACTCGGATCCCGGCCGAACAGATTTTGGCCTTTAGGGTCCGTGCGAGGCCCAAGTAGCCCGCGACGGACGCCTATATATGGTGGTAGTGCGGCACACTCACTCGGCTGATCACTTCGGCGCTGTCACTAGGTTTTGCATGTGTTGCGAATAGCCACCTCCTGTCGCCGCCAACTGTGTGATCGGACCTAGCAGTCCACCGCACAGTGTTTCTTCTGCCCGCGCGGATACCGTTAGAGGCGGTGCACTTGCGCCGCTCCGGCGAACCTGTACGTGGGATCCGACAACCGGCTGTTCGAGGGAGATCAGACGAGACGATCCACGCGGACGCGCTACCCCAACTCTTCTTCCGCTGCACAACACTGCACTTCTAGAGGTACGATCTATGATCCATCTCTCGTAGCATGTTCTTGGTTGTTCTGCGCGTAGGAAAGTTTTAATTTGCAGCCGACGCACCCTACCATACACCCAAAAACGGCAACCATCTTATTTGTTTAGTACCACATCGCGGAGGTATGCTCAAAGGTTAAAGGTGATCGTGGATATAAGAGGACTCATAGGGGAAGCGCTCACAGTTGCATCGTAGCTTGTACGCATACCTACAAAAAGATTTTTGGTATAATTGAAAACTGAATCAAAACAGTCTTTTTTCATTACCAAACCAAACCGAATTAGTCGGTTAACGAAAAATAGATATGTTGTATTAGGATGATATTTTTGGTTTTTAGGTTTACTAACCAAAATAAAAAACAAATGGTAAAAGCCAATTTATTAGGGTTAGGGTTTTGGGTTTAGGAGATGGCATCGCTCAGGTCGGGCGCCTGTTGGGCTTGCCCAAGCGTTTTGGATTAGAAAAATGTTTATCGATGTTGAATTTTTTTTCATGGATTTGATTTTTTTAGATCTAAAAAAAGTTCACTATGAAAATTTACATTTTTTTGAGATATTGAAAAAGATTCTCAAACATGAGAAAAAGTTCACAGGTTTGAATTTTCTAATTTTAAAATATCCACATGTTTGAAATAACAGAAAAAAGAAAGAGGAATAATAATAATAATAATAATATCCATAATAAAATAGAACAAAACCCGTTTTAAAAAACTTGAAAAACCGACCCGAAAATTTATAAAGTTACATTTGCCACATAAGAAGTCGAAAAGCAAGCAAATGTTCATGATCTGTTAAAAAAATTATTCAAAATGTTAGTTCTTTGCAAGCTCCTCATATCTCAATAAAATTATTCAAAATATTTAAAATTTTGTTTGAAAAAAAATTCTTAACATTTTGAACTAACATATCTTTTTAAAATTTTCGAAATGTTCATGCTTTTTACATAATGTTGTTCAAAGTTTTCAAAATATGTTCATGCTTTTAAAAAATGAAATTTTCAAAATGTATTCAAGTTGTTCGAAATAAATTGGATTTTCAAAATGTGTTTAATTTGTTCAAAAAATTGTTGGATGTTCAAACATTATTCGATATTCAAAAATTTATTCCGAATTTCCAGCAAATGTTCAATTTCTTTTTTAAAAAAAGTGTCTGCATTCTACGTGGTTGTTACTCCCTCCTTCCCCAATCTTAGGCGTCTAACCTTTTTCAAACAATCCCGAAACCTTAGGGCATGTACAATGGTGCTATCTTAGGAGTGCCACGTAGGATAGATGATGAGGTGGAGAAAAGAGAACTCATAAAAAAAGTTTGTCTTCTCTTATTTAAGAGAAGACAAGAGGTGATCTCTTAGGGCATGTACAATGGTTGATAAGATAGTCTTATCTTAAGTCTTGCATGTGATTTCAAGATGACAAAAAAAATTGTCTACAATGGGTCATCTCTTAGCCTTATCTTCAATACCTAGCAATTCCTAAAAATGTGGTGAGACATATTGTGCTAAGAGATCACCTCTTGTCTTCTGTTAAATAAGAGAAGACAAGCCTTTTTTTATGAGTTCTCTCTCCTCAACATCATCATCTATCCTACGTGGCACTCCTAAGATAGCACCATTGTACATGCCCTTAGCACAATATATATCACCACATTTTTAGGAATTGCTAGTTATTGAAGATAAAGCTAACCCATTATAGACATATTTTTTGTCATCTCTGAATCACATGCAAGACTTAAAATAAGACTATCTTATCAACCATTGTACATGCCCTTAGCCGCCTAAACCTCTCGGCCGCAAAAATCTCTCTCCGTACAGTTAGCTGGGTGCGTACTCTTGGAGCATGTCCATGCGGTTAGTCCATGCAGTTTTGCCTCACCTTCGCGCTCAATGGAGTTGGCCTGTTCCCTGTTTTCCAGGACCGGTCAAGCACTTTTTGTCAGATGAGATCGTGGTTGAATCCTGTAACCAAACGATGACTCAACAGCCGTATGCTAATTATCGTGCAAAAATTAGGCGCCTTAGAAAATGGGATGTGTCAGTACTTTCAATCCTCATTTTTCATAAATAATAGTCAGCTCAATTGGGGAGCCACTCAATCCGGAAAACCCTATGCCCCGCTCACTGCGTCAAATTGTCGACCGAGCGCACAGGCATACCCCGCATCGCTAGCAACGGGCCGGCCCATTATACGAGAGCTAGCCAGCCGGTTTTGGGAACCTTTACCTGAACCGTTTTTTCCCATTTAACCGGTTTTCCTGTTTCTTCTTTATTTTTTTCGTTTTTCTTTTTTCCGTTTTTCCGTTTTTCTGTTTCTTTTCCTTTTTTCTGTTTTCTGTCTGTTTTTTCGTTTCTGTTGAAAATTGTTCGGAAAATTCAAAATTTGTTGGTTTCAAAACGTTTAAAATTCCCAAAAATGTTCATGTTTTAAATTTTTTTCATAAATACAAAAAATGTTCGCATTTTTCAAAAAATGTTCGGGCATTTCAAAAAATGTTTTTGTTTTACAAAAATTGTTCGGGCATTTCAGAAAATGTTCTTGTTTTACAAAAAATGTTTGGAATTTTTTTGTTCAACTTTTCTACAATTTTTTTAAAAATGTTCCTGTTTTCAAAAAATGTTCACAAATTCGAAAATTTGTTCATGTTTTCATATTTTCAGGAGTTTCAAAAAATGTTCCAGTGAAAAAATTGTTCACAAATTTCTATAAAATCGTGTTTGCAAATTTTGTTCAGGGATTTCAAAATAGGTTCACGTTTCCAAATTTTGTTTTGAAATTTGAAAAAATGTTCTCGTTTCAAAACAAATGTTCAAGATTTTCAGAAAAATGTTCTTGTTTTGATAAAATGCTATAGTTTTAAAATTTTGTTCACAAATTTTGGAAAGTGTTTGCGTTTCACAGAACATTCCATTTTTTGGAAAAAAATTGCTTCCGAAATTCCTAAACTGATTTGGATCTGCGCAGAATGTTTGGTTCTTTAGGATCGATGCTACTATTAAATCAGCTACACCTGCTAGCTCAGTTGGTAGGAACTCGTCATGCATAGATGTGCGTCATGTGTTCGAATCTTAGCAACATCATATATATTTTTTTAGCCACAGCGCGCTTTCGATTTCGGTTTGCTCTCTTCATGGGCCGACCCAGTTGAAGCCCCGCCTGCGCGAAACGGCAGCAACTTGACGCAGAGAGCGTCACATAGGAGGTCTCACTCAATCCCATGAGAAGAGGTCCGTGGTTTGATACCTAGTGGCGCATGAGTTTTTACATCCCAGCCGCGCTCCCTACAACGGTCACCAATGGGCCGTCTGGGCCTCCCAAAAAGTACGGCGTATACTGGTTGTCCTACCCACCAGGTTTAATCCAACGACGACGATGGAGCTCTGCGCCGAATGCCAGACCATTCCTTATCATCCTCCACATGTGGATTTTTGCTTTAGCTGGTGCGTTGGTGTCCCATAAGAGCATCTCCACTAGTCCCCCAAGAGCCCCCCCCCCCCCGATCACTTTTTCACCGCCACGATGAAAAAAGTCCCCAGTCACGCCCTCGGATCACTTTTTTCGCCGGATTCGTGAAATTTTAGCGTCGGCCTTCCTACCCCAAACCCAGCCCCCCGGGGGGCATCTGGGGGCCCCAACTATTTGTTTTTGCATGCAAAGGCCCACATGCAGCCTCACAAACACCCTCTTCCCTTTCACTTTTCATCTGACACACGCACGAGCTCTCTTTCTCCTCGTCTTTTCTTCCAACAAACACGCACCCGCGCCGCTCGCCGTCGGGGCCGCCCTACGTGCCTGCTCGCGCACGCACATCTTGAGTAGCGGCAGCTCGTCTGGAGCCGCGGGAGCTCGTCTGCCGGTGTGTGGCCGTGGCTTGGCCGGGCCGGAGCTCGCTGCACACGGACGCCGGCTTCGCTGCTCGCTGCTTGCGTGCCTCTGCCGCCATGCGGTCGCGGTCGCCTCTCGCTGTTGGCCGCCGCGGAGAAGCGAGCCCGCCTCCCTTGTGCTGTTTGGGACAGAGGCGAGAGACGGCCCGGCTACACCAGCGAGCAGGCCGGCTTCCGGGGAAGGGGCGGGAGTTGCCGCCGAGCTCGCGCAGCTGCACCTCTGGGTCGCCTCCAAGCTCGCGCTGCCACCGCTATAGTCCACCTCTGGGTCGTCTCCAAGCTCGCGCCGACAGGGAGGGAGGAGGGAGGGGGAGCACGCAGCCGCCGTCTCCTCTGGGCTGTTGCGTCGGGATCGCGAGAGAGGGTCGGGTCACGAGAGAGGGACGGGTCAACGAGCGGCGACCGGCGCCGGCGACCTCCTTGCCGAAGGGGATGGACTTCGCGCTGCTGTCCGCGGCGACGAGCGACGCCGTGGCGAGGGTGGCGAGCAGCAGAGGGCCGCGAGGTCGAGCGCGCGAGACATAGCGAGGGCGTGAGGTGGCCGGACTGGCAGTGGGTGCGTGCGTAGGGGGCAACGAGTGGATAATTTTCACCCCCGGCTAAATGTTTCACCGGCAGCCCCCCAAGCGGCAAAAAAATGCCTCCTGGGGGGCTCAACGGCTGGAGATGTTTGATCGTCTCCAACGTATCTATAATTTTTGATTGTTCCATGCTATTATATTACCCCTTTTGGATGCTTATGGGCTTTATTTTACACATTTATATCATTTTTGGGACAAACCTACTAACTGGAGGCCCAACACGTATTGCTGTTTTTTTTGCCTATTTCAGTATTTCGAAGAAAAGGAATATCAAACGGAGTCCAAACGGAATGAAACCTTCGGGAATGTGATTTTTGGAACGAACGTGATCCAGAGGACTTGGAGTGCAAGTCAAGAAGCAGCCGAAGCTTCCACGAGATAGGAGGGTGCCCTCCCTATAGGGCGCACCCCCTGTCTCGTGGGCCCCTCGGGCATCCATCGACGTACTTCTTCCTCCTATATAAGCCTATGTACCCCGAAAACATCCAGGGAGCCAACGAAACACAATTTTTCTTTTCCACCACCGTAACCTTCTGTATCTGCGAGATCTCATCTTGGAGCCTTCGCTGGCACTCTGCCGGAGGGGGAATCGACCACGGAGGGCTTCTACATCAACACCATAGCCCCTCCGATGAGTTGTGAGTAGTTTACCACAGACCTACGGGTCCATAGTTATTAGCTAGATGGCTTCTTCTCTCTTTTTGGATCTGAATACAATGTTCTCCCCCTCTCTTGTGGAGATCTATTCGATGTAAACTCCTTTTGCGGTGTATTTGTCGAGATCCGATGAATTGTGGGTTTATGATCAAGTTTATCTATGAATAATATTTGAATCTTCTCTGAATTCTTTTATGTATGATTGAGTGAAAGTGCGTTATATCGACTAGAGGGGGGGGGGGGTGAATAGGCGATTTTTATGAAATTCTTCACTGAGGAATTTGCCGGTGAGGAAATTCCTTAGCGAAGAACTATTTGCAGCGGAATATGTACTCAGAGGTAAGCATAACAGATTACACACATAGTCAGCATGATGAAATGAAGACTAGAACAGAGTACAGGAAGCGTAAACACAGGATAACAAGATGAAGACAAACAGACTGAAGAAATTGAACTGAGGAATTTGTGAAAGTCTTCAGTCAAAGTCTTCAAGCACAGATATGAACAACATGCAACACAGAATGACAAAATGGATGAGTTGAGGAAATAGAACCACCGGTTGGTGAAGACAATGATTTGGTAAACCAGTTCAAGCTGCTGTCTCGGTTACACGTCTGGTTGGGCGGCCGAGTATTTAAACTCGAGGACACACGATCCGGACACCCGATCTCGAGCCGCAACTCAGACACCCAGTCCTCACCGTATTCTCCTTGAACTAAGACCACGCAGCCTCGTCCAATCACTCGTGGTAAGTCTTGGTGACTTCAAACCTTCACAGACTTGGTCACTCGGCGATCCACAATTCCTCTTGGATGCTCTAGACCTTGACGCCTAACCGTCTGGAAGAAGCACAGTCTTCAAAGGTAACAAGCGTCGGATCCACGCAGGATCAATTTCTTTAGTGATGCTCAATCACTTGGGGTTTTTGTGGGTTTGGTTTTGGGTTTTCCTCACTTGATGATTTTCGCTCAAAGTCCTCGGAGGATGGGTTGCTCTCAAATGACAAGTGTCAAGTTCTCTCGGAGCAGCCAACCAACTAGTGGTTGTAGGGGGCGGCTATTTATAGCCTAGGGAGCAGCCCGACATGATAAGACATAAATGCCCTTCAATGATATGACCGTTAGGTGGATAAGATATTTTGGTCCGCCGGCGTGCAGCACAACAAAGGTCGGATATTTGACTTTCAAAGTCCTCAGGGCTATCATCTTCCTCGCTGTGTAGGCAATTCGCACTGGCGAATTCCTAACTCCTCGATCGAGAGAAGTCATCGATGACGGTAAGAACTGCGTCTCATCATCAAGAATTTGACCGAATCAGTATGAGATTTCAATGGCTTCACTCGAAGGGATTGGTAGGTGTAGGATTTTGAGTTGAGCATCACATGGAAATATTTCCTTAGTATTTCCTCGACACCCTTTAACAGTACGGTGTTTCCTATGACTCAAGAAAGAGAAAAATGAAACTACGAAAACAAAAGTCTTCACGCTTCATATTCCTCGAATGAATATCAAGTCTTCATGGTCACACCAATTTCTTCACTTTCAAAGTCTTGAAAAGTCTTGAAATATCAAAGTCTTCAGTCGAAGAACTTCATTTTTAGGGGTCGAATTTCTCTGTAAATATCAAACTCCTCATAGACTTATAGACCTGTGTACACTTACAAACGCATCAGTTACTTAATCTATAAGTCTTCAATACACCAAAATCACTAAGGGGCACTAGATGCACTCACAATCTCCCCCTTTTTGGTGATTGATGACAACATAGGTTAAGTTTTCAACGAGGATAAACATATGAACTGTAAATACTGATATTGAGGAATTTGATTGCAAGATATAGAAGAACTCCCCCTGAATATGTGCATAATGAGGAATTTGCTTTTGAGGCAATGCACATTTGAAGATTTGAATCATGGAGATCTCCCCCTATATCTTGTAATTCATACACGCATTTGATATATATACTATGAAGAATTTGAAATGCATGATGAAATATGGTGCCTGATGAGATTCAGCATGCATGCAATAGTATTGACTAGGAATGAGCATGCGGAATATCACATCAAAAGTATCAGAGCTCAAATATCACATTCAGAGCTTAGTGCTTCAAAAACATCAGAGCATAACATGTATCAAAATCAAAGCATCAGAAGCACGATCAAAAGTATCAGAGCACAGTGCAAAGTCAGCACAATGCGCCGTTCAAAAGTATCAGGGCACCATCGGATTTAAGATTACAACTCGATCCAATAAAAGTTTCGGAAGAACGAGAGTTGTAACTTAATTAAAACGCCCATAGTATAAACCCGCTTGAAAACTAACTCTGATTTCTCTCCCTTTGTCATCAAATGACCAAAAGGATCGGCGAGGACTAACGCCTCAAGATATTCAAGTTGATGGAGGAGCGCGGCATTGTCGGGTTGGATGTTGAAGTAGGGCTGCCGCAGATGTCGTCCAAATCTTCATATTCATCGGTTTAGCGATGAAGAATAAGAACCGCCACTAAATCAGAACTTTGACTCTCTTGAATTTCTTGGAGGTGGTGCGGACCAGTCATAAGCTTCACAAGACCCATAGTCTTCAATTCTTCCGCGGAATAGACATGATTGAGAACAGCCAGTGCGGTTGAGGGTTTCATGAAGGTAGTCTTGGTTTTCTTCACCGCATTATGCGTTGAGGTCATGTTGTGAAGAATTGCAGCAAATTGGCGCTTCACCCATTTTTGATTGCGAGCAACCTTCCGATGAAGACCGAGGAGTAACTCACGATCACCATCACCACAGGTCTTTGTTGCTTGAGGCTTTTGCTTGGCTGAGGTATTTGCGGCGGTGTCATGCGTTGCAGAATCGTCATTGGTGGAGTAAGATGCAGCCTTGCAAACCGACCATCCAATGGTCGAGTGCCTTCATCAATTACAGTTCTGCCTTGCCCTTGTCATCGATGATGAAATTGGTCGCTTGAGGACTTCAATGGGCGGCGAGAGCTGCCATGTTTGAGTGTCGACCTTGTAGTTCGATGAAGATCTTGCCCTTATGAATCTCATGATCCAAGGCGCATATGGCTTCAACTCAAAAGGTGACATTGCAAAATTGGCGAGTCCTCATGAAGAAATCATGGAAGTTGACAGGAACACCATGAATGATATTGAAAAGCATGTTCTTCATGATGCCAACGACGTCTTCGTCATTTGAGTCGTGGCCTTTGATTGGACTCATTGTCTTCGTCAAGATTCTCGTACACAGTCCGAGGCACATCTGACAAATCCTCGACGAGGAATTTGGTTCGAGGGCTTGGCCTGGCTTCAATGGCTTCATAAGCACTTGCATAAAGTGATCGAGACAGTTCACGGTCATTGTAGAGGCAACGAGCGATTCATGGGGAGGATCAAGAGGAAGGACACGAAGCAATTCAGATTCTTGGTGCCTTGTAGTGAGTATTTTCACCATCCAATCCAGAACCCATGAGTTGATGTCTTGACATCTCCGGTGATGTGCGGTGGCATAGAATCGAAGAATGAGTTCTTCATTCCATCACAAATGTCGGTCAGAAATTCAAGAGCCTCGCATCGTGAAGAACACGGAGTACTGGCTCGAAGCACGGCAGTGATTCCATATCCACATGAGGAATATGCTCATGGTCGAAGATCTTGTCCTTGTCAAATAGCACGGAGGAATAGAAGTTTGCTTGTGTAGGAGTCCAGAAGCGTCTTTTCCTCATTCGAGTAGAGTCATAAGGATTATAAGCAGTGAAGAACACATGCTCAGAAAAGAAATCTTCAGCCTTGAATTTTTGCTTGCTTGAGAACGGATTCTTTGGCTTGGGCAGAGGAATATCAGTGATTTGAAGCACAACCTCAGGAATCGCGATCTCAGGTTCTTCAGGCTGAGGAATTTCTGTTTCCTCTCCTTGTGCAATTTGAGGATCAGCGATGGGTTCTTGGCGCTAGTGGCTGGAATCTCTTCGTTGATGATTTGTGGGATGAGTTTCTTGAGCCCATTTGAGCAGCTTGTAGCCGGGGACGAGGAACTTGTTGAAGCGGAGTGAAGAGAGGAGTATTGGGATGCTGACTTTCCCAAAAGTCATCGTTCATCACAGGTGTAGTGCACCCAATATCCACATCTTCATCTTCTTTTTCAATTTCCTCAACACCTGCCTCTTCAGCTGTGAACTGAGGCACGGGTGAGGAAACAACAGGAGTTGAAAGGAAAGCTTCCACTTCAATTTCTTCATCAAGCTGTTCTGAAGTAGCAACAGATTGATTTTCTTCATCTGATCCGCTTGGGATCGTGTAATCTTCTCCAAAGGGAACAATTTCTTTGGATTACATGGAGGAGATGGGAATGACATCGATAGGATTTTCAATGGAGCTGGTGATTGGCTTCATTTTCTTTGCAGCCGAAGAATTTGACGCAGTTGATGCCTTCCTTTTCTTTACTGCAGCTCGTTCTGCAGCCTTTGTCTTCTTCACTTCATAGGCAGAAGGAAGAATTGGAGATGGTGTTGGCGCGGGAGGAGCCGAGGATTGTGGTACATTTTCTTGGTAATCGGTGCGGTTGCCTGTTTCCTTCAGATTCTTCAGCGCACCACTAGTGGATGCCTGTGAATTTCTTCAAGAATGGAATGGAGTCATCAGCCACGAACTTGTGTTTTCATCAAGACGCTGAAAGTCATCAGCGATCTTGGCATGTTCTTCAGCGGCTGAGCAGATTCTTCACTGAGGATTTTCTTGTTGCGATGGAGCTGCAGCAGTTGACATTTTCTTCGTCGAGTGACGAATCTCACCTTGGCTCCTTGCCAACAAGCATTATAAGCATCAAAATCCTTGCTGAGTGCTTGGATTTGATTGAGCTTTAAGAAGTTCTTGAGAGTCAAGTTGATGATGTTCTTCCTCGAAGCTTCTCCTTTCGGCTTTTGCTTTCTTCAATTCACGAGCCTTTTCAAATTTCCATTTCTCTTGAGAGATGAAATGGTTCACATATGACTTTGACCAGAGTCGATGGCGAGATCCGGAATAGGAGTGTGTGGATCCCGATGCCACAGTCAATGAAGTCAAGGATCTTCTTCGGATCCAAAAGCGAGAGCACACTTGTTCTTTTGGCTCTAGCGGCCTTGGTGAGTCTGTCTCGATGATTTCTTCAAGTTCTTCATCGAGGCTTCATCATCGAGGGAACATTGAATGCAACTGTTTCTTCTTTGGACTTGGCGAGGACCGCGTCCATTGTTGCTTTTGTCTTGAGCAGAGTGGGGCTGTTGAGGACATTGGTGCGGTGAGAACTTCTCAAACACCGAAGCAATGGAGAATCCTTGAGTCCTTTGACAAGTAGCAAGATGCACAGTGTTGAGGACTTGGAGGAGCTGCGAGGATTTTGAATGAGCAGCAGCGATCGAGGAATTTGCCGTGAGGGCGCGACCGAGGAACTGGGCCGTGAGGGCGCTGACGGTGAAGCACTTGGCTTGCGTGCAGAGCTTCTTTGGCATTGATTTCCTCGGCTTGACCGAGGGCTCAAGCAGCAGCAGCAGCAGATCCTCATTGAATTTCCTCACTTGCCTCCTTGGCCTGTCTTGCCAATTTGGCTTGGCGCTGGACCAATCTTGAGAAAGTCTTCACCACGCTTGATGCTTGGTGGGATCG
This sequence comes from Aegilops speltoides, assembly GCA_021437245.1. Lineage (NCBI taxonomy): Eukaryota > Viridiplantae > Streptophyta > Magnoliopsida > Poales > Poaceae > Aegilops > Aegilops speltoides. The sequence continues at coordinate 140,310,729 of CM038142.1, read as the reverse complement.
GCGACTTGCCAAAGCGGAGGAGCTCTTGGGCATGGAGGATTTAAAGCGAATTTCCTCATGTACTTGGGAGTGACATAGCGGTATTCTCGCCATTCTCGTGCCCATCTCCTTTCTATCCTTTGTATGCGCACTTTGCACTGGTTCTTGGTTTCCTTGCCAAACTTGGATTCATCGGTGTGCGATAGTCTTTGTATATTTCCTCGGGAATTTCAAAAGCGATGATGACTTCGGTTTCTTTCCTCCTTCTGCGGTCTCTTGCCTTCGCCATTTTCTTGGTGAGGAATTTGAACAATAGAGCACTCAAGAAGTATGCAGTTTTTCTTCGAGGAACGCAAATGAGTTAAGTTGATGAGAACCTAGTAATTCAGCGAATGACATGAGTACTGTGAGCAGAGTGTAGGTGCGAGGAATTTGGAGAGGTCATATGCGTTCTCAGAAGATTTTTCAAAAGAACAAGTTTTGAGGAATTTGACCAGTTGAGCCTTGAGGAAATTCACTAAGCGTTTTGTCTCAGGTTCCAGAGTTGTACAGATTGAAAATCCGCACAATTGAGGAATCTTGAAGAAATGAATGCTTAGGGAGATAAGTCAAGAACATACAGTGTGTGAGGTGTTCATATGTGAAGATTTTGAAGAGTAAAAACACCTTTGAAGATTTTCAGAAGGATTTGAGAATCAATGCGAGTAATAAAAGTGACTTTTAATTACCCGAACTGAAGAACACAACGAACAGAGATGAACTGTAGTGAAGTTCGTCACGTTAGATCTTCCACGCCCTAACTTCGCAGAGGAAGACGGCTACGGCGGCGGCGGAGTGAAGATTTCCGCGACCGGCGCGAGTACGACGGCGATGAGGTCGAGGCAGTGAAGCTTTTCCTCACCGGCGGCGATGGAGTAGCGGCGGCGCTAGGGTTTGAGGAGAGCTCGAGCGAGAGACAGCGATCGAGCGGAGTAAATGAAGTGAGGAGGGTAAAGGGGTATTTATAGCCACGGTGAAAAACTGTTCGCCCGAAGATTTTGGACGAACATGCCCCTGCCCTTTCTCCTTCACGCGACATGTGTCACCCACGTACTGTGCAGATGAGATCGTGTAAGATCGTGGGTGATTAAACTAATACATCGTGGGATGCGGAACGGTTTGAGCGGTAAAACCGAAAACTTGGATAAGATTTGTTTAAAAGTTTCGTTCGCAATTTCTTCAGCTGTCAAGGACCAAAGAAAACTTTGAGCGAGTTTCAATCGTAACGCACATGAAGAATTTGTGAATAGATTGGATTGAGTATAGCATAGAGGAAGGGTCCGATCACATTCACTTAGCGAAATTGCAACTTGAAGAAATAGCAATAAGTGAATCTTGTAGAGGACATAAACTCATATATATATATATATATATATATATATATATATATATATATATATATATATATATATATATATAGCCAATGAAGAAAGACGACGAAATCTCAAGATTTTGCAAAGTTGAAGAATTTGAAAAAGAGGAATTTCAAAATGAGGAAAAACTCAAATTGAAGATTTTCAACTTTTGTGGTGGCGTAGCCCATCATAAGAATGATGATTTCACACACGCGTACAATTGTCGTGGGGTTACGAGAATCAAATTCTTCATTGATTTCTTCACACTTAGAGTGTTATTCTTCATTGATTGAGGAACAACGTTTCTTCATGTGTTGCACATCTAAGTCATCAATTATGCATAAGGGTTAGGATGTGTGTCCTTTTAAAGAACATTCAAGATTCTAAGATATTTAGCTCACACCGCAATTGCTAAATCTCTTCTCATCCAAGGTCTTGGTGAAGATATCAGCCAACTGTTCTTGATCTTCACATGCTCGATGGAGATATCGCCCTCAACACATGATCACGAAGAAAATGATGACGAATCTGGATGTGCTTAGTCTTCGAGTCTTGAATCGGGTTGTGAGCAATCTTGATGGCACTCTCGTTGTCGCAGAGGAGAGGCACATTCTTCACGTTGACGCCATAGTCCTTGAGGTTTGATTCATCCAAAGCAGCTTGAGCACAAAGATGACCCAAAGCAAATGTATTCAGCTTGAGCAGATGAAGCGGTGATACATAGTTCTGCTTTCTTCGAGGACCAATAGACCAAAGATCGTCCGAGGAAATGACACGCGGATGTTGACTTGCGGTCCACACGATCACCAAAGATAGTCGAGTCGAATATCCAATGAGATCAAAAGCGAGCCCTTGGGGTACCATAATCCTAGTGTTGGTGTGTGAGCTAGATATCGAAGAATATGCTTCACAGCCTTATGGTGTGATTCCTTGGTGCAGCTTGAAATCGGGCACACATGCAAACACTAAGCATTATATCCGCCTAGATGCACATAAGTACAATAAAGAACCAATCATGGAGCGGTATACCTTGTGATCAAAGTCAATACCCTTTTCATCGAGGCATAGATGGCCATTTGTGGGCATAGGGATTTTGACGCCTTTGCAATCTTGCATGCGAATTTCCTCAAGACATCTTTGAGGTATTTCTCTGAGATATGAATATGCCATTCTTCTTGATTTAATTTGAAGACCCAAGAAGAATTTCAACTCTCCCATCATAGACATTTGATATTCTTCACTCATCATATAGGCAAATTCATCACTATATCGTTGGTTAGTACAGCCAAAGATAATATCATCAACATATATTTGGCACACAAACAGTTCACCATCATATGATTTTGTAAATAGAGTAGGGTCAAGTGAACCGGGTGTGAAGCCATTCTTCACGAAGAATTCCTTCATGTGTCATACCACGCCCGAGGGGGCTTGCTTGAGGCCATAGAGGGCCTTATTTAGTCTCAAGACTTTGTCGAGGATTCTTGGGATCTTCAAAACACGGGGTTGAGCAACATATACTTCTTCCTCAAGCTTACCATTGAGGAATGCACTTTTCACATCCATTTGATATAAGATGATATCATGGTGGTTAGCATAGGCAAGTAAAATGCGAATAGCTTCAAGTCTAGCAACAGGTGCAAAAGTTTCATCGAAATCAATTCGTTCAACCTGAGTGTAGCCTTGAGCTACTAGTCGTGCCTTATTCCTCACAACAAGGCCATTTTCATCTTGCTTGTTGCGGTAGATCCACTTTGTGCCAATGATATTATGCTTGCGAGGATCTTGGTGATTTACCAATTCCCAGACATTGTTCAGCTCGAACTGATGTAATTGTTCTTGCATAGCCTGAATCCACTCCGGCTCCAGAAATGCTTCATCTACCTTAGTGGGCTCTGAGATAGAGACAAAAGCATAGTGCCCACAAAAGTTAGATAAGTGTGAGGCTTTTGAGCGGGTGAGAGGACCTGGTGCGCTGATGTCATCGATGATCTTCTCCACTTGCACTTCTTTTGCAACGCGTGGATGTGTTGGTTGTCCTGAGGATTTTGATCAGCATTTTCTTCAGCACCATTTTCCTCATCATGTTCTTCAGGTGCATCAGCTCGACGTTGTTCACGAACAGGAATGAATTCTTCAATGAGATTCTTGATGAGGAATGACATCCTCGGTTGCCTTGAGCTTGATAGCATCCTCGGTCTGGTTCATCTAACACGAAGGTAGGTGCTCTCTTTGCGAGCCATTAGTTTCATCAAACCGCACATCTACAAGGTCGACAATCTTGTGAAGAACAATGTTGAAGACTCAGAGGTGTGCGAGTCCTTCCGTAACCAAGCATAAAACCTTCATGTGCTTTGGTGCAAATTTAGAGTTGTGGTGAGGATTTCTAATCCAACATTTAGCAATCAAGACTTTGAAATAACTCACATTGGGTTTCTTGTCGTTGAGGAGTTCATAGGCGTCTTCTTGAAGAATTTGTGAAGATATACTCTGTTGATGATTTGGCGAAGATCAATTGCATCAATCCAAAACGCCGAGGCGTTTTGTATTCATCAAGCATAGTGCGAGCCATTTCAACAAGAGTTCGTTCTTGCGCTCCACGACGCCATTTCTTTGAGGAGTATAAGGAGCGAGATAATTCATGAGTAATACCAAGTTCATCAAGATAGGCATCAAGACCAGAATTCTTGAACTCGGTTCCATTGTCACTTCGATATGCTTGATCTTCACACCAAAGTTGGTTGAAGCCCTCGAGGAAAATCGTTTGAAGACTTCACGCACTTCATGTTTGTAAGTAACAATGTGTACCCATGTATATCGAGAATAATCATCAACAATGACAAAACCATATAGAGATGCATCATTAGTATTTGCTGAATAATGATTAGGTCGAAGAGGTCCATGTGAAGCAATTGAATGGACGGGTAGTGGTCATGATAGTCTTATTGGATGCTTGGCCTTGGTCATTTTTCGGCTTCACATGCTCCGCATAAGTGATCCTTGAGGAATTTGACATTCTCGATGCCAATGACATGCTTCTTTTTATAAGCGTGTTCAAATTCCTCATGCCTGCATGACCAAGTCGTCGATGCCATAGCCAGCCTACGAAGCTTTTGCAAGTAGACACATGGCTGGTTGTGGTCTGTAGAGAAATCAACAATATCAGATCTCCTCTCCTAAAGCCTTGAAGACTTTGGAATTGTCGACTTCCATAATCACAACACACATGATATTTGCCAAAGACAACAACCATATCAAGATCACAAAGCATTGAGGCTGACATGAGATTGTATCCTAAGGACTCAACAAGGATGACTTTGTCCATGTGCTTATCCTTAGAGATAGCAACCTTACCAAGACCCAATACGACTTTTGCCTTTGTCGGCCAAATATGATATGCTTCAGAGGTGATGGTGATAAAGGAGCATCCATCAATAGATTCTTGTCACCGTCATGTGATTTGTACATCCACTATCGAGGACCCATTCAAGTAGTTTTGGGTTGATCATCCTGCGAGGCAATTAGTGTAACTTACAATCTCATATGCTTCATCGGTGAAGAATATGATATCAAATTCATCGATGAATTTCATCAAGCGATAAGCAGATATAGCGATATGAGGGCGTGTGAAATGAAAGTTCATTTCATCATGATTCGCTGCGTCCTTGAGCATTTTGTCGTCCCCCGAGAAATTCTTGAGACGTTTGAGCACGTCCGAGACTGACCTCGAAGAAGAGATTAGTTCTTTTCTTCACCACCCACATCGGAGGGGTGGCAAAGAGTTCATCATCCTGCGAGCACCATGTGAGAAAGGTGGCAAAGATGCCAAACCATTTAAGCTTAGCATGAGAGGGTTAGGGTAAGCATATGAATAAGCGAGTAATTCTTGAGGACTTATGAACATAATGGTTTGAAGAATAATGCACATATTCATAGCCATTAGCTTTACCCTGCAAGACAGATTTGTTAGCATGATAATAATCATATGAGGACTTTGATCCAGTTGAGGAATTTGATCCTCGTGAAGAATTTGGTCCATATGAGGATTTGGATCCATATGAAGAGTTTGGTCCATATGAAGAATTTGATCTGGGGTTCTGTTCTTCACGGTGGTGTCATGAGGACATTCACCAAGACTTTCAACACAGCTTTTGGGAACCCAGATTTTCTTCATAGGGGAACCGTTCTGCGATTAGTGCCAACATATCTAGCAAATACTTCACCATTCGATTTTTGAGCAGTTTATAGTTGAGTCAAATGACTCATCGGAAGAATGAGGAGATTCACATGTAAAGCCGATAAGTTAGATGGATCAACCGGAGGTCCGAAAGTGCAACTAATCCCGGGTGGTTTTGGTAATTAATAACAACATATATATCATTGAACTAATAGTTACTTGAGAATCATTTCAGAGAGTTCAGTGATATGGGTATGGCAAGGATCAAGAAGTGGACCCCCAAAGGCTAAGGCAAGCATTGGCAAAAGCTCAAGACTCCATTTTGGTTTAGTGATCCAAGATCACATTGAGTCCATAGGAAAAGCCAATACTATTAAAGGGGATGAGGTTATGATGATGATCTGGTTGCTCAAGTGCTTAGTGATACATCTCCTAAACTATCGGCAACTTTCACCGCCATAGACACTCATAAGTAGTCTCGGTCCCACCGATATTCCAAACTCAGTCACACCGAGATGAACCACCTCAGCCATAAGCCAAACCCTAGTAAACTCGGATTTTCCGATTCGAACTCGGTCTCACGAAACATGAGTTGCCAAGTTTCAGTAACCTTCGTCATCAAATCGGTGTCACCGAGATGATGAAGTCGGTCCCACCAAAATCGGCATGCTCGTGTCATTGCACGAATCGGACTAACCGAGATTGTATATTCGGTCCCACGAAAATCCCAACGTTCACATTATTTGAACTATCGGTCTCACCGAGTTGTCCACCGGTCCCACCGAGATTGCTCAAATGTGTGTAACGGTTGGATTTTGTGTGGAGGCTATAAATACCCCTCCACCCCTCTTCATTCGTGGAGAGAGCCATCGAAAGAACTACCACTCCTACCTTACATTTCGAGAAGAGAACTACCTACCCTTGTGTTGAGATCAAGTTGCTCCACTCCCACCATATGAAGCTTGATCTCTAGCCTTCCCAAGTTGCTTTCCACTCAATCCTTTCTTCCACCACAGCCAAATCGGTGAGGAGAGTTGAGTGTTGGGGAGATTATCATTTGAAGCACAAGAGCAAGGAGTTCATCATCATCAACACCATCTATTACCTTTTGGAGGGTGGTGCCTCCTAGATTGGTTAGGTGTTGCTTGGGAGCCTCCGTCGAGATGTGGAGTTGAACCAAGAAGTTTGTAAGGGCAAGGAGATCGCCTACTTCGTGAAGATCTACCCCGAGTAAGGCTAGCCCTCCGTGGGCGTAGGCCATGATGGAATAGACAAGGTTGCTTCTTCGTGGACCCTTCGTGGGTGGAGCCCTCCGTGGACTCTCGCAGCCGTTACCCTCCGTGGGTTGAAGTCTCCATCAACGTGGATGTACGATAGCGCCACCTATCAGAACCACGAGAAAAATCTCAGTGTCTCCAAATTGCGTTTGATCTTCTCCACTTCTCTTTACTACTTGTGCAATATACTTTCCGCTGCCCATACTCTAGAATTGCATGTGTAGTATGCTACTTGACTTGTGTATGTTATGCAAAATCTGCCAAAATCTGTCCTTTATCAAAAGGCATAATTTTTATCTTGTCGAGTAGTCTAATCACCCCCCCTCTAGACACTCTCACCTTCTTCGATCCTACAATTGGTATCAGAGCTTTGGTCTCCATTGCTTTGGTTTATACACCATTGGAGGAAGATGGACGTGTCTACGTTTGGGAGTGTTAGTCATAGAGTGCCTATTCTTGATGGAGTGTCCTATAACTCGTGGAGGATTGAAATGCTTATTATCTTTAAGATGTATAACTTGCGCAAATATGTTGAAACCCCATATGTGCCTCCATTTGACCCCTTGCACCCTACCATGGATGAAGAGCTTGATTTGCTTCGTAATCTTAGAACTGTAAATCTTATCATTAGAGGTTTGCCCGATAACTTGCTTAAGCTTGTCACAAACTTTGAGTGCGCCTATGCCATGTGGAAGTTCTTGGAAGAACTTTATCCGGACTACTCTTTGAGAGGTCTTGATGAAATTCTATACAAGACTATTGAATTTGATATGATGCTTTAATGATCCCAACTTTGATAAATGCTTCTTTGAGCTTCGTGATCTTATGAAAAGAAGGGTGATCCTTGTCTTATCAATGATCTAATTAGAAATGCTCTTGTATTGCATTCCGATGATTATTGTCACATTGACAAAACTAATGCAAGTCATTGTCAAATTGACCTAGGTGTTGATGATGAACAATCTATGGGTCAATATGATGATGAGCATGAGCATGATGATGATTACTCCGATTCGGACACGAGCTAGACAAGATCATGAAGAGTCTCAATCTTATGGCGAATCGAGAGACTACATATCCGGTGGAAAAGAGTGGATTCTTGATAGTGGATGCACCGATCACATGACCGGAGATGAAGACATGTTTCGAGAGCTTGCAAAGAACGATGGTCCACGCAAGTATGTGACTTTTGGAGACAACTCCAAGGGTAAGGTACTTGGCCTTGGTAAGGTGGCCATATCTCATGATAGCTCTATTCAAAATGTCATGCTTGTTGAATCACTTGGATACAATTTACTTTCCGTGTCTAGATTAGTGACTTTGGATTCAATGTGCTATTTATCAAGTAGATTGCCAAGTCTTTCGTCGTGACAATCATAACATGGTTTTTACCGGTATCCGTAGAGGTGATCTATATATTGTTGATTTCACTAAGAAAGCCCAACCTAGAACTTGCTTTATTGCTAAATCCGCTAAAGGTTGGTTATGGCATAGAAGGCTTGGACATGTTGGTATCGTAATCTAGATAAGCTAATCAAAGGTGATCATATTCTTGGTGTTAAAGATGTTTTCTTTGACAAAGATAGACTTTGTAGTGCTTGTCAGGCAGGAAAACAAGTAGGTGGAAGTCATCCCGTGAAGAACATCATGACCACAAGGAGACCGCTTGAGCTTCTTCATATGGATCTCTTCGGTCCCAATGCTTACAAAAGCCTTGGTGGTAACTCCTTTGGTCTAGTTATAGTTGATGATTATTCCAGATTTACGTGGGTATTTTTCCTTGATGACAAATCACAGTTTCCGAGGATCTTCAAAACCTTTGCTAGAAAGGCCCAAAATCAATTTGAGGTGAAGATCAAGAAAGTTCGAGTGACAATGGAGCGGAGTTCAAGAATGCCCATGTGGACTATTTTCTCGATGAGGAAGGATCCTACACGAGTTCTCGACTCGTACACTCCTCAACAAAATGGAGTTGTTGAGAGGAAGAACCGAGCAGCTCATACGAGATGGCGAGAACGATGCTTGATGAATACAAGACACCAAGCACTTTTGGGGGAAGCGGTCGAGACAGCTTGTCATGCTATCAACAGCTTTATCTTCATAAGATCCTCGGCAAGACTTCATCTGAGCTCCTCACGGTAACAAACCCCAAGTGGGATACTTTCGTGTCTTTGGTTCAAAATGCTATATCCTTGATAAGCATCGTGGTCTAAATTTGCTCCTAAAACTCATGAAGGCTTTTTCCTCGGTTATGGATCAAACTCCCACACCTACCGTGTCTACAATAATTTCACCGAAAGGTTGAAGAGATGGTAGATGTGAAGTTTGATGAATCTAATATTTCATAAGTAGAGCAAATGCCTATTGATGTAGGAGACAAGGACCCATCGGAAGCCATTCAAGATTTATCTATTGGAAAGATTCGTCCCATGGAAGTGAAGGAGAGTACCTCATCTACATATGTGGAGCCCCCTACCTCACGGCAAGATGAACCTCAAGGCAACATGGAGGCTTCCACAAGTGGAACTCACCAAGATGAGGAAGTGCAACAAGAAGATCCACCACAACCTCCTTCTCCACCGCCTCAAAACAACACCAACAACGATGAAGAAGAAGAGGAAGATGAGGATGATGAGGAAGCTCAGCCACGACCACAACAAAAGCTATCTCGAGTTCGAGCAAGAGTCAAGAAAAATCATCCCGTGGAACAAATGATGAATGACATCGACTCTGGGAGAATTACTCGCTCTAAAACTCGCTTAGCTAACTTTTGTGAGCATTACTCATTTATCTCTAGTCTTGAACCTATGAAGGTAGAAGAAGCACTTGAAGACCCGGATTGGGTGAACGCTATGCACGAAGAGCTACACAACCGAGAGGAACAATGTATGGACTTTGGTAGAAAGCCCAAGGATGATCAAAACGTCATTGGAACCAAATGGGTGTTTCGGAACAAGCAAGATGAAGATGGACAAGTCATCCGCAACAAGGCTCGTCTCGTAGCTCAAGGTTACACACAAGTCGAAGGTATGGACTATGGTGAGACCTATGCCCCCGTTGCTAGACTTGAGTCCATTCGCATTCTTCTTGCTTATGCCAATCACCATGACATTACTCTCTATCAAATGGACATTAAAAGTGCTTTCCTAAATGGTGAAATAGAGGAGGAAGTATTTGTGAAACAACCTCCGGTTTGTGAATCCTAAAAGCCTAATCATGTTTACAAACTTCATAAAGCTCTTTATGGCCTTAAACAAGCTCCTAGAGCTTGGTACAAATGCTTGACTAGCTTTCTTCTTGAAAAAGGATTTGAGATTGGAAAAATAGACTCAACGCTATTCACGAAAAGGGTTGATGGTGAACTATTTGTGTGCCAAATATATGTTGATGATATTATCTTTGGTTCAACTAACCCTCATTTTAGCGAGAAGTTTGGAAAGCTCATGTCGGAGAAGTATGAGATGTCCATGATGAGTGAACTCAAATTCTTCCTTGGGTTGCAAATCAAGCAATCTAAGAAGGGTACCTTTGTCTCACAAACAAAGTACACCAAGGATCTCTTCAAGAAGTTCAACATGCAAGAAAGCAAAGGTATGAGAACCCCCATGCCTACTAGTGGACATAATGACTTGACAAAAGATGGAGAACCCGTTGATCAAAAGGTTTACCGATCTATGATTGGTTCTCTACTATATCTCTGTGCTTCTCGTCCTGACATAATGTTGAGTGTATGCATGTGTGCTCGATATCAAGCAGCCCTAAAGAATGTCATCTTAAAGCTGTTAAAAGAATTGTGAGATATTTGATACACACACCTAACTTTGGCATTTGGTATCCTAAGAGGGCCTCTTTCGATCTTGTTGGCTATTCCGACTCGGACTATGCCGGAGACAGGGTTGATAGAAAGTCAACTTAGTGCGTGTCAATTCCTTAGGCGATCCCTTGTATCTTGGTCCTCCAAGAAACAAAATTCGATATCATTATCTACCGCCAAGCGAGAATATATTGCTGCTGGTTCATGTTGTGCTTTCGGTTGCTATGGATGACACAAGCGCTTAAGGATTATGGGATACATGTGAGACATGTTCCCTTGCTTTGTGACAATGAGAGTGCGATTAAGATTGGACACAATCCCGTGCAACACTCTTGAACGAAACATATTGGAGTTCGTCACCATTTTATTCGTGATCACATTGCCAAGGGTGACATCAATCTTAAGCATGTTCGAACTGACAAACAACTTGCTGATATCTTTACAAAACCACTTGATGAGAAAGTGTTTTGTCGCTTAAGGAGTGAGTTGAACATCATTGATGCTTCAAACTTGGAGTGAAAACTCCATTGATGCATGCAAGGCATGAGCCTAATTGACTAATCCTTGATATTTCTCTTATGATGATGATCATATGTCTTGGACACATTTGCCCCCTTGTATTGCATCTAACTCCTTGCAGGTACTTGGATGATATACATTCCACAAGGTTACCACACACTCAAATCTTGAGTAATCTTGTCATTGACCAAGTATCTAGCCCTTTGGGATGTTGAGGTCAAGGAACAAAATTCCACATATCCTTTTTGACACCTTATACATCTAGTATTTCACTCTTGTCATCTTGGATATTCTTGAGTATTTCCTTGCTTGCCTAACCCATGTAGGAAGATGAACTGCACAAGTGGAAATGGCGCTCTAATTTCACATTCAATGAGCACCTACATCAAGTTCACCTACATGAGCAAAGCAACAACAAGCCCAAGGTATGTTTTTCACATCTTTAAGGAGCTTTGCTCAAAGACATGAGTACAAGCAGCCTCATAAGTTGTGATCACATTAAATGCTTAATCGAAAAATGGCAACCCCATTTTGAGCTTAAACGATGAGTATGACCTATGATCAAATGTCCTCATTTGACTCCTAAGTCAATATACTCAAACATAGGTGACTTTGTTGCCGACCCTTATCTAGATGAAGTACATATGTTTTGGAATCTTTCTATTTTCTCTAAAAAAAACTTCATCTAGCAATCTTTTTCATTTCTATTCATCTGTCTTTGTGAATATCCTTTTGGCTCTGATCAATTCCTTGAAAATCCTTTACAAATTCATTGCAAATCCTTTGAAACATTCCTTGCAAAGTGAGCTGAATTATTTCTGTATTTCCTTGGAATTAAACTCGGCGTCACCGACTTAAAAATTCGGTCGACCGAAAAAGGATCTGCCTAAGTCCACGACTTTCGGACCCACCGATCCATCTAATTCGGTGTCACCGATTTTCTTTCAGGATATCATCGTCTGCAGCTCCACTCAATGATTTTCTTTGCATATTTCTTATTGCCCAGTTGTGATTCTTAAGGATCCCACTTCTTTGCTTCCATCTTCCCTGACCTTCCTAGTCTGCTGTCCTTTTCGGCACTTGATGTCAAAGGGGGAGAAGATTTAGGGGGAGATAAGGGGAGAAGAGAAGATTTAGGGGGAGATAAGGGGAGAAGAGAAGATTTAGGGGGAGAAGAAGAGCAATCTTATCTCAAAGGGGAGAGAATCACATCAAAGCTTTGCCGTGTTCCACATTGGATATTACTTTTGGCATCATTCTTTTGATTTTGCTCTTTCCATCAAACCCCTTGATCAAAGGGAGAGGAACCCTTACAATTGATATCTTATGGAAAGCAAAATCTCTCAGAGTTCATTGAAAATCTTTTTAGTTTTCGGAGATATGTTTGCTGATTCAAGCTTGTGCTCAATATGAGACACTCTTTATACATGTCATCCCTGGCTTGGTATTCTTGATGTTCTTCTGTTGGTTGAAGAAATACCCTTGTGTTATCTAACCTGTTTTCCCAAGTCTATTTCTTCAGGTACAATGCCAAGTAACCTCAAGGTAAGTATATGCATCTTGCAGAATGTGCATGATGGTGACTTGCTTGTGAATACTTGTTTGCAAGAAATCACTATGCACATATGTATTATCACTCACTTCTTTTCATCTGCTCTGATGCATATAGCCAAGCTGCATGTAGCACATCTTGCCTTTCTCTCTAGTGTGCTTGTGGTAGTCCAAAACCATAATCTATGAAAATCTTGCACACTTGTAGGGGGAGCCTGTGTACTATATGTTTGTCAAAGCTTTAGTGATAATTCTGTCTTTCTTTGATGGCTTTGATGTCTTGTTTTGTGTGTTGCCATCAATTACCAAAAGGGGAGATTGAAAGCACATTTGCTCCCTGGGTGGTTTTGGTAATTAATGACAACATACTTTGTGGTTGGACTAATACTTTTATCAAGTATGTTTCAGGAAGTTCAATCACATTGGCATGGCAAAAGGACTGAAGAAGTGGACCCCTCAAAATGCTAAGGCAAGCATTGGCAAAAGCTCAAGACTCCATTTTTGGTTTAGTGATCCAAGATCACATTGAGTCTATAGGAAAGCCAATACTATTAAAAGGGGATGAGGTTATGATAATGATCTGGTTGCTCAAAGTGCTTAGTGATACATCTCCTAAACTATCAGCAACTCTCACTTGCATAATACACTCATAAGTAATCTCGGTCCCACCGATTTCCTAAACTTCACACCGAGATGAACCACCTCGACCATATAGCCAAACCCTAGAATTCTCGGATTTTCCGATTCGAACTCGGTCTCACGAAACTTGTGTTGCCAAGCTTCAGTAACCTACATCATCAAATCGGTGTCGCCGAGATGATGAAGTCGATCCACCGAGATTGGCAAGCCCTAGTCTTTATACGAATCAGACTCACCGAGATTGTATTTTCGGTCCCACCGAAAATCCCAACGTTCACATGTTTTGAACTTTGCAGCAACCCATGAGGTTTTGGGATACTGCTCAGGCTTCCAATATGTTCCATCGGCATTCAGTTTCCTCTCAAAGGCAATACCCTCTTTCCTAGGGTTTCTGTTGAGGATCTGCTTTTTGAGCACATCACAAAGTGTCTGATGTCCTTTGAGGCTTTTGTACATGCCTGTCATGTACAATTCCTTCAGCCCTGCATTGTCAGTGATACTAGCAAAGTCCTTAGATGAGGAATTAGTGATAGCAGAGGCAGATGAAGAATTTGTAACATTTGAAGCATTTGAACATTCAGGTGAAGAATTAGGAGATTCACGTTCAATGCACTTTAAGCATGGAGGAACAAATTCTTCCAGAGAAGCGTTGATTTGTTGAGCTAGTAATGAATCGCGCTCCTTCTGAAGATCTTCATAACATACTCTTAGCTTTTCAAGATCAGCCTTTCTTTGAATAGCTTCAAAAGAAAGCTTCTCATTGTCTTGCTTTTCTTGAAGAAATTCATAAGAAAGTTTCTCATGATCAGACAAGAGAGAGTTATGATGACCTTGAAGGTTATCATACTTAGGCGAAGTCTCTGAAGATTTTCGATCGTGGGCTTTAGTGCGATCCATTTCTTCACCCAACATATCATCACTTTTATCTAGCATGTTTTGAACCTTTTCAAGAGCCCGTTGTTGTTTCACAGCAATTTTAGCAAGTTTAGAGTAGCTAGGCTTAAGATCCTCATCGATTCATTTTCACTAGAATCGACGAGTTGTATTTGAGTACCTTAGCTGCTTTTGCCATGAAGCAATAGGTGGGGCGTAGCCATCATTATCTTCATCGGGCTTGTCGGTGAAGTCGGTTTCTTCGATGTTGAAGATGGACTTGCCGACAAAAGCGTGAGTAACGGCCGACTTCGCCACACTGGACTCAGATTCTTGGACTCCTCCTCTTCATCATTTTCCTCGATTCGCTTGAGTCCATTTCCTTGCCAATGAATGCCCGAGCTTTCTTGGAGCTGCCCTTCTTGTGAGATGAAGACTTTGATGGTTTTGAAGACAAAGATTTTGATGATTTCTTCTTCTTCTTTATATCATCGTAGGCTGTAGTCCTTGTATTTCTTCTTCTTCATTTCCTTTTCCCACTGAGGACAATCCTGAATATAGTGACCAGGCTTCTTCTCTTGAGGTCACTGGATGAAGAATCATTTCCTCTTGAGGATTTTCCAAAACGACCACGTCTTGTGAACTTCTGGAATTTCTTCACAAGGAGAGCTAGATCTGGCTCGAGTTCTTGAGATCACCAAGGCTACTACCGAATCCTCACATTGAGAGTTAGACACAACCTTTGCCTTGAGGCACGTGGTTTGCCATAGTTTGAGCCATAGAGATCTCTCTTTTGACAAGAAGTGGAACTCATGAGTGTTAAGCCTTTCGAGGATATCGGCGGGATCAAGCGACTTATAGTCAAGACGCTCTTGTATCATCGGTCCCAGAGTATCAAATGAGGAATCAAGCGATCTCGGCAGTTTCTTCACTACTTCATGGTCGATGATGTCGATGGCACCGAGGGCTTGAAGCTCATTTGAGATGTCGATGAGGCGATCGAAGGTTTGTTGGACATTTTAGTTGTCGAGTCTTTTGAAGCGGTTGAAGAGATTCGAAGAACATCAACTCGAGAGTCACGCTGAGTTGAGACTCCTTCATTTACTTTGGACAGCCTATCCCGGATAAGCTTGGCGGTTTCAAAGCACTCACTCTTCCATCTTGTCCTTTGCTCGGATGGCCACAGATGATATTCTTAACTTGAGATTCGAGTTGTTTGAATCTCTTCACATCGATGAGCGGTCGGTGTTTGATGGATGGGGGACACCATTTTCCACAACATACCGAGATCATTATCAATTGCCTCAAGATGCATCCGCATCTTGTTCTTCGATAAGGGGGTAGTCCGTTCCATCAAAGGTGGGACACCCGGCCGAGACCTTGATCATACCTGCGGTCGACATAACTAGAACTCCGGTGGTTAAACCAAAATCACAGAACAAGGAGTACCTTGCTCGATACCAATTGAAAGTCGTTATATCGACTAGAGGGGGTGAATAGGCGATTTTATGAAATTCTTCAGCGAGGAATTTGCGGTGAGAAATTCCTTAGCGAAGAACTATTTGCAGCGGAATATGTACTCGAGAGGTAAGCATAACAAATTACACACATAGTCGGCATGATGAAATGAAGACTAGAGCAGTACATGAAGCGTAAACACGGATAACAAGATGAAGACAAAGCAGACTAAAGAAATTGAACGAGGAATTTGTGAAAGTCTTGATCAAAGTCTTCAAGCACGAGATATGAACAACATGCAACACAGAATGAGAAAATGGATGAGTTGAGGAAATAGAACCGTCGGTTGGTGAAGACAATGATTTGGTAAACCAGTTCCAACTGCTGTCTCGGTTATGCGTCTGGTTGGAGTGGTGAGTATTGAAACTTCGAGGACACAGATCCGGACACCCGATCTCGAGCCGCAACTCAGACACCCAGTCCTCACCGTATTCTCCTTGAACTAAGACCACGCAGGCCTCGTCCAATCACTCGTGGTAAGTCTTCAGGTGACTTCCAAACCTTCACAGACTTGGTCACTCGGCGATCCACAATTCCTCTTGGATGCTCTAGACCTTGACGCCTAACCGTCTGGAAGAAGCACAGTCTTCAAAGGTAACAAGCGTCGGATCCACGCAGGATCAATTTCTTTAGTGATGCTCAATCACTTGGGGTTTTTGTGGGTTTGGTTTTGGGTTTTCCTCACTTGATGATTTTCGCTCAAAGTCCTCGGAGGATGGGTTGCTCTCAAATGACAAGTGTCAAGTTCTCTCGGAGCAGCCAACCAACTAGTGGTTGTAGGGGGCGGCTATTTATAGCCTAGGGAGCAGCCCGACATGATAAGACATAAATGCCCTTCAATGATATGACCGTTAGGTGGATAAGATATTTTAGTCCGCCGGCGCGCAGCACAACAACGGTTGGATATTTGACTTTCAAAGTCCTCAGGGCTATCATGTTCCTCACTGTGTAGGCAATTCGCACTGGCGAATTCCTAACTCTCGATCGAACAAAGTCATCGGTGACTGAAGAACTGCGTCTCATCATTTGAAGAATTTGATGAATCAGTATGAGATTTCAATGGCTTCACTCGAAGGGATTGGTAGGTGTAGGATTTTGAGTTGAGCATCACATGGAAATATTTCCTTAGTATTTCCTCGACCCCTTTAACGATCACGGTGTTTCCTATGACTCAAGAAAGAGAAAATGAAACTACGAAAACAAAAGTCTTCACGCTTCATATTCCTCGAATGAATATCAAGTCTTCATGGTCACACCAATTTCTTCACTTTCAAAGTCTTGAAAAGTCTTGAAATATCAAAGTCTTGATCGAAGAACTTCATTTTTAGGGTCGACTTTCTCTGTAAATATCAAACTCCTCATAGACTTATAGACCTGTGTACACTTACAAACGCATCAGTTACTTAACCTATAAGTCTTCAATACACCAAAATCACTAAGGGGCACTAGATGCACTTACATTGAGTTATCTTTGCAAGTCTCTTCGAATTATCAGTTTGGTTTGGCCTACTAGATTGATCTTTCTTGCCATGGGAGAAGTGCTTAGCTTTTGGTTCAATCTTGTGGTGTCCTTACCCAGTGACAAAAAGGGTTGCAAGGCACATATTGTATTGTTGCCATCGAGGATAACAAGATGGAATTTATACCATATTGCTTGAGTTTATCCCTCTACATCATGTCATCTTGCTTAATGTGTTACTCTGTTCTTATGAACTTAATACTCTAGATGCAGACAGGAGTCGGTCGATGTGTGGAGTAATAGTATTAGATGCAGGCAGGAGTCAGTCTACTTGTCACGGACGTGATGCCTATATACATGATCATGCCTAGATAATCTCATAATTATTAAGCTTTTCTATCAATTGCTCGACAAGAATTTGTTCACCCAGCGTAATACTTATGCTATCTTGAGAGAAGCCACTAGTGAAACCTATGGCCCCTGGGTCTATCTCTTATCATATTTGCTTCCAGTCTACTTTTATTTGCATGTTTACTTTTTGCATCTATATTATAAAATACCAAAAATATATTTATCTTATCATACTATCTCTATTAGATCTCACTTTACATGAAGTGGCCATGAAGGATTGACAACCCCTTTATTGCGTTGGTTGTGAGTTCTTTGTTTGTTTGTGTAGGTGTGTGGGACTTTTGAGGAGCCTCCTACTGGATTGATACATTGGTTCTCAAAAACTGAGGGAAATACTTACGCTACTATTGCTGCATCACCCTGTCCTCTTCAAGGAAAACCAACGCAAGCTCAAGACGTAGCAATGCTCTAAGGCCAAATGTTCTTTATGCTTATGAACAGAACTGGAGGACTCTGGCTGTCCAGACCTCGCCTTTTTCAGTGACATGCTTAGATGATATACCGACTTAACATTGAACATGTGGTTCCTAGTGTAATTCCATGCTAAGTAATCCTCTGAGTTTGGACCACCTAGTGAGATTTTTTTATTTTTTGAGGTGAACCCAGTGAGATTTGTTTGATATTCAGTGCATTTGAAACTAAGAACATGTCATCTACTTTTGGTGCATCCTAGTCCACACCATCAGAGGTCAGCATGTTTGCTTCCTTTGTAACTGCAGGTATATAAATTTGGCCCAGTGGTCTTAAAACAACAGTGCCTCGGAGTTCAATGACGAAAAAGGATTTCCTCCCGCTTTATATATAAAGCATCAACACAACATCGAGCAAGAAGATACAAACGCACGCCACCACCACACTCAACGCACACAGCCAAGGCGAGATACAAAGGTGCCGAGCACATAAAACACCACCCCAACAACAACTAAGCACCCTACTGATAAGCTGAAGACCACCATGAAGATGGGCAATCGACTGAGGGGTGATGATACGGACCAAGCGGGAGCGAGGACTCCAAGACGATGCCCTCAAGAGGGAAACGACTGTAGGAAGCCGTCACCATCTGATCCCGAAGATCAGGTTTTCACCCGGAGTGACACAAAGGAAATGGAGGCACCACGACGGAGCCTGCAAGAAGGAGAACGACATCCACGGACGTTGCCTCCGTCAGCCAGTACCGGGACTGGGCGAGTGATGAACCACGGTGCACCTACCCCTCCGTTGCAACCTCACCCCACCAACCACCCGCATCCATGCCGCCCAAGCGACCATGGCTGCTCGCCCGCACCCGAGCCGCGCGGTCAGCCCACGACCAACACGCCTCCCACTACCAGAGACGCCGCCCTGAATCCAGACCGCCCCGAGAACCACCAAAGTTCGAGGCTTTGGACAATCTGCACCACAACCACCTCCGAGACCGCTAGCAAACCCGCCGAACAATGCTGGAACCGGTAACAAGCAGGGATGCGGAAGGGGGAAGGGGGTGTGGTCTGCGGCCATGACCGGCACAACACAGTGCCGGCGACGGGCAGCTCGGCGGAGCTCCCTTGGCGACGACGGGTGCCTCATAATTCAATTGCCGTGATGAATGTTCACTTTTTTTTTTGCATGGTTGCCGTGATGAATGCTGACAGGTCGTGGCTCCTCTCCTCCCTCTTCCCGCCTCGTCTGGCCAAAGACCAGCCGTGCCTTCTCCCCGTGAATAAGGAGCACGAGGCCATGACCGCCGCCGAAGAGACCGCCCTCAAATGGTCGCAAGAGGACTACGTCCGCAAGGAGATGGTGTGTCAATGCTGCGCCCTCGAGGAGATTTCCACTCGACACCGCAGACGCGAGGAGGGCGGCATCATCGTCCTCGACGGTAGCGACTGTCGGTGTCAAAACCGGCGGATCTCGGGTAGGGGGTCCCGATCTATGCGTCTAAGGCTAATGGTAATATGAGGCAAGGGACACGATGTTTTACCCAGGTTCGGGCCCTCTCGATGGAGGTAAAACCCTACTTCCTGCTTGATTGATCTTGATGATATGAGTATTACAAGAGTTGATCTACCACAAGATCGTGGCTAAACCCTAGAAGCTAGCCTATGATGATTATAATTGTCCCTCTATGGACTAAACCCTCCGGTTTATATAGACACCGGAGGAGGCTAGGGTTTACACAGAGTCAGTTACAAAGAAGGAAATCTAATATCCGGATCGCCAAGCTTGTCTTCCATGCAAAGGAGAGTCCCATCCGGACACGGGACGAAGTCTTGAGTCTTGTATCTTCACGGTCCAACAGTCCGGCTGTCCGGATACCCCCTAATCCAGGACTCCCTCAGTAGCCCCTGAACCTGGCTTAAATGACGATGAGTCCGGCGTAGTTTGTCTTTGGCATTGCAAGGCGGGTTCCATCTCCGAATACTTCAAAATAATCACCGAACACTTTGATCGTGTCCGAATCTGCAAGACGACTCTCATATGCCATCATGGAGAGAATGATATTCCACAAATGTAACCTGCTGACATCTTAGATAACATGACATGGCATTATGGTCGAGCCATTATTGACCCGTCCTTCCACAACCAACCATCGCACATATTGCGAGGCGATTTCTCGGGCACGTCCTGTCGAAGCAGAGATCGTGTTCCCCTTATCATGGGGCTTTCATCAATACGGGCTCGAGCAGCCCAATCGCACCGCCAATAGCGGTGAGTGGGGAACGAGTGGGCTCCACCAGGCAAGTAGGGAGGCGCAAAAATTTTTATTGCCTCTATAAAGAGACTAGCAAAAGTGCCCGTGCGTTGCAACGGGAGAAAAAATAAATCTTAATCTTCAATAGGCATGACCATATTTTGCTGCATCATCGAGACACACTATCACTCTCAATTTAGTAAAAAAAATGAACAATTTTTGAAATTGTGAACTTTTTTTAAACTCATGCACATATTTCAAATCACTATGTCAGCCATAATACTTCTAGGTTCATATAGAGGCAAGGATACGAGCAGTAGTATGATTAGAGAGGAAAGAAAAGGCTTCCATGAAAATACAATGTAAGGCATATTCACCAAGTAACATAATTAAAATCACTATACATTATATCATTGTATGATGAACCATTTATGCCGAGATACACGAGGAGCAACACATAGATTAAAGTCAAATCTAACAATATAGGAATGATTAGATCTCCACTCAAAGCAGGATTTGGTACATTTGGTCCCGAAGGAAATCCCAGATTAACCAGTGTGGTCTGGTAGATAGTTGTTTACATGAACTGACAGAAGTATACCAAGTAACAAAGCTAGTTATTTACAGCCAAAGTTCAATGCCTCCAAACCAAAGCTTAACTCCTAACAGGAAATGTCTCCAAATATTGTGGCCAAGCCTTGGAACCTGAAAAAATGGAGATAAAGCAAAATCAGGAAATGCAAGAGAAAGAAAGTCACATATGATAAAACTATCTCATTGCACCTGACATATACAATACTGCTAAGAAATTTCATTATCAGTTATTTTGTAGCTCACTGATGAGAGCCAACTAAGAATTTGCTGAAATACAATTTGATGTAATAAACTTTTTTTACAATAGTTAAAGTTGAATGTGCATATATACTTAAGCATGTACTGTGTCAAATATATATCTTCAGAACCGGAGAATCAGCATGCATGCCATCTGCTATTTTTCTAATAAAAATGTTTCCGTACAATCCATTGTCTCAACCTTCTGAATCCAACTAATCCAAGCTCGTCATCGCCATCAATGGCACATCCAGCTCACGAAAGGATAAATAGCAATAAAACATTTATGCACCACTCGTGTGTGTGTGTGTGTACATAACAATGGAATAGAAAACAATGAAAATGTCTCATTCATCTGCTTCCTACTGAACCAAAGTGTGCTACCTCCGAGAAACAATCACCAAAATAACATTTAAAATTAGTAAAGGAAAATGCTACAATTTTCAGATTGTCGGCATAGAGGTTAGAGCTATCATCGTGACAATGTATTGCCAGATAAATCAACTACTTAAGTGCAATTATATAACTTCTATTGCATGACCCCAAAAAATAGTATAGCAAAAAGGCATGGATTGAAAAACTTCTCCAAAATCATCTACTGGAAAAATAAATCAGAAAGACAATGTTTGTCATATATACACACATAGGGTGATCTAGAAGAAAAAAATCGGATCATCTGTAGGTGATATACCTGCAGAAGAACAACCTTACAGGCACACTAAGTAAACTTCAAAGTTTGTAAACTGGTCTAATATGTGAAAGTTTAATTCAACAAATATGGCAATCACTAACTGCCCTATAGTCAAGAGATTGCATCACTAAGCTGCCCCTTCTAAGCAATAATGGTAGCAGTTGCGTGCAAGGTGAGAAAGGTTAACTTTCCGATAAGCAAACATGCTTGATTATGATCAAAACAATAGCCTTGTTATATTACCTGACGATATTAGGTGACAGAAACTTAAAGTCCACTAAGAAGTAAACGTCATAGGTTGCAGAACAGGACCATGCTTGAATTTATAAACGTTTATCAAATGATCGAGAAGTCCACTTTGAGACGCTGTCGTCTGCAGCAGAGCAGTATAGTCAAAAAAATGCAACTAAGCAATCATGGAGGAAAAAAACCAGAGTACTACAGAGAACTACCAATATCACTAATAAATATTGAATCTAAAGAAGCACCCTTTGGATTGACTGTAATCAAATTAACCAAGTTGATAAGGAGACTTTCATCGACTAACCATATACGGTATTTGTTAGAACAAAGCTAAAGGAGCGACCACACTTGTTATAGAAGGATAGAAGTTGTCACATTACTTGAAAGCAAAGAGGCAGATCTACACTGCTTATTATGGTGGTGCAGAAGTGCCAGTTAATCAGATAAAAAAATATGTATCAGAACTGTTATAGCTTTATAAGACGAAATTGGATGACACTTCCTTCAGTATTTACCGTGCCAAAATATTTACTCTGACCTCGAATGGCACTCATGAAGAAATCTTGAACTATGAAACCATGTGAGCACGGTCTATGTTACCGTAAAGGACAAAGGATAAAAAATATACAAAAACGAGATGACATTTGTACAGTAAGGAAAACTAACCATGAATAGATGAACCTTAAGGCACAAAATGGGAATAAGACAGGAGTTTGTTCAGTAGATTTACCATTGGGCAAAAATGTTATTAGTAGGCTTAAGACACACACATGAGGCATAACAAAGAATGAATGCCAGAACATGGCATCATAAAAAATGCACAGAATAGGCCGAGCCCTGACTCAGGTAACAAAGAACATGGGATATATTATTCTCTCTCTTTATGCCAGATTGGTATTCCAGCATCCAGTATTGCTGCTAGCTTTGGAAAAGTGAACTCAAGAAAACTTTCTGAGTACAAAGCAGAAGATCTTGCAGCAGCTCCAGTCAACTCTTTCACGTACAATACTGGATAGGTACTTTCTCCAGACATTCAAACTACCATGCGCCACTATGAAGTACTCTCTAGTGTGCATATATTTCTTCTCAAGATAGCCTTCTTTGTGGCTAATTTATCAGGCCTAAATAGTGCAGACTGGACCTATATTGGCAAGGTGATGATGATAGCAGTTGTGGTTGCAGACACACATGAAAGATATGTCTTTTTCAAAATGACAGAACCAAATTTAGATGTGCATGAGATCACGGCATACCTCACATGGGGGATGGGTGGTCCATTGATGTTGGTAGAACGACGAGATTGTACGACAACTTGTGGAGTACGGGCAGCCTGCGGAGTTGGTAGAACGGTGAGACTGTATAGAGCTATGTTCGAAACTTGCGGCATGACGATGAGCCAAATAGCTGCAGATTATCCCAGAGAGTTAGAACACACAAAAAACACAAAATTATTTAACCTTGCAATTAGAATCCAAAGGGTTCAGTGATGTCTTTTCCCTTGATGATAGATTCAAAATATCTGGATATAAATTGGGTACTATTTATTATTAGATATAGATTGATTGATGACATTGTAGCAATAACAACTACAAGCAGTAGCAAGCTACATCTCTGTTCTCTATCTAAATGTGCATCAATTAGTAGCATCATACATCTATCTAATGTGCAGCAATCAGTGTCCCTCCCTCTCTATCATCTCTCTGCTTTTTCTCTCTTCCTCATCTATCTCTCTTGTTTTTCTCCACAAGAGCAGATCAGCATCGAACTCTGTCTCTCCTCTGTTCTCTACCAGCAGCAGATCCAGCAAGCCCTCAATCTAAATATGTGGCAATTAGCGTCTCTCTCTGCTTTATCGCTCATCTCTCTGCTCTCTCTCTTCCTCACCTATCTCTATCTCTCAAGCAGCAGCGCCCAGCATGCCCTCTGCTCTCTCCCTAAAGCAGAAGCTCATCCCTTCAAGTGCCTCCCCACCTTCAGCCACGGCACCGCTGCCGCCGCCCTGTATCCACTCATCGATGGCGCCATCTCTCCCTCCCCTAGATTCTCAAATTGCTTGGATGTGAAAGAAAATGGAGGGAGGGATGAACCTGCGTTGGTCGCTGATGCCAGGACAACACCTCCTTTGCGTCTCCCGTCAAACCACTGCCCCGGCCCCGGCAACGGCCCGATGCCGTGCTACTGCGCCTGTGCCCCGGCAAGGCGGCCTCCATCCTTCCAAGCAAGCACGCTGACGACCATGTCGTCCTCCGCCGCGACGCCTTGCCCAAAGCGAGCACGCCGGCCGCTTTATCGTCCTCCGCCGCAATGCCTCGCCCCATTCCCCATTCCTGGGCTCCGGCGCGGGCGCGGACGGAGGCCAGCATGCGGGTGTGCGCAGACAGCAGCGACGGCGGGAGCTGTCGTCCTCTGCTCCGGCGTCCTCCATCCTCCCCCGCGACGCCACTGCCCTGCCTCGCCGCGCGCCGTCTCCGCAGCACCTGCCCCGCCTTGCCGCGCCGTCTCCGCAGCACCTGCCCCTCCTCGACGCGCCGTCTCCGCAGCACCTGCCCCTTCTCGACGCGCCGTCCCCGCAGCCCTCAAGCCGTCGCCGTCACCGTCGCCATCGCCATCGCCAGAGAAATGGATAAGTCTACGAGGACAACAGATGCAAATCTAATGAATACAGGGGGTTCTCTGCAAAATGTAACGTTACAAAAAGACTTACTAAAACATGGACTGCGGGTTAGTTTCATATAAATCGAGGGGGTTTTATGCAAAATCGCGCCCGACGACGTACGGCAGAAACTTAGTTCTCTTTATTATTAGGTAAAGATAATGCCTCTTCTTCCTTATCCATGCCTTTCCCTTCCACTCGTCCATTCCCCTTCGCTCAAGCCCTAGCGCCCAAGCACTCATCTCCTCCACCGAAAAAAGGTTCTCCGAAGATGTGCGGATCCGGAGCAGGTGGCAAATGGATGGCCTCTACCGTCCGGGAGAAGGATATCGAAGTCTCAGAGGCCGCACTGCCAAGAAAATCAGCCATCGTCTTCCGACTGCGGGACAGATCGTCCCCAATCCGGAGCCCCACGGGAGGGTCGTGTTTCTTCCTCATTTTGTTCGCAGGCTCGGGTTTCCCCTTCACCCGTTTGTTCGCGGCATCATGTATTATTACGGGATTGATTTTCATGATATGTCCCCTAATTCTTTCCTTAACATCTCGATGTTTATCATCGTGTGTGAGGCCTTTCTCCGTATTTCGCCCCACTTTGGCTTATGGCTGAAGATCTTCAATGTGAAGCCCAAGGTGGTTAACGGCGAGCATGGTGAGTGCGGCGGCACCATGGTGAGCAAGATGCCCAAGGTCACATGGCCGACGGGTACCTTCAATGATTTCGTCAAGGAGTGGCAGTAGCAGTGGTTCTATATCACCAAGCCACGCGGTAAAAGTGGGCGCGCTCACGAATTGAATCCGGAGCCCCATCTGCGGCTCACGTCACAGCCCAAGAAGGGCTGAACTAGTCCTCATTCGATGAGTGTCGATTGCTCCAAACAGCGTCCCGGGCGTGGTAGATAAGGATGTCAAACTCGTCAATGTAGTCCAGGTGATGTTAGTTCGCCTGGTTCTCCCTTGCCATTACCGAGCCTGCAATTTGTGGGAATACGACCCAACCGAGCACGAGACCCTGCGGGAGCTCTACGGCTCCTCACACAAGGACATCTGGAAGGTGCTCTTCAAGTCCGACAAACCATGGCCGGGCTCCACCGAGGACCGCGGGTATCAACTGTCCCGCTCCGCAAGTCCGGTAAGTCATTGCTATGTTATGTCTATCCATGTTTAGCTGGCATATCCTGAGGGAGACGCCTTATCGTGCTTTCTGCAA
Organism: Aegilops speltoides; assembly: GCA_021437245.1. NCBI lineage: Eukaryota > Viridiplantae > Streptophyta > Magnoliopsida > Poales > Poaceae > Aegilops > Aegilops speltoides. The sequence goes on along the minus strand of CM038142.1, from coordinate 140,284,822 downwards.
TTATCCCAGGAATGGACGAAGAAGGTGGGGCGGATTCACTGTCCGGCCCCGTTGCCGGAGGAACCGGCGGGACCTCTTCGACGAAGATGGTCGGTCCTTACAACAAGGCAATCAAGAAAGAGGCCTCCAAGAAGGTCAAGGAGACCCGGAGCGGCCTCCGTCGCCGCGATGCTTCGGACACGAAATCCGAAGACTCCTGCGCTCATCCTTCCTCCGAAGACGAGGAGGAGGAGGAAGAAGACGAGACCTCCATGGGGGGAGGGAAGAAAAGGACGGCTTCCTCATCCCTAGAGGCAGAATCGCCAAAGAGGGGGAAAGGTTCCCTCCCGGAGGCGTCCACCGCGGCTGCCAATAGCAGCCCGGAGTGGGATCCCAGGTCCCAGCCCCTGGTAAAATCGTGAGTACACGAAATCCGAACACGCCTATGCGCCCGGGGTTACTAGGGAGTAGTAGTTTAACTGTTGCCATACTTTGTGCAGCCCGACAAGGTCTCGCACCGAGCAGTCCTCCTCGGAGGATTCGTTGAGCTCAGATGCCCTGGAGAGCGAGACGCCTCTAGAGGCCCCTTCCCTGAAGCCTAGGCGCGACACCGAGGTGTCGTCTCAGCGGGACCCGGACCAGGGAGGGCATATCTCTGGGGACGGATACACGGGAGCAGCGGTTCCCATGAACGTCGACGGCGGGGGCGATCTTAGATTCAGCCCGCAATGACACCGGTCCCTGAGACCTTTAAAGCTCGAGATTACAGCAGCAGCCGACCTGGAGGAGGAGGCAAGCCGCTCCAAAGAACATATGTCCAAGCAGAGTTGCCGGGCGGTCTATCGACAACGCTAAAGAGTGCGTCCATCGTCGATGAACATCGCGCCCTCATGGGTGCGGTGATTGAAAAGATTCAGTCCGCTTAGAGCGGACTGAATGAATCCTGCCTTAGCCTTATAAAAGGCTTTGAGGTATGTTTTTAGAAACCTTTGGAAGATTGTCATAGTATGAGTAGTAGCCCCTGATGCACTGTCCGGTGAAGGAGAGAGAGAGTCGAACAGGGGATCAAATTTCCACTCCGCAGGAGACTCAGTTAATGACATATATCCCGTTGTTTGAAAACAGGCGTCTGTAGCGACGACCGCCTCTCATAATGCAAAGGTGTCCGGACTAAAGCAGAGTCTGGAATGGGTCGAAGAAGAACTTGGCCGCGTGAAGAAGCAGTTGGAGGACAAGCAAGGTATGTCGAAACCTTTTGCTAAGTTGAGCAAGAATTAGTAGTTGTGCCTGATGAAAATATTTGTATTGTATGCTCTAGGAGCGAGTGCCGAAATTGAGGCACTGAAGAAGGCTGTGGCCGAGGCCGACAAGAAGGCCGCCGCTGAGCAGGCTCTTCGCGAGAAGCATGAGGCTAGGGTCATTGAAGCTGAGCGAGAGCTCCAGGAGGCCGTGAAGAAAAGCGAGACCTTGGAGCAGAGTCTAGTAGGGAAAGAATCCGAACTCGCCCAAGCTCTCCAAGCCGCAGATGATGCTCGGGAAGAAGCTCGAGGTGCTCTGAAGGACATTCGGGAGGCACACAGGGTTGCGGCTGGTAAGGCCTTTTGTACTCAAAGCAATTTTTACATAGTAATGGGAGGAACTCTAAGCGACAAGCTGAATTCTTGTTTCTCCAGGGGCGTTTGCGGACCTCCCGCGCAGCATATCTGATGCTGCCCAATTCTACCGGGCTGAGGAGAAGAAGTCTGCGGAGAAGCATTTCTAGTCGCAGTATTTGGCGCCGAATTATCCGGTGCCCTTTATTGGTCATTGAAGCGGTGGTCGAATCGCACCAGCGGCCGAACTAGCCATGAAGGACTTAGTTGTCATTTGTGGCCCGAGCCAATTCAAGCAATTACCGGACTCATGAAGCGGATTGTTGGTGCTTGTCCTCGGCTCGGCGTCATTAAGTGATCGGTGCAGATAGAGGGTGCACGCATGGCATTTGCCCATCGAAGGTGCACTGGGGAAGCTTGATCTTTGCAAAGTGATGGTGAGGGGCAGCCGGGGTAAGGAGCATCGCAAGCCCAAATTATACTATGAAGGTGTCTGAAAGAGCCGCCTTGTGGCGAACAAGTGTCTGAAAGACACTATATTTCCTGAAGGCGCATCTTTGTCCTTTGTAATGCGGGATACTAACATTTATTATTGTTTATTGCCTGTTATATGAACGTTTTTTCTTTCTGTGCAACCATTTAGTATATATAAATCCTGAGAGTTGGCGATCGTTAAACCTTTACGTAAAAAATGCGGGGTGTTCAGGACATACCTGAACACTCTTTATCCCATTTTTGGGTCCTTGGAGGAGGTGTTCATCACCGCGAACTAGGCAATCAGACTATAGGGCTTTATCACTCTCACTTAGCCATAGGAATTCGAGTATGGTGGGCGCAACCCCTGGTGTTCGGAAGACCGTACGAGGGGCTCTAATGGCGCCTGATCGGAAGACCGATTCATCGCACTTTGCATTTTTATGGCATTATGTGGAATAAATCTTTAAAGATTTTACAACGTCTCGAACAGCTAATTAGCTCTTGCTATATCATGACAGTCAGTTTTCGGCTTTCTCTACTGAGGTGCTCGTCCGGAAGAACCGGGACACAATCGCAGTAGTTCTCCAGTCTACCTTAGCGATGGAAGCGAGCGTAAGGTACCAAAACATGGGAGCGGACAAACCCAACTAATTACCCAAGACATAATTCGAGCCGATGCATATAGTGCTATAAGTTCGGTGCCGAGCGGCGAGAAGGTGGCGGACTTTGTTGACATATTATAGTCTTGTGAAGCCCCGGCATAGTGGGGCATGACACTATGTCTTGGTGCCGTCATGACGAAGAGCGTCGATGAGGAATGACGACGGTAAGTGTTGTTTAAGTCTCGTATTGTGGTAGAGTGACATGTCTATGTAATCTTGTTTATGCTTATTAAAAGAGGTGTGTCATGGAACTGTCGTGGCCGGATCGGAAGTGGTGTGTCGGATCGAAATGTATCCTGACCGTCTCCTTAGGGGGGGGTACTTATGTGTTCCTGCCTCGTGCGTCCGAGCTGATTCCATGTCGCCAGTCCTGTTCTGCGCAAAAGTCAGTCTGTAAAGACAAATGCTTAGAGGCAGATGCATGTCATATGGTGGTTGAACCACGGGTGCCTGATCGGAGCCTGGTCGAGCCAGGCTATCATGCCGTAAAGTAGCTCGGACTCCTCAGTTGGTGTCCGGGTAGTTGGCTGCCGAATCGAAATTTGATAAACGGGCGCAACTCGCTATCCCAGTGGTGGTATAATTTCCCCTCTGAGGGTGGAGTTCGGCCTTGCCCGTAATTGTGACTTGTCACGTGGGTTTGGCCTGATGTTGTACCCCGTTGAGTATAGCCAACGCGGTTTGTCCCGATAGTATATGGTAGTTACTGTATAAGGGGACAATGCCGAAGACTTATTCTTTGGCATGGTATTTGTTTGGTGATCCAAAGACAACCTCCAGGGTGGTTGGCCTATAAAACCTAGCCTTTGCACCTGGGACAACATCTGTTAGAAGATGTTATTAATTGGTTTGATGCTCGAGCGGTCAATACCTATCTGGCAAATTTTGTCTTGGCGCAGCGAGTTTGGGCTGCTGTTTATGTCCATAGGGGCTTGTGTGAGGTGGAACCCACAAACTATTGGGTCGATGGTAAGTGCAATTAAATTGCTATGGTTGATGTTGCCCGGACGGTCGATGTGATCGGGGATGATCGGCCGTTGAGGGAGTCCTGGACTAGGGGGTGTCCGGACAGCCGGACTATCATCGTCCGCCGGACTCCAAGACTACGAAGATACAAGATTGAAGACTCCGTCCCGTGTCCGGATGGGACTTTCCTTGGCGTGGAAGGCAAGCTTGGTGATCTGGATATGTAGATCTCCTACCATTGTAACCGACTCTGTGTAACCCTAGCCCTCTCCTGTCTATAAACCGGGGCTTTAGTCCGTGAGGACATAACCTCCATTACAACAATCATACCATAGGCTAGCTTCTAGGGTTTAGCCTCCTTGATCTCACGGTAGATCCACTCTTGTAATACACATCATCAATATTAATCAAGCAGGATGTAGGGTTTTACCTCCATCAAGAGGGCCGAACACAGGTAAAACATCGTGTCCCTAGTCTCCTGTTACCATCCGCCTAGGCGCACGTTCGGGACCCCCTACCGAGATCCGCGGTTTGACACCGACATTGGTGCTTTCATTGAGAGTTCCTCTGTGTCGTCACCGATAGGCTCGATGGCTTCTTCAACCAACAACGCCGTCCAGGGTGAGACTTTTCTCCCCGGATAGATCTTCGTATTCGGCGGCTTTGCACTGCGGGCCAACTCACATGGTCATCTGGAGCAGATCAAAAGCTATGCCCCTGGCCATCAGGTCTGGTTCGGAAGCCTAAACTTCACGGTCGATATCCGCGGGGACTTGATCTTCGACGGACTCGAGCCCCAGCCGAGCGTGCCGCGCTGTCACGATGGGCATGATTTAGCTCTGCCGCCAGACAGTGCCCTGGTGGCCGCACACGAATCCGCTCCGGCCCTTAGTCCGGAGCCGATCGCCTGGCTGGACACCGCCTCGGGGGCTGCACCTTCCACGGTGATGGAGCTGAACACTAACCTCGTCTCTTGTAAAGCCCGTGACTCCGAGGTGCCGGACTCCCTGCCGGACTCCGAACCTCCTGCGCCCCTGCCAATCGAATCCGATTGGGCGCCGATCATGGAGTTCACCGCGGCGGACATCTTTCAGCACTCGCCCTTTGGCGACATCCTAAATTCGCTAAAGCATCTCTCGATATCCGGAGAGACCTAGCCGGACTATGGCCAGGATGGTTGGGATGCGGACGACGAAGAAATTCAAAGCCCTCCCACCACGCACTTTTTAGCCACTGTCGACGATCTAACAGACATGCTAGACTATGACTCTGAAGACATCGACGGTATGGACGACGATGACGGAGACAATCAAGAACCAGCGCCTACAGGGCACTGGAAGACCACCTGGACACATGACATACATATGGTGTATACCCCAAAAGGAAGCGACGACGAGGAACAACGAGGTGCGGCTAAGGATAATTCCACCGATAAACAACCAAAGCGGCGGCATAGCGCCGCCTAAGCCCCTCCGACAAAGACAAACTCCCTAATGACCCGGCGTTAGAGCGAGGCCAAACCAATGGGCGGCGAACATGCAACCAAGCAGCCATCCGAGCAGGCGAACCAGATAATCAATCAATCCGCGAAACCAGCGGTCGGACGACCTCACGCCGGACATACCACCGAAGCATAAAAACCTTCACGGAAGACTCGTCGCCACCGCAAGAAGCTTGAAGAAGGAAAAGCGGAAGCTCAAAACAGCAGAAGACATACTCAGAATGAGGTGGAGCAAAGTACTCAAGACCGCAGACAAATATGGCAATGACCACCAATCAAAGAGCTATCCGAAGTGCAAGCTGCTGCCAGAATTTGACGAGGAAGCCACAGAGCCCTCACAGTCAAAAAACAAAGAGGCCACCTGGCCGGATAGACGACCAGATGCCAGGCCAAAATCTACAAGCGGCGCCGCACATAAGCCGACTCATGATCCTGGGAAAATAAATGGCCCAACCAGGTCCATTTAGGGGCCAAAAAAGAGGGCCCCAGGAAACAGCACAACACGTCAAGTGTTCAAAGACAACGGCACGCCCAAATACAGGGGCGCCGCACACCCACTATGTTTCACCAATGAGGTGCTGGATCACGAATTCCCAGCAGGGTTTAAACCCATAAACATAGAGGCTTACGACGGAACAACGGACCCTGGAGTCTGGATAGAGGATTATATACTACACATACACATGGCTAGAGGATATGATCTCCACGCCATAAAATATTTACCCCTCAAGCTCAAAGGGCCAGACTGTCATTGGCTCAAAAGCCTCCCGCTCTTGTTGGAAGTTGGGAAGAGCTTGAGGGCGCGTTTAGAGCAAATTTTCAAGGGACTTATGTCCGCCCTCCGGATCTGAGATGATCTCACCATATAACTCAACAGCCCGGAGAGTCAGCGCGCAAATTCTGGAACATGTTCCTTACTAAAAAGAACCAAATAGTCGACTGTCCGGACGCCGAAGCCTTAGCAGCTTTTAAAAAAATGTCCGAGACGAATGGCTTGCCAGACACCTCGGCCAAGAGAAGCCAAGGACGATGTCCGCGCTAACAAGGCTCATGACCCGCTTTTGCGCGGGGGAGGACAGCTGGCTAGCAAGATGCAGCACCAGCGACCCGAGTACATCCGAGAGTAGAGATGGAAACGGAAAATCACGGCGCAAAAAGGATTAGCGCCGGAATAAAGAAAAAAGCCCAAAGAATACGGCGGTCAACGCCGGATTCAAAAGCTCGCGGCCAAACAACAAAACACTACCTCTTAAGGGTAACAGTGATGAGCTATCCAACTTACACAAAATTTTGGGTCAGATATGTCAAATCCACAGTACCCTCGGAAGGCCTGCAAACCACACCCACCGAGATTGTTGGGTTTTCAAACAGTCCGGCCGATTAAATGCCGAACACAAGGGGCTCGACGCATCAAGCGAGGATGAGGATAAACCCCACAAGTAGAGCACCGGAAAACAAAAGACTTTCCCACAAGAAGTCAAAGCAGTAAACTCACTTCATGTGATAATGCGGAAAAACAATGCGATACCCGCCAAGACGGGTCTCGCAAGATCCACCCCAGCAGAACCTCGAGATTGGATGTCAAACCCAATCACTTTCGACCACCTGGATTACTCCAGAAGTATTCGGAATGCAGGATGGACTGCACTGATATTGGATCCCATAATCGACGGACTACATTTTACACAAGTCTTGATGGACGGAGGCAGCGATCTAAACCTGCTATATCCAAACACAATCCGCAAGTTGGGGATAGACCTTACTAAAATTCGACACAGCCACACCTCCTTCAAAGGAGTAACGCCAGGCCCTCACGCCAAGTGCACGGGCTCCTTATCACTAGAAGTTGGGTTCGGATCACCGAACAACTTCTGTCGTGGATTTGTCACGGTAGATGTCCTAGCGAAAGGACTTAGTCGTGGAGCCATCGCCACGGGTTTACTTGAAGGGGTTAAAGCGGACACAAAGACACGAGGGTTTATACTAGTTCGGCCCCTTCGATGAAGGTAAAAGCCTACGTCTAGTTGTGATGGAATTGATGTGGTCTCGATGGCTAGGGAGCAAACAAGCTTCGCCTAGGCTCGAGTTGTGGTTGTCGTCCTTGAACCGTCGCCGGTCGTCCCTTATATACACGAGTGACGCCCGTCGGTTCATAGAGTCCCAACCGGTTCATACTCGTATCCCGGTTGGTATCTCTCTATTCCTAACTTACAATACAAGTTATACATCAGGCCGGTTTACGGCTACAAGTTCTAAACCGACTACAGGCCTTGGGACTCTCTCTGTTTATACCACTAACGGAGTTAACCCGGCCCAGGCTGGCCGGTTTACACCTAGTGGTAATATCCCCAACATTAGGCCCCAGATTGATTTGAACTAGTTCATGTCAATCCTTCACAAAAACTTTCATCTTGGACATCTTCTAGTGACTGGTAAACCGCCATGTCGTCATCACTTCTGGTTACTGTAAATCGGCATGACGTCATCCTGAAATTTTATCATTTATAACGCCCTCTTTTAATAGCAGTTCCTAGATCCTCGTGCTTGACCTAGCTTGGTTGCCTTATAAATAGGACCGAAGGGTCATTTCTTTCTTCCCTTCGTCTCCTCTTCTTCGTCTTCCTCGCGCCGCTGTTCTTGGAGCTCCGCCACCGTCGTCGACTTCCGCCTCGTCCTGGGCCGCTGCATCGACCTGAACGTACCAGAGCATTGTGGCCTCTTTCCGCGTCTTCTCCGTTCCCGGTAAGCTTCTTCCCCTTCTTGACTTAGATCTGTTTTTAGGGTTCCAGTTTCATACTATGTTCTTCACGCGTTCCTACCTGTTCTTTTAACTTTGAACAACACCGTGAACCTGTACTGTATTTAATAGTGATCCCTGCGCATCCGCTGTATTTTCTCATCTTAAGTCCATGGATCTTCTGCATATATATCTGCTCCATAGTCCACTTCCGTTTCTGCCTTACTTCCGTGAAATATTTTACATTTTACGTAAGCTGCGTTTGATCCGCAGCTATAATAGGATCTTGTGAAACTTGTTTACGCATACTTAGTTATCCATAACTTCAATCGCTTCAATGCCTAGATCAAAGCGGTTTAACTCACCATAGGAAGAAAACGCTAAACCGCACATGTATATATCATTAGTCTCCTTGTTGAACCGCGAATTTACGATACCATATCACGAGAAAACCGGTTTGTAGACACCGCCTCCGGTTTATCATAGTTTAGAGCAATTCCTTGTGTCAAGCATATTCTGAGCCGGATCAACTATTTCTTGTAGATCTTACCATGGCCAAACAAGTGTATGAATGCAATGGGTTCCTTCTCGCGTCAATCACAACTGAATGACCTAGTCTCGATTGGCGCTTTAGACGACAAAGATACGATCCATCGGAGGGTCCACGGAGAAGAATGCCCTCCTACACCTCAAGAAGGAGAGGTTGTGGTCTTCGCAGGTCACCTGGCCCGGGGCTTCAAACCGCCCGGTTCTAAATTTTACCGGGACGTGTTAGCCAATTTTCAGCTCCGTCCCCAGGACATTGGCCCCAATTCCGTCACCAATTTATGCCACTTTCAAGTACTATCGGAAGTATATCTTCAAGAGGAACCTTCTGTTGAACTGTTTAGAGACCTCTTCCATCTAAACCGTCGCACTGAATTCACTGACGGCCCCAATACTGAATTGGGTGGCATGGCTATTTGAAAGAGGAAGGAGATCACCTATCCCCACGTCAAACTCCATACTCACCCCAAGGAGTGGAATGCGACTTGGTTTTATTGCAAAGATACTTCTCCTAAGGATGAAAATTCCTTACCTGGCTTTCGTCCAGAGCGGCTGAGCAACACCCATCCGTTTCCACAACGGTTGAGCGCCAAATATAGAAGCAAATATGCCCCGCAACTGTCCAAGCTTCGAGCTTTTATGGCTAACGGTTTGACGGGAATAGATCTTGCACGCTGCTGGTTATCATGGGGTATCCTGCCTCTGAGCCGGCGCTCCGGTTTGATGTGTCAGTATACTGATAGTGTCAATGACCCACTCCGACACACCAAAATCCAACTCTCTGATGATGAAGTTCTGAGACTTCGGTAAAGAAGATGTGAATGAACCGGAGCATCTACGTGCTCAAACCGGTCTACCTCCTTATCGCACCACCAACAAACCGCTGCGGTAAGTTTCTAGTTGTTCCATCATTAAACTTTATTCTTGCTTCATGTGTCTAACATTTTATTATTTCGATCCAGGTGATAATCCGTTTTGGAGCAAGAAACTTTCACAAGATAAAGCGGAGAAAGCGTATGCCAACCGCACCCAAGACCAAAGTTGTCAAGAAACCAGCTCATAAGAGAAAGACCACCGCTTCATCTGACCCAGCCATTGACGATGATGTGGGTAATCCGGATCTTGAGGTAGAACTTGATTCTCTTGGCTTGCTTTTTACACGCCTTATTGATGATGATGCTTGTCAGGACGACGCTGAGGCCAGCAATGCAGGATTTGCTGAGGTAACTATTCTCTCTTCCGATTCAAAAAATTTGCCCTTGCCGAAATTTTGCCAGGCAAACCGGAAAGTCAATTTTTCTCACCCTCTTGCTTATTTGGATCCCAAACTTCTTATGAAGACGCAGCAACACGAAGCTTGCCGCACAACCCGGCACAGTGGTCAGGTAGTTACCTCTGCCGGCTTACCAAACAGCCCGGTTCGAAAGCGCCGCTCCGAGGTCTCCGACCTTTTTATTGCTTTAAATTCTAAAGCGGGTTTCTTCCGTCAACTTCTTAATCCGTTCGACTCCGATTATCAGGTTACTTCCCATTCATCCTCTGGTGAATCATTGGCAACTCAGTTACCATCATTGAAGATAGCCGCCGGGTAAGCCAAACCGACCATATGCTTCTAATATATTGTGTAATGGTTTATGCTTTTCCCTGACTCTTTGTCTCTTAGAACCAAGCCAAAACCCAGCAAGAAAGCCCGTTTGGATAAAACGGCTGAAGAAGATGCCGCCTCAGATCATGAGAGAGCTCCAGATCTTGAAAATTTTGCCTCTAAAGACATTCCCAATGATCCTTCGCTACAAGATGTCATTATTCGAAGAGAGGCTCGTTAACACTTCAATCTCTGCCGATCCACCTGCCAAAGACCGTCCGGTTTGATAAATCCCACGATCCTGCCGACAAAACTGCCGTGCCCACACAATCCGTCGAGTCCAAAGATGATGACGTTGTGATTATTGGTATGGGCCGCTCGAACGTGGAATCCTGCAACTCTAACCAGCACACCTTGTAAAGAAGATTTTTCCGCTTTGAATAAAGGAAAATGGGATGTTGAATCGAGACATATGCTTGCTCTGAGCGCCCAAGACCTTCATTCGGCTATTTAAACCGGCTTTATACTAGCCGTGACTATGAAGCTGGCCTGGTCAAGTTAATGAGGGACAAGTTTGAGGTAACCCACTCCTTTATTTACTGCCATTATATCAGCCCTTCTAGCCCCCAAGGGCCGGTTTGTAATCTTGATCAAACCGGGACTTGAATATATTATTTAAAAATTTTGAAATCCACCTGCATAGCCCCCAAGGACCGGTTTATCTTTGATATGTTTAAACCGGGGCTTCAATAAAACTGTCCTTGGAAACATACGTAGAGCAAATAGCCATTAGCCCCCAAGTGCCAAGTTGAATACTTGTATTGAGCTTGGGACTTTGCCATCTAGTAGTATAAAAATCGAAGGTGCATTAGCCCCCAAGTGTCAAGCATATAACTTTGTTGTGTGGTTGAGACTTTGACTTTCTTGAACTTTTTGCTGAAAATACTGTCTATACGCAGGCTGAGGTGAAAATCAAGGAGGATCGGATTGCCGATTTACAAGCGGCGTTGAAAACCCAGCAGGCCGAAACAGAGAAGGCCAAGAAAGAATTAACCAAAGGCCTTGAACGCCATCAACAAGCAAGGAAGGCTTCAAGAAAGAACAGGCTGACTGGGCCACTGAGAAGGCCAATTTAATCAAACGAGCAGAAAATGCTGAAGCTGCCCTTAAACCGGTGGTAGATGATCTGACAGCCGTAAAGCGGCAAGTACACTCCATGACCGCGGCAATCTTTGGTAAGCTCCTTTGAACAGTTGTGATGTTTTGAACCTGCTGTAGTATAAATCCGGTTTGAGACTAACTCTTTATTGTTGTAGGCACACGCATTGGGCACTTAGGAAACGATGTGCGGAAGAAACTGAAGGCTGTCTACACCTTAGTAGAACAGCTATATACCGGAGCCCAGCGTATCATCACCACAGCCTCGCATAATAACCCGGCACCTTCCTTAATCCAAGATACTCTAAACAGGTTGTCCATGCTTCCTGCCCGGATTGAGGAGGTGAAAAAATCTGCTGCCCGAACCGGAGCTATTAATGCTTTGATCCGAGCCAAGGCATGGGTACGATTTTGACCCTGTGGAAGCAGCGCAAGGCTACCCCAGTGTGAAGGAAGATGGTTCTGATTTCAATGAAGAGGATTTACGGGCCATAAACCGTGCAGTGCGCCCTCTGGCTGTCAGCTGGCCGAAGAAGCAGATTTGGAGCATTATCAAGCACAATACAATGACCAGAACAAGCGAGTGCCTGCCCCAACTTTTGAAGCGGAAAATCTGATTCCTCCAATCCGTAAGCATACTTACGCTCCTGATATTGAACCGTCTTCCTTGATCCATGAAGAAGTTGTTTTCCAAGCGTTAATGGGAATCGACTCGACCACTGTTGATTTCCAGCCAATGGGTAGAGACGAGGAGGCTGAAGCGGCGGAGGATGAAGAGCAGGCTTGAACCGGAGGCCGGTTTAAATAGCTGTCGTTGACGGCTGTCCCAAAATAACAATGATCTTACTTGGGCACCGTGTTGCCTTGTAATAGCTTAGTTAATACTTTTATCTTGAATATGCCTTCATGCATAAGTACTGAAATTTTTGCTCGATTCGTACCTCCTGCCATGTTTGGGCATGAAGCTGGCGTAGCCAAGCTTAAAACGGAGTCCTTTAGAAACCATTACCGTCGGTAAAGCGGGGAGAGAACAACTCCCATATAAACCGTGCTGAATCAGCACAAGCCCCCTTGTTATTCAATGATGATAACAAGAAAAAGGTAAACCGGGCAGATAACCTCCGGAGGAAGATTTAACCGTGTTCTGTCAATTTGTAATTGACAGTTGAACCGGATGAAAACGTTGTCGGTTTTAAAAAAACGCAACAAAAAATCGAATACCAATTATGAAAAAAATATGGAAACAGAGGCAACAACTTTTTGCAAAAGAAAAGCTTTACTGAGCTGGTCAGATGGCATTACCATGGTCAGACGCAACCAAGCTCCCGAAGGCGTGGCGATGGTGCCAATGGCCAGTCCCCAAAAGACTCGTGGCATTACGCCGCCAAGTGGCATGACATTGGTTGGTTCACCAAGCCCCAAATGACTCTAAGGCCTATAGGCCGACCAAGAGGCGTGACCGGTTCAGACTTGACCGTGTCCCCAAATGATCTGTGGCTTTAAGCCTATCAAGAGGTGTTGCATTGGTTCGGACCACGACCAAGCCCCAAGTGATAAAAACAAATGTCAAGGGTAAACCGGAGGCCGCTTTAAAAAATGTAATCACTCCATGTAACCACGCATGATGAGAAAGACAGAGACCCGCTTTAGCTAAGGCTCGGTTTTATTATATCGAAGATAATATATACATTGTCATGATATGTACATAAATAGAGCCGATGGCTCAAGTGTAGTAAGGCCGAAGATGAGCTATGTTCCATGGCCTGTTGGTCTCCTCCTCTGACGTGCGTGAGTCTTGATGCTCTCGAATATCAATCAGATAGTATGATCCGTTGTGCAGATTCTTGCTGACCACAAAAGGTCCTTCCCAAGGTGGGGATAACTTGTGCATATCTATGCGGTCTTGGATGAGCGAAGCACCAAATCTCCTTCTTGAAAGGTTCTGGTTTTAACCCGCGATCGTGATAACGACGAAGATCTTCTTTGGTAAATCACCGAGCGAGCAGCTGCCATATCACGCTCCTCATCCAATAGGTCCAAAGCGTCTTGCCGTGTTGTTTCGTTGTCCGCTTCAACATAAGCCGCCACACGAGGCGAATCGTGCCGGATATCGCTGGGGAGAACTGCCTCTGCTCCATAGACCATGAAGAACGGTGTATATCCGATGGGACCGGTTTGGCGTAGTATTGATACTCCATAGCACCGATGGTAGCTCTTCTACCCAAAGACACGGTGTTCTCTCAGAACGGAACCATGAGCCGGGTTTGATGCCTCGTAAGGTCTCTTGATTAGCTCGTTACGCTCGTCCGTTGGACTGGGGTGAGCCAGCGACGACACGTCAAGCGGATGTGCTCACGTTCACGTAACTCTTTCATAGCACCCTTGGATAAATTAGTACCATTGTCGATGAATGATACTTGTGGAAAGCCAAACGAAAGATCACCTTTTGATGAACTGCACCGTTGTTGCCGCATCACACTTGGCCGACAGCTCGCTTCAACCCACTTGGTAAATTTGTCTACTGCCACCAAAAGGTGGGTCTTCTTATCCTTGGATCGTTTAAAGGGTCCAACCATATCCAGCCCCCAAGTTGCAAACGGCCACGTTATTGGGATCATCCTCAACTCTTGTGCCGGTACATAAGCATGCCTTGAAAATTTCTGACATCCATCACACCGTTTAACCAAGTCCTCCGCATCAGCGTGTGCTATTAACCAATAAAATCCGCGACGAAACGCCTTTGCCACCAGAGACTTTGAACCGGCGCGATGTCCACAATCCCCTTCATGGATTTCTCTTAAGATTTCACAGCCTTCCTCAGGAGAAACACAACGTTGAAATGCCCCTGATACACTGCAATGATGCAACTCACCATTAAGAATCGTCATAGACTTGGGCGCGGATTATCATGCGGCGCCGAATCTCATCTTCTGGCAATTCCCCTCGAGTCATATACGCAAGAAAAGGAACCGTCCAATCTGGAATAGTATGTAGTGCTGCCACCAATTGGGCCTCCGGATCAGGAATAGCCAAATTCGCTTCACCTGGGAGCTGGACTGAAGGGTTGTGCAATACGTCTAAAAAGACATTAGGCGGGACCGGTTTACGTTGAGAACCCAACCGGCTTAAAGCATCCGCCGCTTCATTCTTCCGGCGATCCACATGATCCACTTGATAACCCTTGAAGCAACCCGCAATATTATCCACTTCCCGACGATATGCGGCCATAAGCGGGTCCTTAGAATCCCAAGTGCGGACACTTGCCGAGCTACGGTCCGAGTCACCAAAGCACTTAACCCGCTTAAGTTCATCTCTTTAGCCATCCGGAGACCATGGAGCAAGGCTTCAGACTCAGCTGCATTATTAGTACAAGGGAACATTAAGCGGAGAACATAACAAAACTTATCACCTCGCGGGGAAGTTAAACGACTCCACCCCGAGCCTTCAACTGCTGGACCCATCAAAATGAATAGTCAATACGTGTGATCCGGCTTCTCCTCCGGTGCTTGTAACTCCGTCCAATCATTAATGAAATCAACAAGTGCTTGAGACTTCACCGCTGTCCGTGGTATATACTTTAGTCCATGCGCCCCAAGCTCTATGGCCCATTTGGCAATCCGCCGATCGCCTCCGGTTACAGTATGATATCACCCAAAGGAGCTGAATCGACCATCGTGATAGGGTGCCCTTGGAAATCTTGCTTCAATTTCCGATCGCCATGAAAACACCATAGACTAGCTTCGCCAATGCGGATACCGTTGCTTGGACTCAATAAGCACCTCATCGATATAATAAACCGGCCGCCGAACGGATATTCCTTGCTCGCCTCCTGCGTTCCACCACAATAGCCACGCTAATCGCCGAGCATTGGCTGCAACATATAACAACAATGCTCCTTGTCAACGGGAGCCGCAAGAACAGGCTGATTGGCCAATTGCCGCTTTAAGTCCTCAAATGCTTCATCGGCAGACGGACTCTGATTTAAATTATCTGTCTTCCTCGGCATTCGGTACAAAGGATGGCCTTTTCTCCGAGGCGGCCGATAAACCGCTCAGTATGGCGATCCCGCCCGCCAAACACCGAACATCATTGATACACTTCGTTTAGTCAAGGAAGTAATAGCTTTAATTTTCTCCGATTAGCCTCAATTCCTCTGTTAGATACCAGGAACCCCAATAACTTGCCTGCCGGAACACCAAAGACGCACTTGGCCGGATTAAGCATCATCTTGTAAGTGCAAGTTGTCAAAGGTTTCCTTCAAATCATCCACCAGTGTCTCCTTTTGTCTTGATTTCACTACAATATCATCCACATAAGCATGCACATTGCGGCCGATCTGTGTATGCAGGCAATTCTGTACACACACGATAAGTAGCACAGGCGCTCTTGAGCCCGAAAGGCATAGATACATAGCAGAAGGCTCCAAAGGGAGTTATAAACGCTGTTTTCTCTTGGTCCTTAACCGCCATTTTGATCTGATGATATCCAGAGTACGCATCCAAAAAACTTAAACGCTCACGACTCTTTGTGGCATCAATAATCTGATCAATGTGGGGGAGGGCAAAGGATCCATTGGATGTGCCTTGTTAAGATCTGTAATCCACACACATCGCCAAGTGCCATTTTTCTTAAGGACCAGCACCGGATTAGCAAGCCACTCCGGATGAAACACTTCAATGATAAAGCCAGCTGCCAAAAGCCTGGCCACTTCCTCTCCAATGGCTTTGCGCCTTTCTTTGTTAAACCGGCGGAGGAACTGTTTCACCGGTTTATACTTAGGATCCACATTAAGTGTGTGCTCAGCGAGTTCCCTCGGTACACCTGGCATGTCAGATGACTTCCATGCAAAGATGTCCCGATTCTCACGGATGAACTCGATGAGCGCGCTTTCCTATTTGGGATCCAGATTGGCACTGACCGTGAACTGCTTGGATGAATCGCCTGGCACGAAGTCAACAAGTTTGGTCTCAGCTGCCGATTTAAACTTCATATCTGATTCATGCTCTGTAGTTGGTTTCTTTAAAGGGGTCATATCTGCCGGATCAACATTGTCCTTATAGAACTTCAACTCCTCCGTGGCACAGACCGCCTCTGCATAAGCTGCGTCACCTTCCTCACATTCCAAAGCGACCCGGCGGCTTCCATGCACCGTTATCGTTCCCTTGTAACCCGGCATTTTGAGCTGCAAGTAGATATAACAAGGTCGTGCCATGAACTTAGCATAGGCCGGTCGCCCAAACAAGGCGTGATATGGACTCCGGATCTTCACTACTTCAAAAGTTAGTTTTTCAGACCGGGAATCGTGCTCGTCTCCAAAAGCCACATCCAGGGCTATCTTACCAACAGGATATGCAGATTTGCCTGGTACTACACCGTGGAACACCGTATTGAATGGTGCGAGATCCTTGTCATTAGACCCATGCGGCGGAAAGTTTCATAATATAGTATGTTAATACTGCTTCCTCCGTCCATAAGTACCTTGGTGAACTTATAACCCCCCACCTGAGGGTCTACCACCAAAGCTAGCTGGCCCGGATTATCAACCCGGGGAGGATGGTCCTCTCTGCTCCATACGATGGGCTGTTCTGACCAGCGTAAATAACGTGGCAAGGCCGGTTCAACAGAGTTTACCGCGCGCTTGTGAAGTTTCCGGTCGCGCTTATCCAAGCTAGTCGTGAAAACATGATATTGCCCATTGTTCAACCGCTGGTTGGCTCGATAACCCGATCCTGCTTGCTGCTGCTTTGGCCGCTCGATTATTCATTTATTGTGACCGCCTGATTAAGACTGAACGGAAGCTCCATCGTGACCGGTCCGTGGAAACCGGATCTGAACCGCCACGACCCTGGTCGCATCGGAAGGCATTAGAATTTTGAACTCTGCATAATATAACAATCTTTCGAGAGATGGGTAGTGGCGACTCCTTCATCCCGTGCTTGGGGCAAGGCTGATTCAACAAGTAGTTCAAACGGCTCGCGTTAGGATTGGGACCCCCATTATGATTCCCTTTGCCTCTGCTGCGCTGCCCCATCTGTGCATTAGTATTGGCCACGAAATCCATGTTGCCATCCGCTTTAACTTTGCCTCCGTTCCATGACCTGCGGTTTGTCTTGTTGCCCTTGGAGTTGCCATTCTTCTTTCCTTCCTGTTTCATCATCGTCACCACGGGATCCTTGGTATCTTCTCGAATCAGCATACTTCACCAAAGCGCCATGAGGGTTCCCATGTCATTCTGAATCGCTTCATGCGCCCTAATTTCAATTTCAAAGGCTCAAACCGCGGTTGCCTTCTAGGGTTAAGATTGCGAATCAGGCATTGATCTGTCGAGGAGTGCAAAATCTCAAACACGGCGTACCCAACGGGTCGTTGACTCTCCTTCCTCCCGGACACAAGCCGCTTGGTCTACTATGGATTTGGGCTGCTTACATGTATCCTTGAAATTCTGTATAAACCGGGCCCGCAACTGGGCCCATGAGCTGATAGAGTTGGGCGGTAGGCTCTTTAACCAAGTACGAGCCGTGCCCTCAAGCATCATGGTGAAGTATTTGGCACACGCAGTCTCATCCACATCTAGCATCTCCATGGCCATCTCATAACTTTCTACCCATGCTTCAGGGGACAAATCGGCGGTGTAATTCGGCACCTTGCGCGGATCCTTGAAGTCCTTAGGCAGGCGTACATTGCGTAAAGCGGGGATCAAACAGGGTACCCCTAAAGCGGATGCAACTCCCGGTCCGGCGAAGGTGGTAGGGCGGACCGGCGTAAGTTGGCCCGCGTCATCCTGTGCTGCCAATTCGGCCTCTCTTCGTGCCCGGGCCCGGTCCACCACCTCTTGAGCATCGCGAACACCACCTGTCGGGTTATTGCCACGGGCCGCTTCACGGTCCCGCGCATTGCTTGATATGGCCGGCTCGTCCATGCATTTGCTATAGCTCCTGCTTGGACGGGGTGTAGAATGAATCCGATCACGGCTGTATGAATACGCTTCCTGTTGAATCAGTGCGGTCCGGAGAAGCTCCTTAACCCGACGCGTCTCGACCGCTTGTGGTGAGTCCCCTTCGACTGGGATAGCCTCCAATCGTGCGGCGGCTGCGACAAGATTATCCATAGGATTAGAGTAATGGCCTAGGGGTGTCTGAACCGGAGGGGGAAATACGGTATTCTGCTGAGGAGGCTCCATCAGGCGAGGTTGGACCGTCGCCCCTGGCCCTGGTGCCTCAATCCGGTTTGCCTCCCGGTGCTGGGGCGGATTACTGGGTCCGGCTCCTGGGGTCTGAAAGAGATTTCTGGGATCAAACCCTAACGGTAGGCGTGATCTATACTTCCGCTTCAACACCTCCTGCGACGCACTCTGGTCAAGCATGAGTTTGTAGGCCTGGGCGTCCAGAGCGGCCCGCTCTGCAGCCATCCGCTCCTTTTCTACCGCTAGACCCGCTTTGGCCTGCGTGATTTGCTCCTTCACCTTTGCAATTTCTGCGTTATGGGCCTCCTGATCCGCCGGGTTGTCCTCTGCCATGAGTGCAGCTAGTGCATCAAACAGGTCTGATAGAACTTGAACCGGCGGGCGCTCCGGGCCTGCTGCCCCTGCTGCCACTCCCGCTGCTGATCCGGAAAGCATCGCTGCAGCGGTTGAAGAGTGATTCGCTGCCTGCGTACCGGCCATGAATATTCCAACCTGGTTGATCTGACTTGGGGGGTCCGGAATACTGTCGCCATCGGAACAGCCCCTGATCATATCGTCCTCCAACTGGTACAATGACTCAGTCTCTCCTGTTGAAGATTCGTCGCCGGAATAGACGACGGTCTCACTACCATGTTCTGAACCGTCCTCGCGTTCTCCTCCGTGGACAACTCCAACGAAGACACGCTTCATGGCCGGTTTAACCTGGGTAGGTCGCGCACGCTGATCCGTCTCGACGAGGTCGGTGCAGATGTCCGGCTCAGGCCCAGGCTCCCCGATCTTGCCGATGAAAACGTGTATGCCACCAAAGGGGACCCGGTACCCGTACTCAATTGAATCGGCCTCGGGACCCCATCCTGCGTTGTCGATGTAGATCCGGCCGCGACGACTCTTGGTCATCCGGCCCACGACGTAGCCTTCAAGTCCTTTGAGCTTGCCCTCCAAGATCGTCAAACCATCGTGCGATAGCCCCACGGTGGGCGCTAACTGTCATGGATTTGTCACGGCAGATGTCCTAGCGAAAGGACTTAGTCGTGGAGCCATCGCCACGGGTTTACTTGAAGGGGTTAAAGCGGACACAAAGACACGAGGGTTTATACTAGTTCGCCCCGATGAAGGTAAAAGCCTACGTCTAGTTGTGATGGAATTGATGTGGTCTCGATGGCTAGGAGCAAACAAGCTTCGCCTAGGCTCGAGTTGTGGTTATCGTCCTTGAACCGCCGCCGGTCGTCCCCTTATATACACGAGTGACGCCCGTCGGTTCATAGAGTCCCAACCGGTTCATACTCGTATCCCGGTTGGTATCTCTCTATTCCTAACTTACAATACAAGTTATACATCAGGCCGGTTTACGGCTACAAGTTCTAAACCGACTACAGGCCTTGGGCCTCTCTCTGTTTATACCACTAACGGAGTTAACCCGGCCCAGGCTGGCCGGTTTACACCTAGTGGTAATATCCCCAACAACTTCCGATGCGAAAAACTGATTTTTCATGTCGTCCCATTC
Source organism: Aegilops speltoides (assembly GCA_021437245.1). Taxonomy (NCBI): domain Eukaryota; kingdom Viridiplantae; phylum Streptophyta; class Magnoliopsida; order Poales; family Poaceae; genus Aegilops; species Aegilops speltoides. The sequence goes on along the minus strand of CM038142.1, from coordinate 140,264,932 downwards.
GAAGGTGGCTATCAAGCACTATTGGGACGTGAAGCTTTTGTCCGCTTCAACGCCATACCACATTACGCGTCTCTTACACTTAAAATGCCCGGTCCACGTGGCATCATTTCATTGCAAGGGTCATGTAAAGACCCCGGACATGGCTAGACGAGTCCGGCACAAATAAGCTAGGGGGTCCCTAGCCGCACGCCCCTTCACAAGGGGCTGAGCGCTCGCGGCCCGAACCTGGGTAAATGATCCTTGTGCTGGTTACTAATCCTGCTCTTCTCACAATCTCGCGCCCCACAACCACAGAAGGGATGCTTGTGATCCCATATGTGTCATTTCCCACTGACACATACCCCCGATACTACTCATAGATTCATCAAAATAAGCAAACAACACAAGAAAAACAGAATCCGTCAAAAACAGAACAGTCTGTAGTAATCTGTAACTTTCGAGTACTTCTGTAACTCCAAAAATTCTAAAATAAACTGGTGGACGTGAGAAATTTGTCTATTAATCTTCTGCAAAAAGAATGAACCTAAAATCACTCTTCTGTAAAAAGTGACAGCTATTCTCGTGAGCGCAAAAGTTTCTGTTTTTTATAGCAAGATCGCAAAGACTTCGCCCAAGTCTTCCCAAAGGTTCTACTTGGCACAAACACTAATTAAAGCATAAAACCACATCTAACCAGAGGCTAGATGAGTTATTTACTACTAAACAGGAGAAAAAATTCAAGAACAAAAAAAATTGGGTTGCCTCCTAACAAGCGCTATCGTTTAACGCCCCTAGCTAGGCATAAGCAACAACGAGCTAACATAGACTCCGCTTTACTTATTAATATTTTTTATATATCTTTTTTCACACGATTTCTTTTCATACTAAGTTCCTCTCTTTTTATAGATGAACAACATGCACACCCGTCCAGGATAACGGCACAACGGAGACACAGGCGCAGACGTGCAGTAGGGACCCGTGGCAAGGATTCTTTTCAGGTTAAGACCCTACGTAAACCTCTTTTACTGTCTCTTGTTGCTATAATCCCCTGGTTTCTCATTATAACCAGAGTGGAGCCTGACGTTTTGGCATCGGCCGCGTCAGAGGACCCTGCCCGTACCTGGACACTAGGGGCTTAGGGCACTGTTTTGCCCATTACTATAAAGACCGAACACCTTAGGGAGTGTTCGGCGTCTCGAGTTAGGCCTTATATGCATCAGCTCCGAATCATGTCTTTGGTCAAATGTTGGGTTTGCCTGGCTCCTGTGTTTTGCTGCCTTACGTTCAGATCATCGGCTAACGCGCACCGGAGAACTATGCGATTGTGCCCGATTGGGGCGAGCACCTCGATGGAAAAGCCGAAACCGATCATCATGATACAACGAGAGACTGGTCAACCACTCGATCGACCACCGGAATGTTTAGAATTCCTCCGCTTTGTGAAGGGCCGCTTTCGGTCGAGCACATACACGCCCAATTCGAGAGCGCTGCCCCAGGGGGCTATATCGTAGCCCCACCCTCAAACTCCAATGGCTAAGTGAAAGTGTTAAAGCATTATAGTCCGGATTGCCTCGTTTGCTACGCTACCACCTCCTCAACAGGACCGAGACGCCGGATTAAGTGTGAAAACGCTATTTTTTATGAACACCCCGCACCTTGTGCGTGGGGGTCAAGACTGCCATCTTTTAGGTTATACACATGTATACATCAACGGCGCATAGGAGATATTTCAATACTTGGAACGCACAAGTATAAAAAGCGATTATATCATAACCATTGTTTTACAAACGTTCATTTGAACGTGACATTTTTTGAGCACTGCGACTCTATTACACGAGCACCATGCATAACTTCACCAAAATAGTGCTCGGCGGGTAACCGGCTTTCGTCCGAACCCTGGGTTGCTACAGCGGCGGCATCCATCTCTGTCCAATGTGTCTTCACGGGGGCAAGAGCCATCCGCGCACCCTCTATGCAGGCCGACCGCTTCATCTCCTTGATATGCGGCACCGCCCTAAGAAACTGCTGCAATAAGCCAAAATAGCTCGTCGCCTTGGGCCTCTCTGGCCAGACATGAGCCACGATATCCGTCATGGCAAGTCCGGACAGCCTGTTCAGCTCAGCCCATTCGGCCAACCGATCGGTCAGCGGAAGTGAACGACCCGGACTATGGAATTGAGACCAAAACAACTCTTCCGTCTCGTGATCCTTCTGGCTCCGGAAGTGCACAACGGCATCCGCCGCACTTGCCGCTAAGTCCATATATGGATCCTCCGGACCCCACAACTGGCCAAGCTGAGCATACTTTGAATCCGTAAACCTGCGACGCAACAGAAAAGGCTTTCCAGCCACAATGTCTCCGGCCTGCCGCAGCTCCTCCTTCATAGCCCACATTGCAGAACGGGCATCCTTGGCTTCGGCGGTGGCCTTCACCAGGTCTTCTCGCTCCGACAGGCGCTCCTTTCCAAGAGCCTCATTCCGGTCGGTGGCATCCTTCAATTTAACGGCCAATTCGGCCACCTCTTCCCTGCTTCGGCAGTGTGCAGCCCTTTTGGCTTCTAACTCCTCGGCCGCCCTCGAGGCAGCCGCGTTGCTTCTTCTGGCCTGCTCCTTGGCTTGAGCAAGTTCTGCCCGAAGGCTCTCCACAGCAGCAGCACCATCTGCTTCAAGCATAAATATTGTAAGAGGTGAGCTTTAGCTCCCTTAATAGGTGACTGCGGAGAATTAATTTACCTTGCGACTCGTCAAGTCGCCTGTTGACTAGTGCGATGTCTGCATCCCCCACATCGAGCTGCCGCATTGATTCGGCAACTCCATCAGTCCGGCTAGCCCCTGGACTATCCGCCACCTGCATAGGAAAGGCGACACTCAAACACCTATGATTTTGATCCTCGGCACGCTGTCGCTTTCGACAACCTACCGAGTCTTAGGGGCTACTATCTATACAGGGCGCACTTTCATGTGCAAAACTGTCAAAAAGGCGCGTCGCTTTTATGTACCTCAAACCCCGCCAGCAAACTCCTGACGGCATTGTGCAATCCGCTTTCGGCGGACGAAATCCTTCCGATCACCATGCTCATCAACGCACGGTGATCTTCTGAGACGGACACCATCTCAAGCATATCCTTCAGCTCCCCCGGCCGAACACTAGTCGGAGCCGAACTCTTCGGCTCGGCCGGACTCAGGGATGCCCTCCGGGACGACACCTCAGGCTCGTCCGCCCTATCCGACGGTGCAGTAGACGGAGGCGTTTCACTCTCCATCATCTCCAGACGAAGATCCCCCAAAGACGAGCTCATCTGAGAAGGTTGCAGATCCGAACTACAAGGTAAAGATTTCGGTTATCCTCAGAAGCACAAATAGGGAAGTTTTTCATTAATGAATTCCCCTTTTCCTACGCACGGCTCGCTAGAGGGCTGATTCTTTAGGGAAGACTGTGCGGCCGGGGCCTCCCCGGACGCAGGACCCTCCGGCGAAGATTTCTTACCCCGCTTAGGGGCTTTAGCCTCCGGGTCTTCGGAGGCGGTCCTCTTCTCCCCCTGGAGGGAGGGATTCTCGATCCCCCCCTCTTCAAGCGCCCCCTTTGGCGGGGCTGTAGCTCCTTTGTTCTCCCCCTCGCCTTCTTCTGAAGGCGCAACCTCCAACATTCTGACCAGCATGGGCTCCGGTGCGGTCTCTGGGAGTGGGGCCGGACACCTTATCAGCTTTGCTTGCACAATCCACTCCTGTTGGAGGATATCGGGTTAAAAAGCGAATTATGAAAAGCAAACAAATGGTACGTCCGAACACGGAGCTACTTACTTGGGTATCCGGGCGATTGCAGCTTAGGCCGGCATCCTCGGTCAATTCCGGACACGCCACTTGTGGTCCGAAGAACAATTTGTACATCTCCACGGGTGTCGTACCCATGAAGTGTTGGAGAATCCGTGGTCCCTCCGGGTTGAACTCCCATAGCCGGAGAGGACGGCGTTTGCAGGGCAGGAGACGCCTAATTAGCATCACCTGCATCACCACGACCAGATCGATCTCCCTCGCTTGGAGGTCTCGAATCCGGCCCTGCAATAGGGGCACGTCTTTTGACGGCCCCCAATTGAGCCCTCGGTTGACCCACGACATCAACCGTCGTGGAGGTCCCGAGCGGAACGGAGGCGGCGGCTTCTGCCTGCTGCCCCTCGGAGCGGTGATATAGAACCACTCCTGCTGCCATAAGCCGAGCTCCTCTTGGAAGGAGCCCTCAGGCCACGGGGCATCGGCCCTCCTGCTTACGGCCGCCCCGCCGCATTCAGCTTGACGCCCCCCGACCATCTTCGGCTCCACATTGAAGGTCTTCAGCCATAGGCCAAAGTGGGGGTGACGCGGAGGAAGGCTTCGCAGACAACGATGAATGTGGAGATATGGAGGATGGACTCCGGAGCCAAGTCATGGAATTCCAACCCATAGTAGAACATGAGCCCTCTCACAAAAGGATCCGTCGGGAAGCCTAAACCCCGACGGAGGTGGCACACAAAGACGACATACTCGCCGGGCTCGGGGGTGGGGATGGCCTGCCCTTCGGCAGGCAGCCTGTGCGAAACCTCGTAAGACAGGTACTTGGCCTCACGCAGCTTTAGCACGTCCTCCTCCGTGACGGAGGAGGGCATCCACCGGCCCTGAAGGTCAGAGCCGGACATTGTTGAAGGTCCGAAGCGCTCGAATCTGGGGCTCTGAGTGTCTGGAACTTGGAGCAAGGAGAAGATTCGATGGAAGATTGAAGATAAGAAACAAGCCTTGGTCCTATTATAAAGAGGGGGAATACCAAGAGCTGTCTCCGTGACCGTTCGGGATTCGCCTTTGATAGAGGAGGCGTGGCGATGGGCGCGGTTGGGTTACCCACGTCCGTATTGATGAGAATCCCGGGATAAGGGGAACACGATCTCTGCTTCGACAGGACGTGCCACGGAAACTGCTTCGCTAAACGCGCTGAGGTGGTATAATAAAAAATGATTCAAGTAAAGGCTTGGTAGTGGTGTGACGTCATGCCACAAAAAACGTTAGCAGATTGAACTTGTGTATATATTATTCTCTCTACGGTGGAATGTGGAATTTATTTTGCAGAGCCGGACACTATCCGGGTGTTCACAATCTTCTCTGGATTATTCAAAGGAGGAACCCGCCTTGCAATGCCGAACATTATAAGCGCTGGACTCATCGTCATTGAAGCAAGGTTTAGGGGCTACTGAGGGAGTCCTGGACTAGGGGGTGTCCGGACAGCCGGACTATCATCGTCCGCCGGACTCCAAGACTACGAAGATACAAGATTGAAGACTCCGTCCCGTGTCCGGATGGGACTTTCCTTGGCGTGGAAGGCAAGCTTGGCGATACGGATATGTAGATCTCCTACCATTGTAACCGACTCTGTGTAACCCTAGCCCTCTCCGGTGTCTATATAAACTGGGGGGATTTAGTCCGTAGGACATAACCTCCATTACAACAATCATACCATAGGTTAGCTTCTAGGGTTTAGCCTCCTTGATCTCGCGGTAGATCCACTCTTGTAATACACACCATCAATATTAATCAAGCAGGACGTAGGGTTTTACCTCCATCAAGAGGGCCCGAACCTGGGTAAAACATCGTGTCCCTAGTCTCCTGTTACAATCCGCCTAGACGCACAGTTTGGGACCCCCTACCCGAGATCCGCCGGTTTTGACACCAACAGCCGTATTTTTGCACTGTGGAGGATCTTCCTTTGACCTCACCATGTTTGGTGGGCTTCTCGTTGTTTGAGACTTCCTTTCATTGTTTCCGGCGCACGACTGGCCGTTTTGTTTTGAGGATCCGGCATTCTCTATTTGTATGCTTGGCCGCCATTCTAGGGGTACCATGAATTTGACATGGTTGGTCGAGTATGCTGCTCGGGGCGGATGGGTTTGAGCTGTTCTTTTTCCGTTGACCGGACTGGGGGCCGCGGAATTCGGCACCAACTCCCTTGTCTTGGTCGTCATCCTTATTTTTGTGACGCTTATAACTGTTGCGTCGAGGTTTGTGGATGCTGCCTCGCGTTTCCTGCGTATTGCCCCGGACCATGGTGTATTGGCGTCGGGGTGTGGGCTTTAGGTCCTCCTTCTTAGGTTGAGGTAGCGAATTGTGCTTTGTGTACCCTTTGGCGGGGCGGTCGAGTCCGTATTCCTCGGTTGCCAGGACCTTGGTCCATCTGTCTGTGAGCAAATCTTGGTCAGCTTTGAGCTGCTGTTGCTTCTTTTTCAGGCTTTTCGCCGTGGCCATAAGCCATCGCTTAAAGCGAACTTGCTCTGCGGGATCCTCAGGCATGCCGAATTCGTCGTCGGCGAGGCTAATCTCGTCTTCGGGGGCATGTAGTTGTCCTCCTCCGGGTATCCGTCCGTCGCCTGTTCGAATGGGCTGACCTGCCCGTCTTCCTGTTCGGCCTGCTCGAAGGCAGGCTGATCGGGGTTGTATTCATCTTCGGCACCATCCGGATTGTTTTTGTCTCCTGTGCCGGTATTGCTGTGGCGGGGCTTGGAGCGGCGCCGATGACGCCCATGCTTTGCTTTCTTCCTCGAGGGGTTGTCCTCCATTGCCTCATCGCCATTGGTTTCTTTTGGAGTGTCCACCATATATATATCATATGAGGAGGTGGCTGTCCAGCGCCCCGTGGGCGGTGGTTCCTGTTCTTCTCCTACATCGTCGTCCACACCGTCGATGTCTTCAGAGTCGAAGTCAAGCACGTCGGTCAAACCATCGATCGTGGCAATAAAGTAGGTGGTGGGTGGGCAACGAATTTTCTTGTCGCCTGCTTCCCACTCGAGCTGGACATAGTTCGGTCAGGAGTCTCCTGACAAAGAGAGAGACTTTAATGAGTTCAGCATGTCGCCAAAGGGCGAGTGCTGGAAGATATCCGCAGCGGTGAACTCCATTACCGGAGCCCAACCAGATTCGGCAGGCTCGGGGGCGCGCGGTCTGGAACCTACAGCCGGACACGAGTCCGGGGGTCCGATGATACATGCTTCCTTGGGGGTGGAGCTTGTGGAGGCTCTACCGCCGGTGAGTGTGCGGCCTCCGGGGCCCGTCCTCGGATGACGCGATCTGCCCCGGATTTAGGTCCGGAGCTCCTGCAGGTGCGATATCCCGATTATTGTCCGACAGCAGGTCTAAGCCGTCCTCGTCGTGACTATTCGGTGCTCCGGGCATAGGCCCGAATCCGTCGAAGATCAAGTCTCCGCGGATATCGGCCGTGTAGTTCAAGTTTCCGAACCTGACCTGATGGCCAGGGGCGTAGCTGTCGATCTGCTTAAGATGGCCAAGTGAATTGGCCCGCAGTGCGAAGCCGCCGAATACGAAGATCTGTTCGGGGAGAAAAGTCTCACCCTAGACCGCGTTGTTGTTGATGAGTGAAGGAGCCATCGAGCCTTGCAGCGACGACACAGAGGAACTCTCAATGAAAGCACCAATGTCGGTGTCAAAACCAGCGGATCTCGGGTATGGGGTCCCGATCTGTGCGTCTAAGGCTAATGGTAACAGGAGGCAAGGGACACGATGTTTTACCCAGGTTCGGGCCCTCTCAAAACCCTACTTCCTGTTTGATTGATCTTGATGATATGAGTATTACAAGAGTTGATCTACCACGACATCGTAGAGGCTAAACCCTAGAAGCTAGCCTACAATGATTATGATTGTCCCTCTATGGACTAAACCCTCCGGTTTATATAGACACCGGAGGAGGCTAGGGTTTACACAGAGTCGGTTACAAAGAAGGAAATCTAATATCCGGATCGCCAAGCTTGTCTTCCACGCAAAGGAGAGTCCCATCCGGACACGGGACGAAGTCTTGAGTCTTGTATCTTCACGGTCCAACAGTCCGGCCAAAGTGTATAGTCCGGCTATTCGGATACCCCCTAATCCATGACTCCCTCAGCGACGACGAGGCGCCCAGTCCGTCCAACCCCCCACGCATCGGCGACCCTAGTCAGGGGTGCAGTAGGGATGGCTGCCGCACGCAGGACGGCGACGGCGACGACGACGACGGCGGCGGCGACTACAGCAAGTTCTGCATGCTGCTCGACATGTAGAAGGCAAGCGACGGCGGCGGCGCAGTAGTGTTAGTTGTTTTTAAACTATGTCTTTAGTTTTTTTACAAATATGAACGAAATCACCTAGTTTGGCCGAATTTGTGGTGTGTTTGCTCGATTTTCGGCCGAGTTTGGTTTTTAAAAAACGCCGTCCAGGGCGTCTTTGGGGTGGAGGCTGAGAAACCAACTGCTCCAAGCCGATTTTATCACCGGTTGCTGGAGATGCTCTAAGGCTTAAGCAACTCTCACTCGAGTGGCATACCATATGAAGAAGAAGAAATTTAAAAGAAATTTTTTACGGATCTCAAGGCAAGAACTTGTAAATATAGCATCGGGAGATTTAGCAATCCCGTCATGTGATTAATTAACTCTGGGTCAAGGCGAGGCGCCCAAGAGTCTCGCCGTGCAGCTCGCGTCCTGTGTCGCGGGGGCAGCATCTTCTGCCTCCGCGCCCGTGTTGGTCATGCCGAACAGACTGCCCATCTCCTCCAGCGTCCGGCCGCGCGTCTCCGGGAGGTAGGTGAAGAAGAACACCCACGCGAGCACGGCGATGCCGGCGTAGAGGAAGAAGGTGCCGCCCAGCGTGATGGCGCTGGACAGCGAGAGGAAGGTCATGGACATGGCGCCGCTGACCAAGCGGTTGCCGGCCTCCCCGACCGCGAAGCCCAGTGCGCGCACCCGCAGCGGGAAGATCTCCGTGGTGTACACACCAAGCACGGGCCCGAGGCCGATGGAGAAGAATGACACGTAGGCCAGGACGGACGCCACGCACAGGCCGACTGCCCACGGGATCCTCGCGTCCGGGTTCTGGTCCACCACGGTGAGGCCCGTCGCGAGGCCGACGAGCGAGACGATCATGCCGCCAGTGCTGCATAGCAGCAGCGGCCTCCGGCCGACGCGGTCGAGGAGGAACATGGCGACCAAGATGACGAGCGTCTTGACGACGCCCATGGCGCAGGTGGCGGCCAGGAGTTGGTGGTCGCCGGTGAGACCGGCGCTCTCGAACACGCGCGGGCTGTAGAGCACGACGGAGTCGGAGCCCGTCAACTGCTGGAACAAGAAGACGCCGAGCGCCGCGACCAGTATTCGCCGCATGGAAGGAGTCGGCGACAGGATGAGCTCTCTCCACACCTGCTTCTCCTCGCCGCCTCTCTTCCTGGGCACTACGACCACGTCGCCGTCGAGGTCGTCTGGGATGCCGGCGGCGGTCTTGATGTCAGCGAGGCGCTCCTCGGCCTCCTCCGGCGTGTCGGTGATCTTCTCCAGCACGACCCTCGCGTCCGCGAGGCGGCCTTTCATGACGAGCCACCGGGGAGACTCCGGCATGCCGGACACCAAGAGGGCGAGCACGACGGACGGTACCGCGCCGATGCCGAGCATGAAGCGCCAGCCGAGGTGGAGCGGCAGGCCAGCGAAGGCGTAGTTAGAGACGTAGCCGAGGAGGATGCCGATGTTGATGAAGACCTCCGTGAAGGACACGAGGAAGCCGCGCGCCGACGCCGGGGCGATCTCAGCTGTGTACACGGGCGCGATCACGATGGCGTAGCCCACGCCGATGCCGGCCACGAAGCGACCGAGCATGAGCATGGTGTAGCCGCTTGCGAAGCCCATGAGCAAGGCACCAGCAAAGAAGAAGAAGGCGGCAAAGATAGCCGTGAAGCGGCGGCCGATCCAGTCGGACGTCCTGCCGGCGGCTAACGTGCCGATGATCGAGTAGATGCTCAGGATGCCCATCAGGATCTCCACCTGCACGTCCGTGATCTCGAGGTCTTTCTGGATATACAGCGACGCCCCGCTCATCACACCGGTGTCTGTGGCGGCCACGAAATAAACACTTCATATAGCAAACACGAGACAGAATCAGACGACGAGGTGATAATGGCAACAATGCGTACCGTAGCCGAGGACGATGGAGGCCATGGAGGCGATGACGGCGCAGGTGGAGGCATACTTCATGTTGCTCTTCTTCATCTTGGGTGCTACTGCCTCTGGGAGCCCATCAGAAGCCATCCGGAACGCTACTCTTCTCTGCTCTGTCCTTGCACAGGGAAGGCGCTGACCATGGTCTACAGATTGGTGAAGTTTGGATCCTAATTAAACATGAAGGATGGTGGAGTCTGATCGAACAAGTGCTTGAAATGATGGATGGCTGAGGATGTTTTCCTTGTTTACTATGCTTCTGCGTGCAGGCAAGTTCATAAATCCTGACCTTATTTGATTTCCATGACATCTCCAGGATCTTTTTATACTACATTTAATCGAGGATTAAGGCATCTTTTGGGATGCGCTCTAGTCATCCTATTGACCATTTGATCAATCAACTTTGATTATTGTTGTTTTTCAAATTGGAACATTTTTTTAGCAAATCCGTTTTTTTATTGTTTCAGCACATGGCCACCGCTGGCAGCGTAAGCTTTGTCAGTTAGGCAATGATGGTACCAACCGGCACCTGCTGCAACAAATATTCTATTACATATAAAATATTGTATGTGTATTGTATGTGTATAAAATTAGTATATATACATATAAAATAAAATTGTTTTGCAAGACAAATACGACGATGCCAGTTATACATGTTGAATCCATATACTTTGATATATATTAGTGGTCAAAGTCGTGCATCAAAGACCGTAAAAAGTCAATCGCGCCTTATATTTTGGGAAGGAGGGAGTACTTTCTCTGATGGCATAATATGTTGAGCCCACCCACCTTCCCGGTTAAACATCCACCACGTTAACTTTGTACTCCTGCCGGTGGTCTTTGCCAAAAGAGGGCTGGCTTGTATATGTTCATATTTTTGTTTAAAAGTTTACAAAGCTTACAAAGCTTAATTTTCATCAAAGCTAATGCGCGGACTAAATAAAAACGAAGGGAGTATATTGTAAAACTTGTCTAGGAAATTACACAAATACACTATTGTTTGAGGCACAGGTAGTCCAAAATTAGAACTCTAAATGATTTTGAAAACCGCAACTCTTTTTTCCAGTATTCTTGTACTCCCTTCATTTTTTAGTCTGAGTATAAAATTTGGTCAAAATCAAACATTGTCAACTTTGACTAAGTTTAGAAAAAATATCAACATTAACAATAAGAATCTAATATTACTAGATGCATCTGAAAGTAGTTTTTATACCATATAGCTTTGATATTATAGATGTCGATATTTTTTCTACAAAGTTAGTCAAACTTTATAAAGTTTGACTTTGATTAAATTTTATGTGCAAACTAACAAGAAATGGAGGGAGTTATTCATAATCAGGCATTACAATCACTCATGGTGATACTCAAGACATCCTCTCGACAAGAACCAAGGCAAACCGCAGTGCGACCGTGCAATCTACCAAAGCTCGCCAGAACCAAGGCAAACCATAGTCCTCTGGACTACCACTATTCTGACTATGTCTAGCACGCGTTCCTTCATACTTTTCAGAATCTCTCTAACAAGGAAAGCATCCCTTGATTAATATCTGTGCTGACAATAATCAATCCTTCCTCCAAGCAATCAGACCCAACATCGACCAGGAGGTTACTCCATTGCAAAGCCAAAGCAAAACCCTCCTGACTCGCTAGCAATTCAGCCTCTAGTGCATCAACACATGTGTGTGCGCGCAACAACAAAAAATGATGGTCGGTCATGATCTCTCACGACCATCCTAGACCCACCAATTCCAACCAAAATGCCCCACCAGTATTAAGTCTAACTCGACCCACACTAGGTGGTTTCCAGTTGCTCGCCTGAGCAGGGGCTGTATGACGGAGTCGAATCCGGCAGATGTCGGGTAGGGGGGGGGGGTCCCGAGCTAGTAGCCTTGGCACGATGGTAACAAAGACACGTGATTTTACCCAAGTTTGGCCTCTCTTGAAAAGATAACACCCTACGTCCTGCTTTGATTCTATTGATTGAGGGGGGGGTATAGAGTACAGGTTGATCTACCACGAGATCATGTATAAATGAGTTAGCCTTTACAGTCTACACCCCTCAGCTTATATAGCCATTGGGGTACCTAGGGTTACATAGGTCAGTTGCATCTAAGGATAAACATGTCGAAGATCGTCTTGGAGTCTTGGAGTATGCACGAACTCTTCGAAGATTCCATCTTGATTCTGCAGAGGGCCCGGCGAATGTGGCCCACTGGTTGATTACTTTTGGGGGTCCTCGTCCTGGCCCGTATGTTCGGGAGCCAACATGGTTCGCACTACCTTATCCAGGACGCCATCAGTACTGCCCCAACCGTTCTTGAAGCCGAGAACATACCCGGCCGGCCCACACTATCCTTCATCTTCGGCTTTGGTCTTGTAAACTGGTTGACGGTGTCCTGGGCTAGGGGGGTATCAACCTAGTTGGCCCATAGTCCATGGGCCGGGCCTATGGCCCACCAATCCTATAAGGAAGGACTCTAGAAGCCTTGGCGGCACAATCAAGGTGGACTCAGCCGAAGACTTGTGTGCACTTCAAGGACTACTCCGGGCGTTGACGTGTATCTTCCTAGATGATAACCGACCATGTGTAACCCTAGAAACCCCTGGTGCCTATATAAACTGTGGGCTTAGTCCGTAAAGAGATAAGTAGGACCACCTCCATTAGGGTTTAGTACACAACATATAATCTCGAGTTAGATCAAGCCTGTATTTGATACTCCATCATCAATATAATCAAGCAGGACGTAGGGTTTTACCCTTCGAGAGGCCCAAACCTGGGTAAAACAGTGTGCCCTTCGTATCCTGTTACCATTGTTCTTAGATCCACAGCTTGGGACCCCCTACCCGAGATCTGCCAATTTTTGTACTGACATTGGTGCTTACACTGAGAGTTCCGCCATGTGATCAAAGAGGATCAATGGAAGCGTCGATTTATAACCAAAACCCTCCCATGCCTAAAACCCCCGTTAGTAGATCGGGCCACCTCCATCAAGAGGTGGACCACGATGAGCTAGAGCTAACACCCGAGCCATGTGCTCTTTCTCCCACCTCGGTTGAAGGTCTCCGTATGGAGAAGGGCCAAGGGATAAGGTAGCAGCTATCAGAAGACCTCGACGTCAACCAAGCAGAAGGAGCCGAGTACTCATATCTTAAAACCAATTCGGCCGACTCATAGTCTCCACACCTTCCTCGGGACAAAGTCGTCGGAGCTTCAAGCCCACGAACATCTGCGATCAAATTCTTACTCCCACCCGCCACACACATTGAGTACTACCCGAGTAACTCAAAGCCTCCCAATGTTTGGGACCTAATTTACATAAAACGGCAAGTTGATGAGCCAGTCCGGCAATTCTAGAAAAGATTCCTATTTGTCAAGAACAGGATACCAGATTGTCATGATTCAGATCTCTTAGCAACTTTCCGGCACAACTGCCATGACGAAGGCATCTTAAACTCCCTAGCTCGACGATGAGTTCAAACCTTCTCCGAATTATCGGATCTAGTGTGAAAATTTTGCACCATGGAAGACGCCTGGTTGCTCAAAAAGAGCAAGAAGACTTGATCTGCATCGATAAATTAAAACATGATAGACAAACACGCCAGAAGAAACATTGTGGATGTCCAACATCAGTCGAGCCATCAAGAAAACAAAAAAGCCTATCACAGGATCCAAAATCACCTTGACGGCCTGTTGGACAAGCCGTGTCCAATCCACTCTATTTTGTTAAATGCCAACCCAACTCATAGGCTTCGAGCTTGCTGGGTGGTCAAACAGGTGGATAAGGGAGGTGAAGCACTCCTTGGAAATACACGCTCACATAGGCATTCAATAAAGTCTTCAAACGACAAGAAGATCTTGAGGATTTACGGAACTTAGACATCAAGAAATCAGAGGAAAAGAGCCCTTCGAGAGCTAAGCCATGTCCAACATATAATAACTTTGGATACCTGGCTAGACACATCGATTACCTTTGAACAACAGGACCAGTCGAAGTCCGGCTCAAGCCGATGTCCGACAACCTTGGTCGTTGATCCCATAGTGGACGGCTGTAGGCTCTGAAAGGTATCAATGGACGGTGGCAGTAGTTTAAACCTCATTTACGAGGATACTTAGGATAAAATGGAGCTCAGTAGATCACGCATCAAGCAAAGTCACATGACTTTTAGGGGAATCATCCATGGAAGAGAGGCACAATGCAACGGAAAAAACACCCTCGACGTGGTTTTCGGGACTCCCGAGAACTGTCGGTCCGAGGAGTTGACCATTCACATTCTACCCTTCCAAAGTGGTTACCACGACCTATTGGGACGTGACACCTTCTCAAAATTCCAGGCAATCCCACACTACGGGTACACGAAGCTTAAAATGCCGGGTGTCGGTGTCAAAACCGGCGGATCTCGGGTAGGGGGTCCCGAACTGTGCGTCTAAGGCTAATGCTAACAGGAGGCGGGGGACACAATGTTTACCAAGGTTCGGGCCCTCTCTATGCAGGTAATACCCTACTTCCTGCTTGATTGATCTTGATGATATGAGTATTACAAGAGTTGATCTACCACTAGATCGTAGAGGCTAAACCCTAGAAGCTAGCCTATGATTATGATTGTTGTTGTCCTACGGACTAAACCCTCCGGTTTATATAGACACCGGAGGGGGCTAGGGTTACACAGGGTCGGTTACAGAGAAGGAAATCTACATATCCGAATTGCCAAGCTTGCCTTCCACGCAAAGGAGAGTCCCACCCGGACACGGGACGAAGTCTTTAGTCTTGTATCTTCATAGTCCAACAGTCCGACATAAGCATATAGTCCGGCTATCCGAGGACCCCCTAATCCTAGACTCCCTCAGTAGCCCTTGAACCAGGCTTCAATGACGGTGAGTCCGGCGCGCAGATTGTCGTCGGCATTGCAAGGCGGGTTCCTTCTCCGTATACTCCAAAGAAGATCTTGAACACAAGAATCGTGTCCGGCTCTGCAAAACAATTTCCACATACCACCGTAGAGAAGACAATATTCCACAAATCTAATCTGCTGACAACTTTTCATAGCGTGACATCACGCCTCGGCCCGGTCATTATTTGAACCGTTTTCTCAACCTGCTACTGCACATCTTGCGAGGCGGTTTTATCGGCACGTCTTGTTGAAGCAGAGATCGTGTCCCCTTATCACGGGATTCTCTTCAATACGGGCATGGGTAACCCAACCGCGCCATTAATCATGGCGCTTGGGGGATAAGCGAGTTTCCAGGGCAAGTGGGGAGGCGCAGGATCCCTGCTGCCTTTATAAGGAGATAAGGACTCTCATTTTTCACCCATGCCTTCTTCTTCCTCTGCTCATCCATTCTCTCTCGCTCGAGCTCCAGCGCCCAAGAATTCACCTTCTCCGCCCACAGAGGCCCTCCGAAAATGTCCGGATCTGGAGCAGGAGGCAGGTAGATGGCCTCTACCGTCCGGGAGAAGGATATCAAGAAACTTCGGGAGGCCGGGTATCTGGCCAAGAAGATCAGCCATCGCCTCCCGACGGCGGGATATATCGTCCCTACTCCGAAACCCCAGGAGAGGGTTGTATTCCTCCCTCACTTTGTCCGTGGGCTAGGGTTTCCCCTCCACCCATTCGCTCGCGGCATTATGTATTACTATGGGATTGATTTTCATGATCTATCCCCCAATTCCTTCCTCAACATCTCGACATTCATCGTCGTGTGCGAGGCCTTTCTCCGCATCCCTCCACACTTCGGCTTACGGCTGAAGATTTCCAATGCGAAGCCCAAGGTGGTGAGCGGCGAGCATGCTGAGTGCGGAGGATCCATGGTGAGGAATATGCCCAACATCGCATGGCCATCAGGTACCTTCAATGATTCCGTCAAGGGATGGCAACAACAGTGGTTCTATGTCACTGAGCCATGCGGCACAAAATGGGCCACATCTACCAAATTCCGATCTGGAGCTCCATTGTGGCTTACGTCCTGGCCCAAGAAGGGCCTGAACTGGTCTTCGCCCGATGAGTTATCGGTGCTCCAGACGCGTGTCAAGGGTATGGAAGACAACGTAGTCCAAGTGATGTTAGTTCGCCGGATTCTCCCTTGCCAACACAGGGTTTGCTATTTATGGGAATACGACCCGGCCAAGCACCAGACCCTTCTAGGGTTCTTTGACTCATCGCACGAAGACATCTAGAAAGTGCTTTTTAAGTCCCGCAAATCATGGCCGGACTCAGTTGAGGACCGCGGGTATCAACTGTCCCGACCTGCGAGTTCGGTAAGTCTCCGTATGTTGGCAAGTCACATGCTTTATCTGTATAATCCAACGGAAACACTCAATGTATTTTTCTGCAACTCTCCTAGGGTTGGACGAACAAGGCAGGGCAGATCTACTGCCCGACCCTGCTGCCAGAAGGACCCACCGGCCCACTTCCGACAAAGATGCTGGTCCTGGCGCCTTACAAGGCGCCGAAGAAGAAAACCGAGAAAGAGGTTAAAGAGACCAGGGGCAGCCGTCGTCACCGAGGAACTTCGGACACAGTATCCGAAGATTCCGAGGCGCGCTCTTCCTCCAAAGAGGACGAGGAAGAGGAGGAAAGCCAACCCCCCCAGCGAGGGGAAGAAAGAAAAGGACGGCCTCCACACAATTGGAGGCCGAGTCGCATAAAAAGGGAAAAATTCCTTTGCCGGAGGAATCCGCCACCGCCACCGACAGCAGCCCGGAGTGGGATCCCAGGGTCCAGCCCTGGTGAAATCGTGAGTATATAAAATCCGGACACGTTTATGTATCCAGACTCACTAGCATATAGCGTTTAACTCCTCAAGTTACGCCTTTTTTGCAGTCCGGCCAGGTCCCACGCCGAACAATCCTCATCGGAGGATTTACTGGGTCCGGATGCTATGGACAGCGGGACACCCCCGAAGGCCCCCTCCCCAAAACACGTGAATGACACCGAGGCATCGTCCTAGAGGGACCCAGGCTGAGGAGGGGGTGAGAAGATCGTCAAGGCGGCGCCAGGAGGTCAAACCTCGGCAACCAGACACACAGGAGAAAAGGCTCCCATGGATACCGACGGCGGGGGCTATCTTGAATTCGGCCCCCAGCCGGACACAATTCCGGAGACCGACACGGCTCCAGAATCAGGCAGGCAGCCTCCCTCAACGGGAGGGGGTGCGCCTGTTCCACCGGCAACCTTTGCCCAACCAGAGGTGCCGGATACCTTATCAGCAGCGCTGAAGAGCACCTCCATCGTTGAAGAACACCGTGCCCTTATGGGTGCGGTGATTGAGAAGATTCAGTCCACCGAGAGCGGGCTGAATGAAGCCTGCATCAGCCTTATAACGGGCTTTGAGGTATGTTGCGAGGTTTCAAAGAGTGTTATAGTATAGGTAGTAGCCCCTGATACACTGTTCGGTGTTCGAAAGAAAGAACCGGACAGAGGATCAAATATACGTTCGCAGGAGACTTACCTTGTGGCACCTCTCCCTCTTTTGTTATTTATTTTTATAAGCAGGCGTCTGTAGGGACTGCCGCCTCTCATACTGCGGAAGTCTCCGGACTGAAGCAGAGTCTAGAGTGGGCTGAAGAAGAACTTGGCCAGGTGAAAAAGCAGCTGGAGGATAACCAAGGTAAGCAAAAACCTTGTTCGCATTCATCGTGAATGAATAATTGAGTATGATGAATTTCTTTCATGATGTGCTCTAGGGGCGACGGCCAGAGTCGAGGCTCTTAAGAAGGCGGTAGCCGAGGCTGAGAAGAAGGCAGCCACAGAGCAGGCTCTCCATGAAAAGCACGAGCCCAGGGTTATTGAAGTTGAGCAAAAGCTCCAAGAGTGAAAGTGCAACTAATCCCCGGGTGGTTTTGGTAATTAATAACAACATATATATCATTGAACTAATCATTTCTTGAGAATATTTCAGAAAGTTCAGTGATATGGGTATGGCAATGACTGATGATGTGGACCCCTCAAAATGCTAAGGAAAACATTGGCAAAAAGCTCAAGACTCCATTTTTGGTTTAGTGATCCAAGATCACATTGAGTCCATAGGAAAGCCAATACTATTAAAAGGGATGAGGTTATGATGATGATCCGTTGCTCAAGTGCTTAGTGATTTATCTCTCAAACTATCGCAATCTTTCACTCCAACATAAACCCATAAGTAATCTCGGTCCCACCGATTCCAAACCCAAATACACCGAGATGAACCACCTCACCATATACCCAAACCCTAAGATTCTCGGATTTTCCGATTCCAAACTCGGTCATACCGAAATTGGTGTTGCCAAGCTTCAGAACCTTCAGACTCAAATCGGTGTCACCGAGATGAGAAAGTCGGTCCCACCGAGATTGGCAAACCCTAGACTTTGGAAGAATCGGACTAACCGAGATTGTATTTTCGGTCCCACTGAAAATCCCAACGCTCACAAGATTTGAACTTTCGGTCTCACCGAGTTGTCAACTTCGGTCCGACCGAGATTGGTCAAATGTGTGTAACGGTTGGATTTTGTGTGGAGGCTATAAATACCCTCCACCTCCTCTTCATTCGTGGAGAGAGCCATCGAAAGAACTACCACTCCTACCTTACATTTCGAGATGAAAACTACCTACCCTTGTGTTGAGATCAAGTTGCTCCACTCCCACCATATGGAACTTGATTTCTAGCCTTCCCAAGTTGCTTTCCACTCAATCCCTTCCTCCACCACAGCCAAATCGGTGAGGAGAGTTGAGTGTTGGGGAGATTATCATTTGAAGCACAAGAGCAAGGAGTTCATCATCACCAACACCATCTATTACCTTTTGGAGGGTGGTGCCTCCTAGATTGGTTAGGTGTCGCTGGGAGCCTCCGTCAAGATGTGGAGTTGAACCAAGAAGTTTGTAAGGGCAAGGAGATCGCCTACTTCGTGAAGATCTACCCCGAGTAAGGCTAGTCCTCCATGGACGTAGGCCATGATGGCATAGACAAGGTTGCTTCTTCATGGACCCTTCGTGGGTGGAGCCCTCCGTGGACTCTCGCAGCCGTTACCCTCCGTGGGTTGAAGTCTCCATCAACGTGGATAGACGATAGCACCACCTATCGGAACCACGAGAAAAAATCTCCGTGTCTCCAAATTGCGTTTGCTCTTCTCCACCTCTTATTTACTATACGTGCAATTTACTTTCCGCTGCCATAACTCTAGAATTGCATGTGTAGGGTGATACTTGACTTGATCATCATTGTGAACTTGCTAAAAACCTACTCAAATCAAAAGGCTAAGTTTTTAAGTTGTCAAGTAGTCTAATCACCCCCCCTCTAGACATACTTCCGATCCTACAAAGAGGCCGTGAAGAAATGCGAGACCTTGGAGCAGCGTTTAACGGAGAAAGAATCCGAACTCACCAATGCTCGTCAAGCCGCCCTTGATGCCTGGGGCGAAGCCCAAGGCACCCAACAGGAAATCCAGGAGGCCAGGAAGATTGCGGCAGGTAAGGCTTTTTCTATGCAAAGCGAATATTTGAAGGGAGAAAATCACGTTATTAATTTGAATTCGGATTTCTCTAGGGGTGTTTGCGGAACTACCATGCAACGTATCTGATGCCGCACAATTCTACCGAGCCGAAGAGAGGAGCACTACGGAGAAGCTCTTCTGGTCGCAGTATCTGGCGCCAGAGTATCCAATGCCCTTTGCTGATCAACTGAAGCAGCTGATCGAACTGCATAGGGCAGCCGAACTAGCCATGAAGGATTTAATTATCCGGCTATGGCCCGCCGAGGCGATTCCTAGCAGCTACTTCGGGCTCATGAAGCGGCTCGTAAGTGCCTGCCCTCGACTTGAAGTCGTGAAGCGGTCGGTCTGTATGGAAGGTGCGCGAATGGCCTTCGCCCGCACGAAGGTGCACTGGGCAAAGATGGATGCCGAGAAGCTGATGACCGAAGGCCCGCCTGCGGGGAAGGAGCACCGCAAGCCCGAGTTATATTATGATAGTGTCCTGAAAGGGTCCCGCCTTGTAGCGGAGCAATGTGGCAAGGATATTATATTCCCATGAATACATTCATGCTATCCCATGTAGTGTTGAACAAGGTCATTTAAATGATATAATGCCTGTTATTTGAGAATTTTACCTCCTGTGCGGCCGTTTTATATATTAAACCTGAGAGTTGGCGATCGTTCGGCCGCCCTTTACGTAGGAAGTACGGGGGTGTTCGGGATAAACCTGAGCACTCTTTACCCTAGTTTTGGGTCCTTGAAGGAGGTGTTCAGCGCAACGAACCAGGCAATCAGACTATAAAGGCTTTATCACTCTCACTTAGCCATAGGAGTTTGACAAAAGAAAGGTAGGCGCAGCCCCTGGTGTTCGGAAGACCGCACTAGGGGCTCTATAAGCACCTGATCGGAAGCCGATCCGTCGCATGGTGCATTAGTTATCGCATAATGCGGAAGAAATCCTTAAAGATTTTGTAACCTCTCGAACAGCTGACCAGCTCTCGCCGTATCATGACAGTCAGTTTTCGGCTTTCTCTACTGAGGCGCTCGTCCGGAAGAACCGGGACACAATCGCAGTAGTTCTCCCTTTACTACCCTAGCCGATATAGAGGAACGTAGGGTAGCAAGCACAGGAGCCGGGCAACCCAACTATTGACCCAAGACATGATTCGGAGCCGATGCATATAATGCTATAAGTTTGGGGTGCCGAACGACCGTGAAGGTATTCGAACTTTGTTGCCGTATTATGGGTACAACGAGGCCCCTGGCATATTAAGGTGTATCGTAGTGTACAAATGCCCTTTGACAAAGAATATCAGTAAAAAGGAACATCAAGTAAGCATCATATGAAGCCACATGCTGTAATTGAATTAATACGTCAATGCGTATGAGTACAAATAGTGTGATAAAAGGAAATATGACTTTAGAACCTACTGAGAGACCAGGGGAGGGAAGCTGTGTGCAGATCCGGATAATAATCGGATGGTCGTCAAGGGGAATATCTAAGGATTCCCTTACGCGTTCGAGCTGGTTCCCTCCTTGGTATGTTCGTCCCCTCATGGGTCTGGTCGCCATGTCGCCAGTGATGGCCTACACAAAAGTGGACCTGCAAAGAAAGTGCAAAAAATGTTTGTGTGCCACGGAACGGTTAAGCCGCATTGTGTGGCCTAACCTGGTTTTGCCTCTGCCTACCGCCTGAGTGATTAATTGAGCTCTCGACGAGCTGGGCTATCCTGCCGCGGAGTAGTTTGGACTCTTTTGACTTTGTATGGGAACCTGGCTGTCGAATGAAGGTTCGATTGAAAAATGCTAGTCTGCGCTTCTACTATTAAAGCGGCGGTGTTCTCTTTAGTGCAGGGGAGTGTTTGGCTTTGCCATTAACTGTTATGACGCCGCGTGGACTGGGCATTTTGAGCTTAAGATAAGCATAATGTGGCACCGCGTTGAATTGAGCGAACGCGGTTCATCCAAGCAGTGCATGATAGCTGCTGCGAAAAGGGACAATATCAAAGATTAACTCTTCGTTATGCTAGTTATCCAGTGGTCCGGAGACTACTTCTAGAGTGACGGAGCCTGTACAGCGGGCCTCCACGCCTGGTATCACACCTTTAAAGGTGGTTTTAGTGGGTTTGATTTCTGAAGGATCGATACCCATCTTGCACACTGTGTCCTGATAAAGCAGGTTCAGACTGCCGCCTCCATCCATAAGGACTCGTGTGAGGTGGAATCCGTCGATTACTGGGTCAAGGACTAATGCAGCTGAGTCGCCTGACGGATATTGGCCGGACGATCCTTGTTGTCAAAGGTGATCTGGCCGGACGACCATAGGTTATATTTTGGGGCGACTGGCTCCGTTGCGTCGGCATCACTAAGTGTGCGCCTCCGCTCCCGCTTGGGAATATGGGTGGCGTTTATCATGTTCACCGTTTTGATTTGCGGGGGAAACTTCTTCTGCCCTCCTGTGTTCGGTGGCCGGGGCTCCTCCTTGTCGTCATTGCTTTGAGACCCCTTCTCCTTGTTTTCGGCACCTGACCTACCGACTTGTTTGAAGACCCATCATTCTCTATTGGTGTGATTGTCTAGCGTTCCTGGGGTGCCATGAATTTGGCATGGACGGTCGAGTATACGGTCCAGACTGGAAGTGCCCGGGCTGTTTCTTTTGAATTGTTTCTTCCTTTGACCGGTATTAGAGCCACTGAATCCGGCATTGACGGTCGTGTCTTCGTCGTTGTTGCCATCATTATGACGCTTGTGTTTGCTGCGTTGGGGCTTGCCGTTGTTATCTCTTGGTTGAGAAGTCCCAGGCATGCTTGAGACGATGTTGCTATGAGCTAGCCAGCTGTCCTCACCCGCACAGAAGCGGGTCATGAGTGTCGTAAGGGCCGCCATGGATTTCGGCTTCTCTTGGCCAAGGTGCCGGGCAAGCCACTCGTCACGGATGTTGTGCTTAAAGGCCACTAGGGCTTCGGCATCCGGACAATAGACAATTTGGTTCTTTTTAGTTAGCAACCGAGTCCAAAATTTCCTCGCTGACTCTCCGGGCTGTTGGGTTATATGACTTAAGTCATCAGCGTCTGGTGATCGCACATAAGTGCCCTGGAAGTTGTCAAGGAACGCGTCTTCCAGGCTCTCCCAACTGCCAATGGAGATAGCCGGCAGACTGTTCAGCCAATGCCGAGCTGGTCCCTTGAGTTTTAGTGGGAGGTACTTGATAGCATGTAAATCATCACCGCGGGCCATGTGAATGAGGAGAAGGAAATCTTCGATCCATACCGCGGGGGTCTGTTGTTCCATCATATGGTTCGATGTTCATGGGTTTAAATCCTTCTGGGAACTCATGCTCCATTACTTCGTTAGTGAAGCATAGTGGGTGTGCGGCGCCTCTATGCCGGGCTACATCGCGACGCAGTTCGGATGAGACTGGTCTGCTGTATTCGGCCTGGTCGGATTTTTATTTAGTATATCCGGCATGGTGGTCATTGTCATGCATTGGGGCGCGCCCCCGCGATCCGTAGATCGATCTTGATTGTCCTGCTTTGCTTTTCAGTTTGTCTCGCAGGTCGTGCGTGTAGCCCCAGGCCTTCGTGTTTTTATTTGAATGGCGACGGGGTGCGGGCTGGTGTTCGGGTTGATACGCCGCTTTATCTCGGCCACGAGGTGGCCGGTTAGCCGCATCTTGCGCTGGTAGTATAGGCTCTAGTGCCTAATCCTCGAATTGGGGTAGCAACCTGCGCCTCAGGTAGCTTTTGGTTGGGCGTTCGAGTCCGTATTCCTCGGCCGCTAGGACCTCAGTCCATCTGTCAGTTAGCAGATCTTGATTAGCTTGAAGCTATTGTTGTTTTTTTCTTCAGGCTCTTTGCAGTGGCTATAAGCCGGCGCTTGAGGCGCTCCTGCTCGACGGGATCCTCAGGCACGATAAATTCATCGTCGCCAAGGCTTACCTCATCTTCGGAGAGGGGCATGTAATTGTCGTCCTCCGAGTCTCCATACATTGCATATTCATCAGGGCTAGCTTGCCCATCCTCCCGTCCGGCCTGCTCGAAGCTTGGCTGGGCGGGATTGTTTTCGTCTTCAGCATCATCCAGAGTGCTATTGTCTCTTGTGCCAGTATCGTTGTTTTTACTATGGCGGGATTTAGAGCGGCGCTGCTGACGTCGACGCTTGGGTTGCTTCTCAAGAGGATCATCCTCCGTTGCATCCTTTTGATCCTCGCCATTGTTTTCTTTGGGTGTGTCCACCATATATATGTCATATGACGAGGTGGCTGTCCAGCGCCCTATGGGCGGTGGTTCCTGTTCTTCTCTAGCATCGTCATCTATACCATCGATGTCTTCGGAGTCGAAATCAAGCATGTCGGTTAAGTCATCGACAGTGGTTATTAAGTGGGTGGTGGGTGGGTAACAAATTCCATCATCGTCCGCTTCCCACTCGAGCCGGACATAGTTCGGCCAAGGGTCTCCTGACAAGGAGAGAGATTTTAATGAGTTTAGCACATCGCCCAAGGACGAGTGCTGAAAGATATCCGTGGAGCTAAACTCCATGATCGGTGCCCAGTCAGATCCGATGGGCACGGATGCACGCGGTTCGGAGCCTATGGCCAGAGACGAGTCCGAGGGTCCGATGACACAGACCTCCTTAGAGGTGAAATCTGTGTTCGGCTCTATCGCCGCTGAGTGTGCGGCCTCTGTGGCGGGGTCCATCCTCCCGTCCTCGGATGGCGCGATCTGCACTAGATTTAAAGCCAGGGCAGCTGCAGATGTGATCTCCTGAACACCGTCCGACGGCAGATCTAGGTCATGCTCGTCGCGACTATAGGGTGCACCTGTCATGGGCTCGAATCTGTCGAAGATCAAGTCTCCGCGGATGTCGGTAGTGTAATTCAGGCTTCCAAACCTGACCTAATGGCCAGGGGCGTAGCTATCGATCTGCTCCAAATGGCCAAGCGAGTTGGCCCGTAGTGCGAAGCCGCCGAATACGAAGATCTGTCCGGGGAGGAAAACCTCACCCTGGACCACATCGTTGTGGATGATTGAAGGAGCCAACAAGCCTTATGGTGATGACACAGTGGAACTCTCAATGAAAGCACCAATGTCGGTGTCGAAACCGGCGGATCTCGGGTAGGGGGTCCCGAACTTTGCGTCTAAGGCTAATGGTAATAGGAGGCAAGGGACACAATGTTTACCCAGGTTCGGGCCCTCTCTATGGAGGTAATACCCTACTTCCTGCTTGATTGGTCTTGATGATATGAGCATTACAAGAATTGATCTACCACGAGATCGTAGAGGCTAAACCCTAGAAGCTATCCTATGATTATGATTGTTGTTGTCCTGTGAACTAAACCCTCCGGTTTATATAGACACCGGAGGGGGCTAGGGTTACACAGATTCGGTTATAGAGAAGGAAATCTACATATCCGAATTGCCAAGCTTGCCTTCCATGCAAAGGAGAGTCCCACCCGGACACGGACGAAGTCTTCAGTCTTGTATCTTCATAGTCCAACAGTCCGGCATAAGCATATAGTCCGGCTGTCCGAGGACCCACTAATCCTAGACTCCCTCACCGGGCCCAAACAGTGTCATTAGCATCACAAGCAACCCTGACACAACACTTAGAGTCGAGAACAAAATATCATCCCTCATCCTCGAATCATTGTCTGAAGCCCTCGCTGCCAAGGAATTGACGGCACTCCGGTCCATGATTGACAGAGACGACGTCATCCCTGATAAGAGATCTAAATCCACTTCGTTCAAGCCAGCAAATGAGATCTTTAAATTTCAAGTATACCCAACGAACCCAAAAAAATAGTGTCCATTGATGCACAACATGATCCAGAGATTGAAGAATCCCTTCACAATTTCCTTAGAGAAAGGTGGGACATTTTTGCTTGGCACCCCTCGGACATGCTAGGAATCCCACAGAACCTGGCTGAGCATAGCCTCAATATAATACAAGGCTCAAAACCTGTTAAATAGGCACTCCGCTGGTTTTCCGAGCCTAAGTGTCAAGCTATGGTCAAAAAACTGGCCAAACTACTTGAGGCCGAGTTCATTTGAGATATCAAACATCCTGACTAGGTGGCCAACCTGATCATGGTGTCCAAAAAGGACGAATCCTGGCGCCTATGTGTCAATTTTAAGGACGTCAACAAGGCTTGCCTAAAGGATCCTTTCCCCTTACCATGCATCGACCAGATTGTGGAAGCCACTTCAGCGCACGACTCGTTGTGCTTCCTGGACGCCTACTCAGGGCACCACCAGATAAAGCTGAAGGAATCTGATCAAGTGGCGACGACATTCATCTCTCCTTATGGCCTGTTCTGGTTCGACACGATGCCCTTTAGACTCAAAAATTCAGTCACAACATACAAGTGCATGATTCAAAATGCCTGGAGAATCAAATTGGAAAAATTGTAGAGGCATATGTGGATGGCATGGTTGTACAAACCAAAAACATCAGCCAGCTAGTCAAAAACCTCCGCGAAACATTCTCCAACCTCCGAGCATACCATATTAAGCTCAATCTAGAGAAGTGGGTATTCGGAGTACCGGGAGGCAAGCTCCTCAGGTTTATCATCTCTCATCGAGGAATAGAGGCTAATCCCGCCAAAATCCGAGCATTGGTAGACTGGAAGTGCCTACCGAACTCAACCACGTCCAAAAGCTGGCAGGTTGCATGGCCACACTATGCAGGTTTATCTCACAACTCGGGGAAAATGTGCTACCCCTCTACAGACTACTCAAACAAACAAAAAATTTAAATGGACCAGCTAGGCTGGGGCCGCTCTAGAGGAAATCAAAATACTCCTCGCTACCAATCCTATATGGGCAACACCTGGGGCAAGCAAGCCGATGTTACTATACATCTCGACCACCAACCAAGTGGTCAACGTAGTCCTCGTGGTTGAGTGTGACATGGAAGGACATAAATTCCAGGTTCAAAGGCCAGTTTACTACGTCTCCGAAGTTCTTACCCCGTGTAAAATGAGGTACCCTCATTACCAAAAGATACCCTACACGATCTTTATGGCATCTCAGAAACTTTGACACTACTTTCAAGTGTGTTCAATCACGGTGGCATCCGAAGTACCCCCTGAATGATATAATCAACAATAGGGATGCTACAGGGCATATTTCCAAATGGGAAATCAAACTCCTCCCCTTCGAGATCACATACCGACCACGCCGAGCTACTAAATCTCTGGCATTGGCGGGTTCCATGGCAGAGTGGACAGAAGTCGAGCTCCCTATAGAGCACATTACATATTCACATTGGATGATGTATTTTGACGGCTCCAAAATGCTCGTCAGGCTAGGGGCTAGTGTAGCGCTCACATCACCAACCAGATATAATAGTCGGTACATAATACAAATCATGTACACTGACTCCAACAACGCAGCCGAATATGAGGCTCTTCTGCACGGACTACGGATAGCAGTCTTAGTGGTTGTCCGGTGTCTTGAGGTCCAAGGAGACTCCAATCTCGCCACCTATCAAGTTAACGGGGAATTCGATGCCAAAGACCCAAAGATGACAACATATAGAAATGATGTCTTATCAATCTCGGCGTGGTTCGAAGGGCTAGAGTTCCACCACATCCCATGCGACAGCAATAAGGTTGTCGATGTCCTTGCTAGATTGGGTGCTAAACATGACCCAATGCCCAAAAACACATTCCTGGAGCAGCTCTTCAAGCCATCCGTAATCTGGCAAGACGAGAACACCGATTTCAAATTAAAGGATATCAGTAAAGCTACCCCTCCGACAGAAGAAGAAGAGGAGGAAATATTAGGGGTTCAACTATCTAGGAAACATCCTCGGCTCACGAGATAATGGCAGTTATCGCACCATGGACCGTACACCTCCTCGCATATTTATTCCGCAAAGAGCTCCCCGAGGATCAAGCAGAAGCATGACAAATAATTCGAAGATCCAAGGCCTATAAAGTCTATAAAGGTGAGCTATATAAGCAAAGCATCACGGGCGTCCTCCAACGATGTATATCCAAGGAGGAAGGAAGACAGATCCTTGCGAAAATACACTCCGGCATGAGCGGCCATCATGTCGCGGCTTGGGTCTTGGTAAGCAAGGCTTTTTGAGCAGGATTCTACTAGCCAACCGCCAGAGCAGATGCCAAAAGACTACCCCAGCGCTGCGCGGGCTGTCAAGTATTCGCTAAACAAAGCCATATGCCCCAGCTCTGCGGACTATTCCGATTACTTGGTCTTTTGCGATCTGGGGGCTAGACATGGTTGGCTCTCTTCGAGGAGGGTCAAAGGAAAACAAATATCTGCTCGTCATGGTAGATAAGTTCACTAAGTGGATCGAGGCGAAACCAATAACCTCAGCCAAATCAGAGCCAGTTATCGAGTTCATCTCCAGAGTGGTGCACTGTTACGGTGTCCCTCACAGAATAATAATAGATAATGGAACTAACTTTACGGCTAAGGAAGTAAAGGTGTGGTGCGCAAAATGGGCATTAAGCTTGATTACGCATCCGTCTATCACCCCCAGTCCAACGGGCATGTTGAACACGCCAATGGTGTAATCCTTAGTGGCATCAAGCCAAGGTTCATATGTTCCCTTAAAGAGGTGGACTGTCAATGGGTAGAGGAACTAGATTCCGTACTATGGGGCTTGCGCAGTACACCCAATCGATCCACAGGCTACACTCCATTCTTCATGGTTTACGACGCTGAGGTTGTGCTCCCTTGCGATCTAATTCATGATGCACCTCGCATACGATTGTACGAGGAAAGGAAGGCCGAGCTGGATCGGCATACCGCATTGGAAGCCCTTGAGGAGGAGCGGGATGTAGCCCTAGCACGTTTTATGTTTTACCAGCAGCAGACAAGGCATTATCAAAGCTGGGTGGTTCGATCAAAGGACTTCAATGTAGGAAACCTGGTCATGCAGCTCCACCCAAAGAAGAAGAAGCATAAACTTTAAGCTAAATGGGACGGGCCATTTATAATTGACCAGGTACTAACCGAAGGTGCATATCGCATATGAGACCCCACGGACAACAGACTAGAGCCAAACCCATGGAATGCTGCACTACTTTGACATTTTTGTGGTTAATAGAAACACACTCTTACTCCATTTCACTATACATTTTGTTATATCTTCTTTTAGTTAGAATAAAGCAATTCTTGCCTTTTCAGGACTCGCCTCTCATGGTTGTTAAGCCGCTATTTTGGTAGTAATTGTTCGGTCATGCCGAAGTACTGATACGTCTCCAACGTATCTATAATTTTTGATTATTTCATGCTGTTTTATTATCAATATTGGATGTTTTATAATCATTTTATATTATTTTTTGGTACTAACCTATTGACATAGTGCCAAGTGCTAGTTGCTGTTTTCTGCATGTTTTTTACAACGCAGGGAATCAATATCAGACGGAGTCCAAATGCCACGAAACTTAACGATGATTTTTTATAGACCAAAAGGAAGAAGTTGGGCTCTGGTTGCACCTGGGGGAGTCCCGAAGAGGGGACAACCCACCAGGGCGCGCCAGGAGGACCAGGCACGCCCTTGTGGGTTGTGCCCACCTCCGGTGCCCCCCGGACCGCCTCTTTGCTCTATAAATACCCCAGTATTCTAGAAACCCTAGGGGAGTCGACGAAATATTCATCCAAATTACCGCAGAGTCCAGAACCACTAGATCCAATCTAGATACCATCACGGAGGGGTTCACCACTTCCATTGGTGCCTCTCCGATGATGCGTGAGTAGTTCTTTGTAGACCTCCGGGTCCGTAGTTAGTAGCTAGATGGCTTTCTCTCTCTCGCTGAATTCTCAATACAATGATCTCTTGGAGATCCATATGATGTAACTCTTTTTGCGGTGTGTTTGTTGGGATCCAATGAACTTCGAGTTTACGATCAGTTATATCTTTTTATATCCATGAAAGTTATTTGATTTTCTTTGATCACTTATATGCATGATCTCTTATGGCCTCATATTTCTTCTCTGATATTTGGGTTTTGTTTGGCCAACTTGATCTATTTATCTTGCAATGGGAAGAGGTGCCTGATACGTCTCCAACGTATGTATAATTTTTTATTATTCCATGCTATTATATTACCCGTTTTGGATGTTTATGGGCTTTACTATACACTTTTTTATCATTTTTGGGACAAAGAGCATTACTAGTAGAGCCCTCAAACCCTCAAACCCCTAAAAATAACTGCTTTTTTACAGTTTTCATCGAAAAAAAGACATAGATTAGAACCCCTTAACCCTTAAAGCCTCAATTTTTTTTAAAGGCCCAACCCTCAAACCCTCTCCGGCCCAATCCTCAAAAGTAAGGGTTAGGGAGCAAAACCTACCCCAACCCTCATTTGGCGGTTATCCTCACGCGGGAGGGAAAAATCCTCCCAACTCCCGCGCCCACGCCCGCGACCGCTGCTGCTAGTCGCCCCCGTCGCCGGCGGCCACCCCGTCGACCTCCCGCGTGCAACGACAATGTCGTTCATGGGGAATATTCCGTTATAAGGGTTGGGTTTGAGGGTTCTAATCTTTGCCCCTGTTTTTCAACCCGTAAAAGTGCACAAAAAGATCA
Source organism: Aegilops speltoides (assembly GCA_021437245.1). NCBI lineage: Eukaryota > Viridiplantae > Streptophyta > Magnoliopsida > Poales > Poaceae > Aegilops > Aegilops speltoides. The sequence continues at coordinate 140,234,964 of CM038142.1, read as the reverse complement.
TTTTTGGACCCTTAAAACGCTAGTGAGGGTTTGAGGGTTTGAGGGTTCTACTAGTAATGCTCTAACCTACTAACTGGAGGCCCAGACCAAATTGCTGTTTTTTTTGCCTATTTCAGTGTTTCGAAGAAAAGGAATATCAAACGGAGTCCAAACGGAATGAAACCTTCGGAAGCGATCTTTTTGGAACAAACGCAATCCAGGAGACTTGGAGTGGATGTCAAGAAGCAGCTGAGGCGACCACGAGGGTCCAGGGCGCGCCCCCACCCTCGTGGTCCCCTCTTGGCTCCCCTGACCGACCTCCTTCGCCTATATATACTTACATACCCTGGAAACATTAAGGAGCACCACGAAACGCTATTTCCACCGCAACCTTTTGTACCCGTGAGATCCCATCTTGGAGCCTTTTCTGGTGCTCCGCCGGAGGGGGAATCGATCATGGAGGGCTTCTACATCAACACTATAGCCTCTTCGACGAGTTGTGAGTAGTTTACCATAGACCTTCGGGTCCATAGTTATTAGCTAGATGGCTTCTTCTCTCTCTTTGAATCTCAATACAATGTTCTCCTCAATCTTCTTGGAGATCTATTGGATGTAACTCTTTTGCGGTGTGTTTGTCGAGATCCGATGAATTGTGGGTTTATGATCAAGTTTATCTATGAGAAATATTTGAATCTCCTCTGAATTCTTTTATGTATGATTGGTTATCTTTGCAAATCTCTTTGAATTATCAGTTTGGTTGGCCTACTAGATTGATCTTTCTTGCAATGGGAATAGTGCTTAGCTTTGGGTTCAATCTTGCGGTGTCCTTTCCCAGTGACAGCAGGGGCAGCAAGACACGTATTGTATTGTTGCCATCGAGGATAAAAAGATGGGGTTTATATCATATTGCTTGAGTTTATCCCTCTACATCATGTCATCTTGCCTAATGTGTTACTCCGTTTTTATGAACTTAATACTCTAGATGCATGCTGGATAGCGGTCGATGTGTGGAGTAATAGTAGTAGATGCAGAATCGTTTTGGTCTACTTGTCGCAGACGTGATGCCTATATACATGATCATGCCTAGATAATCTCATAACTATGCACTTTTCTATCAATTGCTCGACAGTAATTTGTTTACCCACCGTAATACTTATGCTATCTTGAGAGAAGCCACTAGTGAAACCTATGGCCCTCGGGTCTATTTTCCATCATATAAGTTTCCGATCTACTTTGTTTTGCATCTTTACTTTCCAATCTATATCATAAAAATACCAAAAATATTTATCTTATCTTTTTATCTCTATCAGATCTCACTTTCGCAAGTGGCCATGAAGGGATTGACAACCCCTTTATCGCATTGGTTGCGAGGTTCTTGTTTGTTTGTGTAGGTACGAGAGACGTGTGTGGAGCCTCCTACTGGATTGATACCTTGGTTCTCAAAACTGAGGGAAATACTTACGCTACTTTGCTGCATCACCCTTTCCTCTTCAAGGGAAAACCAACGCAGTGCTCAAGAGGTAGCAGTGCCCGATAGTGGGTTCGAACTTACGGTGCTTGATCCTAGTGACAGAAAGGGAACCGACAAGTATGTATCATCGCTACTAAGGATAAAAAGATGGGATCTATATCTACGCAACAGATAAATGGATCTTGTCTACATCATGTCAACGTTCCTATTGCATTATCCGTTTTTCCATGAACTTAATACACTAGATGCATGCTGGATAGTGGTCGATGTGTGGAGTAATAGTAGCAGATGCAGGCAGGAGTCGGTCTACTAATATTGGACGTGATGCCTATGTAATGATCATTGCCTGGATATCGTCATAATTATTTGAAGTTCTATCAATTGCCCAACAGTAATTTGTTTACCCACCGTTTGCTATCTTTCTCGAGAGAAGCCACTAGTGAAACCTACAGCCCTCGGGTCTTCTTTCTCATATATTTGCCTTGCGATCTACCTTTACCTTGCATTTATTTTTAGATCTATTAAACCAAAAATACAAAAATACCTTGCTGCAATTTATTCTTATTTATTTTATTTGGCGTTCGATCTATCAATCTACGACAAATTTACCTCACGCCCTTTGCCTATCTTGAGGCGCCGTACCCCGAAAGGGATTGACAACCCCTTTAATACGTTGGGTTGCGGGGTATTGTTATTTGCGTGCAGGGGCTGTTTACGTTGTGTTGCTTGGTTCTCCTACTGATTCGATAACCTTGGTTTCATATCTGAGGGAAATACCTACTGCCGATGTGCTGCATCATCCCTTCCTCTTTGGGGAAATACCAATGTAACTTCAAGCGACATCAAAAGGAATTTCTGGCGCCATTGCCAGGGAGGATCTTGAACATAACCAGGTTCCAAATCACAAATCTCATCTCCTTGCAATTTACATTTTTTGCCACTTGCCTCTCATTTTCGTCTCCCCCACTTCACATAAATTTGCCATTTTATTCGCCTCTCTTTTTCCGTTAGCCGTTTTCTTGTCAGATCTATCCTTTGCTTTTAATCATGAGTGATTTCGGTATGGCACCAACAGATGATGGCCTAACTCCTAAATTTGGACGTACGGGCAATCTGGATGCTAAAACTTTTATCTTGGGGAAAGGGAATGTTATGGGAAAAGAACGTATTCAAGAATTTTTCAATTGTGTTGGGAATCTATGTCTTGACGATGCTCCTATACTTAAAACTACTAGATCTTATGTGGATGCTATTTCAGCACTAGTTCTGAAACTTGAAAGTAAATTTATTCGTACCCATCCTACTTTGCAAAATTGTTTTTGAGCTCCCCAACATAGAGAATCCTAGGGCCAAAAAGTTGGCCACTCTCGTTCTTATAAATGAATTTGACTACATAATACGGGAAGCTGGGAAATCTTTGATTTTTATGGTATGAATCGTGAAAAACTTGTGATAGATGAAATTCTTTACAATATTGATTATGCACTAAGGCATTTGCTTGGGGATAATACGATCTTTGATGAGAATCTTAAAAAGAAAGTCTCCGTTCTAGATATAATCCAACAAGTTTTTAATAATGTTAATCAACACTACTCTTGGATTGTTGTGGGTAATCAAAGGGTTATGATGAAAACCAACTAAGGAATGCTTAAGTTTCCATGGATAATATGTTTTATGTTGTGTTTACAAAACCCCGTGATGAAAATACCTCTAAGAAATTAAAAAGAAAAAAGATGACAAAACTTGCTTTAAGCCTAGCTAAGGGCGTAAAACTATAGCGCTTGTTGGGAGGCAACCCAATGAATAAAATTTATTTTTGCTTTTTGCTTTCTGTTCTTGTGTGTTAATACAATTATTCTACTGGTATGATTGTGTTTTTTGTGTTTTAGTTAGTGTTTGTGCCAGTTAAAGCCTTTAGGATCTTCTGGGGTGACAGTATTTTGCTGAAAAAGACAGAAACTTTGTGCTCACGAAAATAATTTTAATTAATCACAGAAAAGAGATTTTTCCCTGTTTCATTTTGCAGAAGATTAATATACAAATTACGATGGTCATCCTGATTTTGTAGAATATTTGGAGTTTCAGAAGTATTCGAAAGTTTCAGATTACTACAGACTGTTCTGTTTTGACAGATTCTGTTTTCTTTGTGCTGTGTGCTTATTTTGATGGCTCTATGGTTTTCTTTGATGAGTTTTTTCCATAGAAAAGTTGGAATACAGTAGATATAATACAAAAACAAAATAAGAATTGGTTTGACACAACACTTATAGTAGTGGTTTGCTTTCTTTTACTAACGGATCTCACAAGGGTTTTGTTGAGTTTTGTGTGATTGAAGTTTTTAAGTTTTGGGTTATCTTATGATGGATGAAAGAAGGATAGAAGAGCCTAAGCTTGGGGATACCCCGACATCCCAAGATATTATCCAAGAATGAGCAACCAACTAAGCTTGGGGATGCTCCCGAGTGGCATCTCCTCTTTCTTCTAACGACCATCGGTATTTTACTCGAGGCTATATTTTTATTCGTCACATGATCTGTGTTTTGCTTGGAGCGTCTTGAATGATATGTGTCTTTGCTTGTTTTATTTTGTGTTCTAAGTCATCAATCCTTGCTGTACACACCTATTTGAGAGAGCCAAAATTATGTCATGACTTATTAGAATTGCTCTCTATGCTTCACTTAAATTTTTATGAGCAATGGACTTGCTCTAGTGCTTCACTTATATCTTTTTAAGCACGGTGTGCTTAGTATTTTTGAAGAAATGCTCTCTTGCTTCACTTAGATTTATTTGAGAGTTAGTAAAATTTTGAAGAAATTCTCTCTTGCTTCACTTAAATTATTTTCAAAGAAAGAAAATATGTTATGCTCATGATCTTCACTTATATTTGTTTGAGCTTATGAAAAGCAACACATGAAAATTAGTCCCAAAGTGATAGATATCCAAGAAGGATAAAGAAAGAAAAAAAGTATATGTCGTGAAGATCATTGGACAAAATAAACTTGATTCTTAGTAATAGTTTTGAGATATGATGATGTGATATGTGAGTTATGTTGATGAGTAATCGTGCTCTAGTAAGAATATTGTCGTTAAGGTTTGTGATTCCCTATGCATGCACGAAAGTCAATAATCACGCAATGAAAATTATATCCTACTTGTGGTGCATTATTTAGTGTTAATTATGCTTAATGCTTGCTTATGACATTATTCATTTCTTGGTTGGTCGCTTCTCAACCTTTTTGCTAGCCTTCATTTTGCACCAAGTATGACCTCTACTTGTGCCAGTTTTGCCACACGAGTCCAGTATATCTACCTATATGTGGTATTCTTTTGCCGTTCTAAGCAAATTTGCATGTGCCATCTCCAATTTTCAAAATAAACTTCTCTTTTGTGTGTTTGTTTTGCTCGCGGAACGGTAACGGATGGCTAATATTTTCCATGCTGGATGTGTTATTCTCACGATGAGTGTTTATTCACTTGTCGTTGCATGAGAGTAAGGCAAAGGTTTTAGGGATGCCCAGTCCCAAAATGCAAAAATGAATTTACTTTATGTTGTCAAATAATAAATTCCTTGGAAAGTGTTGGTATGGAGGGCAACCGTGGATACGGCTAGCCATGGAAAGTGAAAGTATGGTGGAAAAAGGAATAAACTTTATTTTCTGTTTGGGAACCGCCTATGATATATCTAGCATGGAAAGTGTTGGGAACTCGGAGTCATTTTCGTTAGTGGGATGGATACACCTCCCAAAATGTTTTTATCTCTAATTTTTCGCTTTGAGCTCTGACACCTCTACAAATCCCTACTTCCCTCTGCAAAGGGCCTTTCTTTTACTTTATGCAATTTTTATTTTATAAATTGAGTCTCCATCCTCTCTTATAAAAGCACCAACTAGGAGGCAATATGATCGTACTTAAGTATTGGGTGTAGCTAATATTTGAGTGTGTTTCATGAATGGATCAATGTTTGAGCATGATGGGCTAGGGGTAACTTGTTTTAGCATTGATATTTTGAAAGGCATGGTTGCTTGTTGATATGCTTGAGTATCTAAATTATTATGTCAAAACTAGACTATTGCTTTGAATCACATAAAAGTCCAAATGTCCATGCTATAAAGAAAAGAATATGATATGACATGATAAACAACACTCCACATCAAAAATTCTGTTTTTATCACTTACCTACTCGAGGACAAGCATGAGTTAAGCTTGGGGATGCTCAGTGGCGGAGCTAGTACCCGGCGACCCAGGGCAGCTGCCCGAGCTCCTAGCCCAGCAGCACTTGATAGTGACTAATTAACCACGTCCTAATTAGCAGGGTTTGGCGTTATTTGCCCGGGCAAAAAGTTCCTAGGTGGCCGAGCCTTGCACAACGTAGAGGCCTAGGCCCATTTAATTAATAAATTTATGGAGTACGTTGTAGGCCTAGCCCAATGCTCGTGGCTCTACGCCCGCACGTATGCGCGTAAAGGTTTAGTAAAATCGCCAGGGGTTAGCGAAACCCTTGATGCCTTCTCGCCTCCTGCTCCTCCCGCCGCGATCGACCGCGACGGTTCAGTTCGTTCGACAGCAGCGCTGGAGCGGCAGATCGCCGGGCAATCCACGGAAGGACGGCAATCCACGGCGCCTCCTCCTAGCAGTTTGTGGCTTGTCTTCCAAATTCTAATTAGGAGAGGAATTGAGGTGAGTTTAGGGCTTAGTCTTGTGCAGTTGCAGGCACACGCATGAGTAATTTGGGGATTCTAATTTCGGCATTTAATTTGCAGCGACATGTGTAATTAAAGATTCTATCACCCCGACCAGGTTGATTGAAGGTATATCGATATCCACTTGGCACAGGTATTGTCACTTTTGTTGTCGACACATCTAACCTGACCATTGTTAGTTAGTTCATTCAATTCCAAATCATCCAACTTTAACCTTATGTTATTAATTTCAGATATGAGGAGGTTTTTGGTTCCTAGAGCAAGCATTGAGAATGCAAGTGCTGTGCAGCCGGAATCAGAACAAGACCCTCCTATTCATGTTGCTAACAACAGTGAGTTTAATCTGAACGAAATTCAATCTGATCCTGCACTGAGAAAACAAATTGCTGAATATGCACCACAAATTCAGGACCAAGTTAGGAGGGCATACATACTAAAGGGTCGAACCATACCAGAATTAGAATTTTGCCGAACGGATTCAAGAGCATTTTCTAAGTCATGGTATGAAAAGTATAACTGGATAGAATATAGCGAGTCCGAGGATGCAGCTTTTTGTTTCTATTGTTTCTTGTTCAAGCAACCTGGAAGGGCTGAACACTTTGGGTTTGAAGTCTTCACCAAAACAGGTTTTAGGGACTGGAAACATGCATATAGAGCCTTACCTGAGCATGTAGGTGGTCTGAATAGTGGTCACAACAATTGTGTTTGGCATTATGATGATTTCAAAATCAAAGACAAAGTGTGTCAACCAAGTTCGCTCGTGGAACTGTGGAATCTCACAGATTATATAAGATTCGCTGACTTCTTCTCTAGAGTGTGTAAGGTATCTCATAGCACAAGGTTTGTCATTCCGTGGCCATGATGAATCTACTACTTCATTGAACAAGGGAAACTTTCTAGAGATGATAGATTGGTTAAAGGATAGCAATGAAGAAGTAAGAGATGCTTTTAATCGTGGTGGAGAAAACGCAAGATGACTTCCGTGAAATACAAAAGGACCTTGCAAGGTGTTCTTGAGAAGAAGTCACCAAGTGATTATGGGGAGCTTGGTGATAAAAAGTTCTCTGTTCTTATTGATGAGTCACGCGATATATCGGTGAAAGAACAAATGGCGATAATGTTGAGGTTAGTAACTATCTTTTATTTTTGGGGTTCTTTATTTACTTCAATTCTTCGCTCATCCATGATTTATCTATTCATTCTAATTTTTGTAGGTATGTGAATGAAGGGAAGGTTGTGGAACGATTTCTATGTCGCACCACATCAAAGATACTACATCCGAAGTCAATGGGTTAGCTCTTGTAAAGCTTCTTGATCATTAGAAATTATCAATTTCAAGGCTATGAGGGCAAGGATATGACGGTGCTTCAAACATGAGAGGTGAATTTAACGATTTGCAAAGAAAAATTCTCGTTAAAACCCTCATGCTTTCTACGCCCATTGCTTTGCCCATAGATTACAGCTTGGTTGTGGTTGCCGTTGCTAGTTCTTCTTGCTCATATATTCATGATTTTTTGAGTACATATCGTTGATTGTGACTACAACAACTTCATCTTGCAAGAAGATGGAAGTGTTGGTGGAAGAATCTCACAATGATATTTTGGAAAGGCTTGAGAGGGGTGAGATATCTACAGGAAGAGGCTTGAATCAACAAACTAGTCTTGCTAGACCTGGAGATACTAGATGGGGTTCACATCATAAAACTTTGCTTCGCTTGGACCAAATGTGGGCCTCTGTAATAAAAGTTCTTAGCACGGTTGACACAAATGGGCGTAATCCGAGCCATGCTGCGGGTTGCATAGAAAAAATGGAGTGCTTCAAATTTGCTCTCGTGTTGAAGTTTATGCTAAAGTTGTTTGGTATAACAAATGAGCTCTCACAACTTTTGCAAAGAAGGGATACAAATATTGTGCTTGCCTTGGAATTAATTCATGATGTTAAACTCCGGTTGGCTACCATGAGAGATAGTGGTTGGGAGAGTATTTTGATGAGGTCAAACAATTCTGCAATTCCAAAGGTATTCCAAAGCCAAATATGGATGATGAAATACCGGTTCGAGGTCGCCGAGGCTAGAGGAAGGACTATCACTAATCTTCATTATTACAGGCTGAGATTTTCTATGTCGTTATTGACAAAATATGTGTTGAGATGAATCATCGCCCGATGACTCAAACCAAGAGGTAATTACATGTTTCTCGTGTCTTGATCCCAAGAATTCTTTCTCCAAGTTTGATGTACAGAAGCTTTCTCGGCTAGCTGAAATATATAGTGCCGATTTCTCAAATAGTGATCGTGCGATATTGAGGGACCAACTTGAGACTTTTGTTCTTCATTTGAGAAATCATGCTGCATTTTCTACTTGCAAAGATGTTGAAAGTTTAGCTACAAAAATGGTTGAAACAGAGAAACATTTGGTCTTTCCATTGGTTTACAAGCTCATTGAGTTAGCTTTGCTACTGCCGGTGTCCATGGCATCTGTTGAGAGAGTTTTCTCGGCAATGAAAATTATCAAGTCTAAATCAAGCAAAGACGACCAATGATGATTGGTTTAATCACTTGATGATATGCTACACTGAACGTGAAATATTTAAATCACTCGACGATGAAGTTATCACTCGAAGGTTTCAGGCCATGAAGGCTCGAAAAGGGATTTTACCGAGGCATCATTAGTTGGTATGTTTCATTTCCCATGTGAATACGTTTTTACAACTCCACTATAGACTACTAATTCTTACATTTTCCAATTGCAGGGTCTCTTTTTGGGTGCTTGATCGGACATTTGGATATCAAGTATTGTTTCGTGAGTACTATCATTTATTGAGATATTAGTTGTCGTATTTAATTTTAGTTCTTATTAAAATTATGTGTATGAACAATACAATATCGATTGTTTGACTTTGAAACTATTCCGAATTTATCAGTCTCCAGTTTAGTGCCTTATAGTTGTATAATTTGTATCCAATTATTCGGTTGCACTTAGCCGGTTCTTTTAGACAGTTTGCACTCTGCCCCGGCTCCTAATTTTTCCTGGCTCCGCCACTGGGGATGCTGATACGTCTCCAATGTATCTATAATTTTAGATTATTCCATGCTGTTTTATTACCAATCTTGGATGTTTTATAATCATTTTATAGTCATTTTTTGGTACTAACCTATTGACATAGTGCGAAGTGCTAGTTGCTGTTTTCTGCATGTTTTTTACAACACAGGAAATCAATATCAGACAAAGTCCAAATGCCACGAGACTTTACGATGATTTTTTTGGACCAAAAGGAAGAAGTTGGGCCCTGGTTGCACCTGGGGGGAGTCTCGAGGAGGGGACAACTCACCAGGGCATGCCAGGAGGCCCAGGCGTGCCCTGGTGGGTTGTGCCCACCTCGGGTGCCCCCCGGACCGCCTCTTTGCTCTATAAATACCCCAATATTCCAGAAACCCTAGGGGAATCAACGAAATATTCATCCAGCCGCCGCAGAGTCCAGAACCACCAGATCCAATCTAGACACCATCGCGGAGGGGTTCACCACTTCCATTGGTGCCTCTCTGATGATGCGTGAGTAGTTCTTTGTAGACCTTCGGGGTCCGTAGTTAGTAGCTAGATGGCTTTCTATCTCTCGTTTAATTCTCAATACAATGGTCTCTTGTAGATCCATATGATGCAACTCTTTTTGCGGTGTGTTTGTTGGGATCCGATGAACTTCGAGTTTATGATCAGTTATATCTTTTTATATCCATGAAGTTATTTGAGTTTCTTTGATCTCTTATATGCATGATCTCTTATAGCCTCATATTTCTTCTCTGATATTTGGGTTTTGTTTGGCCAACTTGATCTATTTATCTTGCAATGGGAAGAGGTGCCCGGTAGTGGGTTCGATCTTACGGTGCTTGATCCCGGTGACAGAAAGGGAGCCGACACGTATGTATCTTTGCTACTAAGGATAAAATGATGGGATCTATATCTACGCAATAGATAAACGGATCTTGTCTACATCATATCATTGTTCTTATTGCATTACTCCGTTTTTCCATGAACTTAATACACTAGATGCATGCTGGATAGCGGTCGATGTGCGGAGTAATTGTAGTAGATGCAGGCAGGAGTCGGTCTACTAATCTTGGACATGATGCCTATGTAATGATCATTTACTGGATATCGTCATAATTATTTGAAGTTCTATCAATTACCCAACAGTAATTTGTTTACCCACCGCTTGCTATCTTTCTTGAGAGAAGCCACTAGTGAAACCTACGACCCCCGGGTCTTCTTTCTCATATATTTGCCTTGCAATCTACTTTTTCCTTGTGTTTATTTTCAGATCTATTAAACCAAAAATACAAAAATACCTTGCTGCAATTTATTCTTATTTATTTTATTTGGCGTTCGATCTATCAATCTACTACAAATTTACCTCGCGTCCTTTGCCTATCTTGAGTCGCCGTACCCCGAAAGGGATTGACAACCCCTTTAACACGTCGGGTTGCAAGGTTTTTTTTATTTGTGTGCAGGGACTGTTTACATTGTGTTTCTTGGTTCTCCTACTGGTTCAATAACCTTGGTTTCATATCTGAGGGATATACCTACCGCCGCTGTGCTGCATCATCCCTCCCTCTTTGGGGAAATACCGACGTAGCTTCAAGCGATATCAAGTACATATAGTCACTTCGGATGCATCCTTGAATGTGTGACTTACGCCGCTCCAGGGGCTTTACTTAATAAAGTCCACAAGTGATGTGCCGAGCATCCACATATATATTATGTATGCCACCTTCCAATTCAATCGTTCTAAAGCCACAATATGCATCGATTTGACTGAAGATTTGGCCAAGCTAGGTTGCTTGGCTCCTGTGCTTACCACTTAAGTTCCCAATTGTTTGTCTACGGGGTAAAGGGAGAACTGCTATGATTGTTACTTCCGGGTTATCTGGGTCAGTACCTCAGATGGGTAAAGTCGCAAGCTGGCGTTCTTAAGAACATAATCGGTCAGCCACGATGGAAGTGAACATATTTGTTTCTTAAAATCCTAGACTAGGGACTTCACCCTCGAGGTCACACGTCCTCGGACATACATGGTGAACATGGCACCCTGAGAAAAAAGAACTGTTAGAGGAACTATTTTTCTCAGAAGCCGTTTCTTACATTATATTGTGATATAACATAACTCTCTGCTTCATTCTTGTTTTTTGAACCGCATGGCCGAATCGTCTTGTTCTCTAAAGAACCTAGCCCGGGTACTCGACCTAGGAGTAGGGAACACTCCTCGGCCACTGGACGAGGAGGTTGAAGCCAATGGCTGGTTAACAAAGCTTGAACAGCAGATTCGAGCTCAATGATGTAAAGTACTTTGATACATATAACCATTAAACATAAATGTCCTTACATTTTATCAAGCCCTTCTATCAAGATTTAAGGGCATAGTCTTGCTACTAGAGCCGAGCAACTGGCATTACATTCTCATAGACTAGGCGCACAAGCACTTCATTCCGTCCGCCCCTGTGGGGCCAACTTCAGCAAAATGTTTTGTGTCCTTGCTGGTGAAACAGGTTTTGATCATTGCCCATGCCTCTTGCACTCCCTCTTGACTGGCTGGTATCTTCCACGCCTGTAACCGGCGCCATGCCCCGTTTAGGCAATTGTCAAGCTCGGACATTCCTTCGGGAACAAGTTCAGCAGGCCATAACGCCTTAAACACAGTTTTCATTGCTTTACGATATCTTTCATGTATCTCGGTCAATTCCATTAAGGAATCTTCAAGGAGAGAACTAGTGGTCTCTTGTGGCCGACTGTTAGAAGAACTGTATAATAAAGGGGTCAAGTTGGTAGCATGGTTCAAATAACAACTGTTTAAAGGGCAAACATGCTCACCGCCATAGCCCCATTCGTTTTCTAGTTCCTCTCCTTGGAAGAAGCCAGTTGAGCTTTTAGCCTCTCATTCTTAGGCCGGCCGCTCGTTCTCAGCCTTGAGCTTGTTGCTGTCAGCTCTACTTCGAGACAATACACGATGGTTGGCTTGTTCTTGCGACACGACATATTGCAGATCCTCTTGTCGCTCCTTATTCCTTCATCCATCGTGATCTCACCCAAAACTTGAAAACTTTAGCACACAAAACTCAATAGAAACCTTGTGAGATTCGTTATTATAATAGGCAAATCATAAACTTTAGGTACTATTATGAACCCATTCATATTTTATTCTTGCATAATATCTACAATATTCTAACTTCTCCACGACGTATACCCCCTGATATAATCCATAGCATCATTAAAACAAGCAAACTATGCAATAGAAAACAGAATCTAACTAAAACAGAACAATCTATAATGATCTGAACCACCACTTTACTTCTGTACCTCCAAAAAATCTGAATCATTAGGACAATGAGGGAAATTTGTATATCAATCATGTGTAAAAAAATTCAGAATTTATCACTTTCTAGCAAATTATGAAAATTCCAGTACTGGGCCCAAAAGTTTCTATTTTTTCATAGAATCAAGTCAAATATCAACCAATGATCCCAAGGGATTTACTTGGCACAAACACTAACTAAAACGTAGAAACACAATCATAATAGTATCATAATTGTGTCAACACTCAAAAACAGAAAGAAAAACAAGAAGATTTATGATAACTATTCAGTTGCCACCCAACATGCGCTATTGTTTTATTCCCCCTAGCAGGGCGTAAGGCATTGTTTCAAGTATTGCCATCTTTAGTTTCTAAATCCTCAATTACACATCCACGCTTAGGAGTTTAGTATACATGTTTTTAATAATCACACTCCTAGGGACAAAGTTGAGGATTTTTTTTCAGTAATGGGTTCCTTTATCAACTCAATGAAGTTGGGGCGCACACTAATCATTTTAAGATCCTCATTTCCTTTACTAGATGTGGCACCTCTATTCTTGGGAACATACATAAACTTGGGATTACTATTTGGAGAAGTCCTTTGAATAGTTTAATGGAAGAAAAAGCAAAACCCAAATTATTAATGATTTCTTCCAACTTATCAATTCTAGAAGAATTTGTTCTATTCTCTGATTAATTATCGGTTCCTTATCTTTTAGCATCTTCAATGTAGTTCCTACCTTTGAGCCAAATTGAGTTACTTGATTATGAGTATTCTTATCTAGATTTTCAGTATGTTCTATGGTAGGTATTTTATTTTCAATAGCTTCCAATATTTGCATAACATGTTCCAAAGTTAATATCGTTTCATTAATAGTAATAGGTGGTGATCCCAGTAAATTTCCCATGGCATTGAAAGCATCCATAGGGTGACTACTCAAGAAATTCCCTCCAGTAATAGTGTCGAGGCACAAATCTATACCAAGTAGTAACACCCGCATAAAAATTGTGAAGAAGAACGGCAGTGGATTGCTTATGGTGGATGTATTTTGGGCATCGCAAATCCTATGCCAAGCATCTTTTAAACTTTCTGAAAGGATCGATATGGTTGACTAGAGGGGGGGGGGGGTGAATAGGCAACTAACAATTTTTAACTTTTCTTTCCAAAATTAAACTTTGCATCAAAGTAGGTTGTCTAGATATGAAACTAGGTGAACAACCTATATGATGCGGCAACAACAAGCACACAAGCAAGTAATGGAAACAACACAAGTAAGCTTGCAAAAGTAAAGGCACGAGATAACCAAGAGTGGAGCCGGTGGAGACGAGGATGTGTTACCGAAGTTCCTTCCTTTTGAGGGGAAGTACGTCTCCGTTGGAGCGGTGTAAAGGCACAATGCTCCCCAAGAAGCCACTAGGGCCACCGTATTCTCCTAACGCCCTCACACAGTGCGAGATGTCGTGATTCCACTATTGGTGCCCTTGAAGGCGGCGACCGAACCTTTACAAACAAGGTTGGGGCAATCTCCACAACAATTGGAGGCTCCCAACAACACCACGAAGCTTCACCACAATATAGTATGGCTTCGAGGTGACCTCAACCGTCTAGGGTGCTCAAACACCCATGAGTAACAAGATCCTCTAAGGATAAGTGGGGGGAATCAAATCTCTCTTGCTGGAAGTGTAGATCAGGGCCTTGTCACCCACTCGCGAGCAAATAAAACAAGTTTGATTGGCTAGGGAGAGAGATCGGGCGAAAATGGAGCTTGGAGCAACAATGGAGCTTAGAGGTGGAAGAGGTAGTCAACTAGAGGTAGGAGACGCCCCTTTTATAGTCATGGAAGAAATCCAACCGTTATCCACTTAGACCAGCCTGCGACATGCGGTACTACCGCCTCGGTAGCAGTACTATCAAGCAAGGCCACACGGTACTACCGTGGGAGACCACGGTACTACCGCGGCAGCTGCAGAGACTATACCATAGGCAGAACTACCGCGAGCGTGGTACTACCGCACCCACCCGCGGTACTACCACGAGGCAGGTAAGACTAAGTCTGGAATTGGCACGGATGAATAAAAATACATCCGTGCCTACTTCCGCTGTCAAAGAGACAATGCAAACATCCGTCACGGTACTCATCGTCCATTGTATGGTACTATTGTGGGTGCGGATGTAAAAATTACATCCGCCCTGCTATCGCGTGAAGCCATGGCACTAGGCCAGGGAACCACGGTACAACAGCTCGGAGGGAGCGGTACTACCGTGGGCACCAGCGGTACTGCCGCCCTAGACGTGCGGTACTACCGTGTGGGCGCGGATGTAAACAATTACATCCACGCCTACTACCACGATGCAGCGGTACTTGGCCTAGCAGCCACGGTACTACGACTCCGAGGGAGCGGTACTACCGTGGGCTCAGCGTACTATCACAAGATGTGCACGGTATTATCACAGGTGCTCATGCGGTACTACCGCCTCGTGGAGCAAGACTACCGCAAGCTCAAAGAACATGAGTCCGGACATTCACATAGAGGATAGACAGGGAATGCTCCAAGGTGCAAGGGAAAGGAGGAGACAATGAAGAAAACGTGTACGTGATGATTCCTCCCGAACCTTTCTGAGGCAGACCCCCTCTTAATAGTACGGCTCTCCTACGACTCAAATCCACAAAAAAGAAACGTTGAACAACGCCGTCTTCAATAGTCTTGAGGGGCACCAAATCGTCTCGTGCCTAGTGATGAAGCGTCTGAGAAACTCAAGGCACACGATTAGTCCGCAAATGCATTATCATCAATCACCAAAACACCTAAGGGATAAATATGCCCTTACAATCTCCCCCTTTTTGGTGGATTGATGACAATACAGGATTTGCACATAGATGAGATAATATTGAGCAAAGGCAAACCCCTCCTCTCTAGAATATAGATGGGCTCCCCCTAGATGTGTGCAAGCTCGATGGATGCTTTGGACTGCATAGCACCCAAACTAGGATCAACACTCCCCCTATATTTTAGAGACAAAGGCATGAAAACAAACATCTAAGCAAAGCATAGCATAAAGGTAGCACAATATATCACAAGCTCGCTAAGATAGATAGAGTGCATATGTCTTACACCATATGAAGTAAAGCAACCCAAAGCAACTGAAACAGGTTCAAACGAGAAAGCAGCAAACACACCAAACATGAACGACACACGACTCGCAAGTCCCTACACTCTCTCCCACTTTGGCATCGAGACGCCAAAAAGGCAGAGAGAACACCTACACACAAGGGGTGGCTCAAGCAAGGAACTCATCCCAACGCCCGTCGTCAGACTCCTCGGTGGAAGGGATGGACTCCTCGACGTCCTCCTTAGAATCAGTCCATATGTAGCCTTGCTTCTCCATCCACTCGGCCTCTGGAGTGATGCGATCCTTAGAACCGCCAGACACTTCCTCGCCATACAGCTGCAAGATCTTCTTGTCCCGGCGGCGACTCTCCTTAGATGCCACGTGAGTCCTGTACTGCCCCTTGGCTTGCATGCAGAAAAGAGTCTTCATCTTGTCCTTCAGCTTCTTGGCCCACGAGGGCATAGAGGAACTCTGGGAAGACCGAGCAGAACGGCCCTCAGCAACATCCTTGGCGCCGGCATCCTCCTCATCAACAGCAGCCCTAGCAGCAGTCGCGTCAGCACGAGTAGTAGTGTTGGCCCAGTTGGGCTTGACACGGAGACAAATGGGATCATGTCGAATCCAGTCAGGAGCAAGGAACTCATCACCAGGGAACATCTTCTCCCAAGTCTTCGGGATCAGCAGAAACAGATAGGGCCCATAGATAGGCACCTTGCGGTTGAACACCGCAAACCGAAGCTCACACCACATGATGTGGGAGACATCAAGTGGCTGAGTCTGAGACAGACGAGCCTCCTCGCAGATGAGCATCATATCCACCATATAGGCATGAACCTTGTCCTTGTCACGAATGCGAGGGAACAAGGAGTTGCGGAAGATGCGATACATGATATCCAGAATAGAGTTGAGCACCAACCCCGTCTTCCCATTGGCGAGCACCTTCTAAACAAAGTATGGCGCAATCTTGTCCTTGTTGGCTGACTCAGAATTTGCATGGGGGCGAACACCCACGGGAGTGTTGAGCCCGTCATCAGGAACCTGGAGCAAATCCATGAACTCCTTCCAGGTAGCAGTCAGCTTACGGCCATTGGTCATCCAGGTCATCCTCCGCTCCTCATCAGGGTGAAAGTATACCGAGTCAAAGAACTGACAGATAAGCTCAGGGTCATAGTCAAGGTGAAAGGATATCACATGCACAATACCAAACTGCTCCACCAAGTCCAGAGCTTCTCCAAAGTACTCACGAAACTTGTCCTTCCTCATGTGATGCATTTCAGTCCATTTCACATCCACGTAGGTATTCTGCTTGTTCTTGATGACATCCAGATAAATGAGAGTCTGTTGCTTGTTCCAAAACAGCTCACAACCTCTGACAAAAGAACGAGGGTTCACATACGGGGGGGAGTTGCCTGAGACGGACGTACTCAGATTTGGATATCTCGTCCATGCCCTTAGCGGGCTCCTTGTTCTCGCTAGCTGATGTCTTGACATGGCGCTTGGGGGCAGTGGAGCCCTCTGGTGCTTCACCTGGGTTGCGCAGACGCTTGGAGCCAGTATCATGACTGGGATTGGAATGGCGAGAGCCACCACCTGAGACACAAACGCAAAACACCCACAAAACACAAAGAGGATCAATGCAAAGACCACATCAAAGCACAGGAAACACATAGAAAGTATACGTGAAAGTTGCCATGAGATAGATGTGAGCCACGGTAGTACTGCCAGAGCCTGCGGTACTAAAATTTTAGTACCGCTCCAAGTCGTGGTAGTACCGTGCAAGGTCACGGTAGTACCATGGTGGGAGCGGTAGTAAAGTTTTAGTGCCGCAGTGAGCGCGGTAGTACCGCGCAAGACGGGTGGTAGTACCACGCCAGTCGGGCGGTAGTACCGTGCTGCGTCAGATCCAAACGACAGTTCGAATCTGAAAAGAACCGCGAAACCACGGCGGCGCTACGGTGATCAAATCTAGCACAGGACAAAAATACAAGTATAATTCCTACGCAAAGCTACTCTCCTTCATCCTACTCTTGCATAGATTTAGCCTAAGAATCTCTAGAACACACAAGTCTCCCCCAAAAACCTAGAGGCAAAGAACACAAAAAAAACGAGAAGGAGTTGGGGAAAGACCTTGGTCCATAGCAAGAGCACATGTTGGGGAACGAGCCCACCGGACGGAATCACGGGAGGGCAGCCGAAGGCGGAGATCCGGCGACGAACGCCTGCTCCGTTCTTGAGCGTGGGAAAGAGAGAGAGAGACGATGTGGGGGGAACTACGAATGGGTATGGGGGAGTTAGAACTCCCCCTGCCCGTCCTTATCCCCACGCGTCCAGGACGCCGCGGTAGTACCGCATATTATCGCGGTAGTACCGCTCGGGCGGAAGTACCGCACCGAAGCGGTAGTACCGCTCACCCAGGCGGCAGTAAAAAATTATTGCCGCGTGGGGGCGGTAGTACCATGCTCCACACACGTGGTAGTACCGTAGCTGGCTGCGGTAGTACCGTGAGCTCAAGACAAAGCAGGTTTCAACACAAGAAGAAGGTCTTTGCAAGGAAACTTTTCACACAAAGGACACCACAAGAACACGCACAATCCAAAGGCAGAAAGACAACAAGAAAACACCAAGTGACACAACCTCTCAAAAAGGAGAGGGCGGTGGCCGGAGCCACCTATGTTTGAGTTAGTTGGTATGACACCGCGAAGAATTATCCTTGGGCCCATGACCAAAACTCGTCTTTGAAGCACAAGTACCATCAAAAAAGGCTACTGTGAAAGAGTTGATATATTTATGCATAATGGGGGGAGGGAGAGTTCATTGAGAGAACAACACTCCCCCTATGTCCATGCCTACACCTAAACTAGACAATAAGTTGAGTGTGGTTGGGGGTGCAAGGGTTCAAGTCACATTGCTCGAATCAATGATATTTAGCTCATGCCTTAACTCGCGAAATCTTGCTTCATCCAAGGGCTTCGTGAAAATATCTGCAAGGTTATCATGAGTGTTGACATACTTGAGCTCGATCTCCCCTCGCCTAGTGTGATCCCAGATGAAGTGATACCGAATCTCAATATGCTTCATCTTGAAGTGTTGCACCGGGTTGAGAGAAATCTTGATGGCACTTTCATTATCATACCAAAGAGGCACTTCGTCACAAATGACACCGTACTCCTTTAATATTTGCATCATCCATAAGAGTTGTGCACAACAACTACCGGCCGCCACATATTCTGCTTCGGTGGACGAGAGAGACACACAACTTTGCTTCTTGGAAGACCAACTCACAAAAGAGCAACCAAGAAATTGGCACCCTCCGGAGGTGGACTTCCTATCCACTTTGTCTCCCGCCCAATTGGAATCCGTATATCCTTCAAGCTTGAAGTTTTCCCCTCTTGGGTGCCATAAGCCAAAGTTTGGGGTATGAGCCAAATATCGAAAGATTTGCTTGACCGCCACATAGTGACTTTCCTTCGGTACGGCTTGAAACCGTGCACACATTCCCACACTCAACATGATATCCGGTCTAGATGCACAAAGGTAAGGCAAGGGACCAATCATGGAGCGATATACCTTTTGATCCACTGCTTTACCATTGGGATCAATGTCAAGTTGGCAGTTGGTAGGCATTGGAGTAGAAGCCGGCTTAACATCACTTAGCTTGAATCTTTTTAGCATGTCTTGAGTATATTTGGCTTGGTTGATGAAGGTTCCTTCTCTTCTTTGTTTGATATCAAAACCAAGGAAGAACTTCAACTCTCCCATCGAAGACAACTTGAACTTGGAGGTCATGAGAGCGGCAAATTCCTCATTTAAAGCTTTGTTAGGGGAACCAAAGATAATATCATCAACATATAGTTGGCATACAAACAACTCCCCTTTGACCTTCTTAGTAAAAAGAGTGGGATCGATTTGCCCCACCTCAAATCCACGATCTTGTAACAACTCGGTAAGGTGGTCATACCACGCACGTGGGGCTTGTTTAAGGCCATAGAGTGCCTTATTGAGTTGATACACATGATCCGGGAAGTAGGGATCCTCGAACCCGGGGGGTTGCTTGACATAGACCAACTCATTAATAGGACCATTAAGAAAAGCACTTTTCACATCCATTTGTTGCAACTTAAAGTTGTGATGGGAAGCATAAGCAATCAACAAACGAATGGATTCAAGACAAGCAACGGGAGCAAAGGTTTCACCGTAGTCGATACCCTCGACTTGGGAGTAGCCTTGTGCTACCAATCTTGCCTTGTTGCGAATGATGTTCCCATGAGCATCTTGCTTTTTCTTGAAAATCCACTTGGTTCCAATGACGTTGTGGTTCCCCGATGGCCTTGGCACCAATCTCCATACCTTGTTGTACTCGAAGTTGTTGAGTTCTTCATGCATAGCATTGAGCCAATCCGAGTCTTCGAGCGCCTCATAGACCTTTTGGGGTTCAACACAAGAGACAAACGCGTGATGTTCACAATAGTTTGCTAATTGTCTACGAGTGCTTACCCCCTTTCTTAGGCTTCCAACCACATTCTCCATGAGATGTCCTTTGGTGGTGAGTTTGGACGCGATCTTCGCGGCACGACGCTCTAATTCCTCCTCGGATGTGGAAGGAGGAGGGTTGACTTGATCATCTTGGGTGCCGTCTTGAGCTTGTTCTCGATCTTGAGCTTGCTCATGATCTTGAACTTGCTCGAGGGGGAGAACTTGACCTTGGGCATCATTTGGAGGTTCACCATCATCTTGAGATAGATCTTGCCCTTGGTCTTGTTCACGAGGTTGAGGACCTTCACTTTGTTCTTCGGAAGCGTGTGGGTCTTGAGGAGGTGATGGCTCCACTTGAGTGGAGCATTGTCCTTCTCCTTCGGCCACAAGGGGTTCCTCAATGGGTAGAATATGACCAATACCCATTCTTCTTATGGCTTGGGGAGGAATTTCATCACCTACATCACAAGTACCACTTTGCTCCACTTGGGAGCCATTATTTTCATCAAACTCCACGTTATACGTCTCCTCAATGAGTCCGGTGGACTTGTTGAGAACACGGTAAGCATGAGAGTTTGTAGCATAACCAACAAATATGCCCTCATAAGCTCTAGCCTCAAATTTAGACAAACGAACACCTTTCTTGAGAATGAAACACTTACACCCGAACACCCGAAAGTACTTGAGATTGGGCTTGTTGCCGGTGAGTATCTCATAGGGAGTTTTGTTCAAGCCTTTGCGGAGATAGAGCCGATTGGATGCATGACATGCGGTGTTGATGGCTTCGGCCCAAAAGTTGTATGGAGACTTGAACTCCGCCACCATGGTCCTTGCCGCATCCATCAACGTCCGGTTCTTCCTCTCCGCAACACCATTTTGTTGAGGGGTATATGGAGCAGCATATTGATGCTTGATCCCCTCATCACTAAGAAACTCATCCAAGGTGTAGTTCTTGAACTCGGTGCCGTTGTCACTTCTTATTGTCAAGATCTTTGCATTATGTTAACGTTGAGCTTCATTTGCAAAGTTGATGATGGTTTGTTGAGTCTCACTCTTCCTCTTGAAGAAGTATACCCAAGTGTATCTTGAATAATCATCCACAATCACCAAGCAATACTTTCTACCTCCAAGACTATCAAATGATGGGGCCCCAAAGAGATCCATGTGAAGGAGCTCCAAGGGTCTCTTCGAGTAGATGATGGTCGTGGGAGGGTGAGCCTTCTCATGAAGCTTTCCTTCAATACAAGCACTGCAAGCACGGTCTTTGGCAAAACTTACATTTGTTAGTCCACGGACATGGTCCCCCTTGAGAAGACTTTGCAAAGATCTCATATTGACGTGGGCTAAACGGCGATGCCAAAGCCATCCCACGTCAACTTTAGCCATTAGGCATGTCGTGGTCTTAGTGGGTCGCTCCGAAAAGTTTATCACATAGAGACCATTCTCAACATGCCCAACAAAGGCTACTTTAAGAGTCTTGCTCCACAAGAGGGCCACGGTATCAATGTCAAAGAAAGTGGCAAAGCCCATGAGTGCAAGTTGACGAACGGAAAGTAAATTGTATGCAAGGGACTCAACAAGCATGACTTTCTCGATCGTTAGATCATGAGAAATGACAACCTTGCCAAGACCCAATACCTTAGAATGTGAGGCATAACCCCACTCGACATTGGTGGGCATAGATGGAATCTTTTGCACATCCACCACCAAGTCCTTGCTTCTGGTCATATGATTTGTTGCTCCACTATCGAGCAACCATGATCCCCCACCAGAAGCAAACACCTACAAGAGATCAATGCTTGGTTTTAGGTACCCATTTAATAATGGGTCCTTTGATGTTAGTAACAAGGGTCTTAGGTACCCAAATAGACCATTTAATGTACTCATAAGGAGAACCAACAAATTTAGCATAAACATGTCCATCACTAGCACGACACAACACATATGACGGGTTAAAGTCGCCGGCTTTGTTGGAGGAGATGGTTTTGCCCTTTTTGACATCAACGCCCTTCACTTTTTCTTTCTTCTCCTTAGGAGCACCCTCTCTCTCTTTCACAAAGGTTTGCTTGAGAGGAGGAGGACGATAGGTCTTGTCATTCTTCTTCTTATTCTTGGACTTGGGGGCAAACCCAATTCCCTTCTTGGCCACAACTTCCTTTCGATTACTCAAAAGGTCGTTGAGCTTCTTCTCACCTTGAATGCAAGTCACAAGGCCTTTCTCAAGTTGATCCTTCAACTTGGCATTCTCCTCCACAAGATGCACATGCTCACAACACGGGTTAGTAGCATATGCATTATCAACTAACACCATATGAGGGAAGGTGGCCTTTTCCTTGGTTAGCTTAACTTGGAGTTGAGCATGAGACTCCTTGAGGTTAGCATGAGCACCCTTCAAGACCTTGTGGGCCTTGTCAAGTATCTCAAACTCCTCCTTGAGTCTAGCATGATCAACCCCAAGCTTAGCCTTCTCGGAAGTTAGCACACGAGACACGACAAGAGCATGATCAAGATCTTTCTTTAACTTAGCATGGTCACCGTTGTGTGACTCCTCAAGAGTCAAACGATGTCCACGCTCTTCCTCAAGAGCATTAGAGAGATCCGATATATCATCGGCATAGTCACGGATATGACCTTCCATCTTAGAGATGGTTTCTTCGTGAGCCTCGATCATGTCATTGGCCTCACCAAGTTGTTCCAAGAGAGCAACAAAGTGCTTCTTGGATTTGCCCTTGAGCTTACTCATAAAAGACTCAAATTCATTCACTTCCTCATGAGACTCATCATGTTCATCAATGCAATCCTCCAATGAGGGATTAGTAATGATGGTGGTTTTGATGTTAGGGGTGACCTTGTTGGAAGCTTTAGCAATGAGACACTTGGCGGTGATGTTCTCGTTGGGTGAATCAAAGAGAGACACCCGGGGAGTGGTAGCAATGGCAACGGACGCCATGGCCATTGCTTCTCCATTTTCATCATCATCATCATCATCCTCATTGTATTCTTCTTGAACCACCAACCCACGAGTAGGAGTCTTCTTGGTGAAGTTGTTCTTGTTGGGGAAGGACTTGGCTTTGTCTTTTCGGATGAACTTGCCACCATTGTCTTCCCACTTCTCGTAAGGACAATCCGCAACGAAATGACTCACATTGCCACGGTTGAAGCAAGTTCTAACTCGTTGCTTGCCCTTGAAGCCACTTGAGTTGTTCTTGTTGAAGTTGGGTCTTGTATTCTTCTTGCTCCAAAATTGTCTTGAAGCAAGAGCCATGTGCGCATGATAATCATATTTGGTGTCTTCGGGGTTGCTCTCCTCATCTTCCTCTTCTTCCTCTTCTTCCACACTAACCTTGGCCTTCAAAGCAAGGTTGGGCTTCTTTGCCCTTTGAGAACGGAGCACCGCATTGTCGGCGGTCTTGTCCAAGATGCTCATTGCAACGAACTCGTCCAACACTTCACTTGAGGTCATGGAGTGGAAGTCCGGTCTTTGACGAATGATGGAGGACATGGCCTTGTTGTAGGGCATCATGGCCTTGAGGAACTTGCGCTTGATCCAATTGTCATCCGTGTCCTTGCTCCCATGATCTCGAAGTGAGACCACGAGTTTGGTCACTCTTCGAAAGAGCTCACGTGGTTCTTCATCTTCTTTCATTGCAAACTCATCGGCCTCATCTTGTACCACTTCATAGTTGGAGCGTTGAATGCTAGCACTTCCTCGATAGAGAGACACAACGCATTGCCATGCGTCTTTGGCCATGGCATGCGGTCGAAGATGAGGAAGATCTTTGGGAAGGATTGCATCTTGGGTTATGAAGAGAGCACTCTCATTGAATTGATTATCCACCACTTCTCTCGGGGTGAAGCTGCTTCGGTCATGTGGATAGAAACCTTCTTCAATGATTCTCCAAAGGTTAGTATTCACATGATTTAAATGACGCTTGAAGTGATACACCCAAGAATCAAAATCCTCATTTTTCACAATCTTAGGAGGAGGACCGGCATGATTTAAATGAGTAGAGGGAATCGGTCCTCCATATATTGGAGGTTCCATATGGGTAAAGATGTCGGTGCCATTTCTACCACTAGTAGAAGGACTCTTTTCACTATAAGCTTCCCCCTTGTCGGAGGTAGCATCCGTCACCTTGTTAGTGGGATCACCCACTTTCATCGGCGAGGTGGACAGTTTAAGTCCTTCAAAAAAATTAGTAAGCATGCTTTCACCTTGGTCGTCATGGAGTCTTTCAATGTGTCTAGAGCCACATTGAATTCCTCACGAGAGACCGAGGTTCCCCCATCGGCCGTAGACGAGATAGGATTCACACCAGAGTGCTCCTCCGCACCGTCTGTGGTGTCAACCATACTCTTTGGACGACAAAGTCCTTAATAAAGAGACGAGGCTCTGATACCAATTGAAAGGATCGATATGGTTGACTAGAGGGGGGGGGTGAATAGGCAACTAACAATTTTTAACTTTTCTTTACCAAATTAAACTTTGCATCAAAGTAGGTTGTCTAGATATGCAACTAGGTGAACAACCTATATGATGCGGAAACAACAAGCACACGAGCAAGTAATGGAAATAATACAAGTAAGCTTGCAAAAGTAAAGGCACGAGATAACCAAGAGTGGAGCCGGTGGAGACGAGGATGTGTTACCAAAGTTCCTTCCTTTTGGGGGGAAGTACTTCTCCATTGGAGCGGTGTGGAGGCACAATGCTCCCCAAGAAGCCACTAGGGCCACCGTATTCTCCTCACGCCCTCACACAATGCGAGATGCCATGATTCCACTATTGGTGCCCTTGAAGGCGGCGACCGAACCTTTACAAACAAGGTTGGGGCAATCTCCACAACAATTGGAGGCTCCCAACAACACCACGAAGCTTCACCACAATATAGTATGGCTTCGAGGTGACCTCAACCGTCTAGGGTGCTCAAACACCCATGAGTAACAAGATCCTCTAGGGATAAGTGGGGGGAATCAAATCTCTCTTGCTGGAAGTGTAGATCGGGGCCTTGTCACCCACTCGCGAGCAAATAAAACAAGTTTGATTGGCTAGGGAGAGATATCGGGCGAAAATGGAGCTTGGAGCAACAATGGAGCTTAGAGGTGGAAGAGGTAGTCAACTAGAGGTAGGAGACGCCCCTTTTATAGTCATGGAAGAAATCCAACACTTATCCACTTAGACCAGCCTGCGACATGCGGTACTACCGCTCCAGGGGTGCGGTACTACCGCAAGGCCACGCGGTACTACCTTGGGAGACCACAGTACTACCGCGTCAGCTGCAGAGACTATACAATAGGCAGAACTACCGCACCCACCCGCGGTACTACCGCGAGGCAGGTAAGACTAAGTCTGGTATCGACACGGATGAATAAAAATACATCCGTGCCTACTTCCATTGTCAAAGAGACAATGCAAACATCCGTCACGGTACTACCATCCACAGGGGGCGGTACTACCGTGTGGGTGCGGATGTAAAAAATTACATCCGCCCCTACTACCATGAAGCCATGGCACTAGGCCAGGGAACCACGGTACAACAGCTCGGAGGGAGCGGTACTACCGTGGGCACCAGCGGTACTACCACCCTAGACGTGCGGTACTACCGTGTGGGCGCGCATGTAAAAAATTACATCCGCGCCTACTACCGCGATGCAGCGGTACTTGGCCTAGCAGCCACGGTACTACGACTCCGAGGGAGCAGTACTACCGTGGGCTCCAGCGGTACTACGCACAAGATAAGCACGGTATTATCACAGGTGCTCATGCGGTACTACCGCTCCAGGGAGCAGTACTACCGCAAGCTCAGCAACAGTAGTCCAGACATTCACATAGATGATAGACGGGGAATGCTCCAAGGTGCAAGGGAAAGGAGGAGACAATGAAGAAAACATGTATGTGATGATTCCTCCCGAACCTTTTCGAGGCAGACCCCCTCTTAATAGTATGGCTCTCCTACGACTCAAATCCACCAAAAAGAAACATAGAACAACACCGTCTTCAATAGTCTCGAGGGGCATCGAATCGTCTCGTGCCTAGTGATGAAGCGTCTGAGAAACTCAAGGCACACGATTAGTCCGCAAATGCATTGTCATCAATCACCAAAACACCTAAGGGATAAATATGCCCTTACACTTTCTCCTCCCCTTGGTTTAAAATTAAGCACTTCATTATCAAGGGTACAAGGAACAAGTGAAGAACTAGCCATATTGGCAATGCAAGAAAGCAAACAAGAAAACTAGCAAAGCAATTATTTTTGTGCTTTTGTATTTTTGTGAGAAGTGGGGGAGATGAAAACGAGAGGTAAAGGCAAATAAAAAGTAGAGCAAGTAGATTATAGTTTGTGTGTAGGTACTTGATAGGTTTTGGTGATGTCTCCCGGGCAACGACGCTAGAAATTCTTCCTGCTACTTGTGAGATACGTTGGGATATTCCCCAAAGAGGAGGGGCGATGCAGTACAGTAGAGATAAGTATTTCCCTCAGTGTGAACCAAGGTTTATCGATCCAATAGGAGAATCACGCAAAGCCTCGTGAACATCACTTGCACACACAAAAGCAAATACTTGCACCCAACGCAGGCAAGAAGGTTGTCAATCACCTTGAACTCGTTACTTGCAAGGATAAAATCTTGTATAGGTAGACGGATAAATTGCAAAACAAAATAAAAGAAGTAAAATTGCAGCAAAGGAATTTTGTTTTTTGTAATATGATTAAAGTAGACCAGGGTCCATAATAGAGGCTTCTCCATCGAACACATAGCATATGATGGGTGAACAAATTACTGTTCAGCAATTGATAGAAAACCACATAGTTATGACGATATCCAAGGCAATGATCATGTATATGGACATCACATTCGAGACAAGTAGACCGACTCCTGCCTGCATCTACTACTATTACTGCACCAATCAACCGCTATCCAACATGCATCTATGCTATTAAATTCATGAAAAATAGAGTAACGCCTTAAGCAAGATGACATGATGTAGACAAAGTAAACCCAATCCATATGAAAAAAACCATCATTTTACCCTTGATGGCAACAATACAAATATGTGTGTTGTCCCCTTTTGTCACTGGGATATAGAGTATTGCAAGATTGAATCCATCACAAAGAACCTCTCCCACTGATGGTAAATTGGCCAGACCAAATAGATAGATCGGAGAGAAATAGAAAGCTATAACAACCATGCATACTAAAGTTCAAGAAAGACTCACTTACTTCTCATGAATATTCAGATCATAAACCCACAATTCATCGGATCCCAACAAACATGCCACAAACTAAGATTACATCTGATAGAACTCCAAGAACATGGAGGAGAACATTGTATTGAAGATCAAAGAGAGAGAAGAAGCCATCTAGCTACTAGAAATGGACCCGTAGGTCTATGGTGAACTAATCACGCATCACCAAAAGGCAGCAAGGATGATGTAGGAGCCCTCCGTGATTGATTCCCCCTCCAGTAGAGTACCAGAAAAGGCCTCCAGATGGGATCGCGGAAGAACAGAAGCTTGCGGTGGTGGAATAAGTGTTTCAGGTGGCTCCCTGTTTGTTTGGGAATATTTTTGAATTTATAGAAGTGGAATTAGGACAAACGGAGCTACATCGGTCCTAAGCTTGTGGCTCTCTCATATCTCATCTGGTCTCCTCCCGAAGCTTCTAGGGTCGCTTCTGGTCTAGGAAAAATAATCCAAATATTTTTTTTCGTTTGGACTTCATTTGATATCAATTTTTTGAAAAGCAAAAAACAAGAAAAAACAACAACTGGCACTGGGCACTAGGTTAATAGGTTAGTCCCAAAAAATGATATAAAATAACACAAAAATGCATATAAAACACCCAAGATTGATAATATAATAGCATGGAATAATCAAAAATTATAGATACGTTGGAGACTTATCAATACTTTGAGATGAATGCTGGATAACGGTCTTGGGGGGGGGAGTAATAGTAGTAGATGCAGTTGGATTAATGGTCTACTTTCACGAATGTAATGCCTATGTAATGATTATGCCATGGATGATCATCATAACTATGCTCAATTCTATCCATTGCCCAATAGTAATTTGTTTACCCACCATTGCTATGCTTTCGAGAGAGATACCACTAGTGAAACTATGGCCGCCGGGTCCATTATCCATCTATACTAAGACTCCTATAATTACTTTGTTTTCTTTATTTTATTTTATTCTCACTTTTTATTTCTTTTCCTATCACTATCATTTTTAATCTTGTAACTGGCAAGAACAAGGGGAGTGATGACCCCCTTGCATTTGTTGGGTGCAAGCAATTGTTGTGTTTGTTTGTAGGTACTCTTCACCTTGCTGGTGTGCTGTCTGCTAATGGTTCAACAAACATTGGTTATTAACTAAGGTAAATAATATCTGCTGCTATACTACTTCAGCCTTCCTGTTCACGAAAATCCAACAACTCCAGCGCGAGTAGCAGCGTCTTTTTAGATGACATTATAGCATGTTCGTGCAGCTCAAGGCCATTGCTATTGGTACCTCTAATCAAAAAAGAGATCATGCATGCTCTGGATTTGCAGCAACATTATCAACAAACTCTCGATTCACACATGCACATAACACACTTCGCATGCGGAACCCATGAAATCACTACCATGCGGTGCACCCCTTCACTATTTTTACTAGCCCATAAAAAGGTGCACGGTGAAAAGGAGTCAAGCTTTATGCTCTCCATCTCTCTCTAGCTCTTCCCATCTTCAAGCTCTAGCACCCAAAGGACAGTGTGGAAAATGCCCACTTCCCTCCTTTCTCCTTCCATCCTTGAGGTGTATATGACCGGAAAGGAATCCCTCGTGTTGTCACCACCGGGGACATCGCCGAGCTCCAGGGCGTCATGTACCTTCCAGCGCCTGAAGCTGGCCGATGTCGTTCACCGCTCACTGGAGGTTCAACGGGCGCTCCTCCGTCAAGGTTCTAGAGCCCCGCACCGGTGAGCGCGTCGTCTTCGTTTTGCATCTCCTCTGAGGTTTGGGGTTCACAATCCACCCATTTCTTCGAGGTATCCTTTATTTCTATGGCCTCCAATTTCACCATATTGCCCCAAGTTCCATTATTCATATCACCTCTTACATCACTTGTGTGGCCTTCCTTTGCATCGAGCCCCACTTTGGGCCTTGGCACAGATTGTTGTGTGTCAAGATACAAACCAATGAGGGTTAAACCACGGAGTGCGGAGCCGCCATGATTAGCAAGATCCCCAGGGCCAAACGGTTTCCCAGGAAATTCATCAAAACTATGAAGCTCTGGCAAGAGGAGTGGTCCTACATGGTCTACGTGCCACTGGGCAACCGATAGGGAGTCTCTGCCTTTTCGGCCAATCCTCTGGAGAGGTTTCATTCATGGATCCCTAAGGACCTTTCTTGGTGGATGAGGAGGAGCTGGAGGCCCTCTAGGAATGTGTGAAGTTCTTCGTCGATTAAGGCATCACCCTTATTGGACTTATCATGCTCCACCGTGGAGTCCAACCCCTTCAAGGCCGAGCTTCCCCTCCATGGAAGTTTGTCATCGTGGGCGACGAGTCCTGGGTCATTTGAGGGTTATACAAGGGGAAAGACCTTGCTACTTGTGAGTTGCGTTGGGATTTCTCCGAAGAGGAGGGGATGATGCAGTACAGTAGAGATAAGTATTTCCCTCAATTAAGAACCAAGGTTATCAATCTAGTAGGAGAACCATGCAACACCTCATCAGCAGTACCTTCACACAAAATACCAAATACTTGCACCCAACACGAACAAGGGGTTGTCATCCGTCGACGGTTATTTGCAAAGATTAATGTTTTTTGTGATTGATAGATAGATAAAACACAAAATAAATAAAGTAAATCCCAATGAGGAAATCCCAACGCAACTCAAGTAGCAGTGCACCTGTGAGGCACAAGCTCACTGGACGCGCCACCCCTGGGCTCGCCTAGTGGGCTTGTGGGTCCTACAGGTACCCAGTCACTTATCCCAGCTGCCCACTGCCTTCTTCCACCTCTAGAAAAAAATCACTAGCTTGTTCAAACCCATGTTCTTGCTCCTTTGCCTGCAATTTTCGATCTTCTTTCTTGGAACTCCGTTTCTGAAACTGTTTTGGGAGATTACTCTTCGGTATGTGACTCCTCCAGTGATCCAATTAGTTTTTGTTCTAGTGCTTTATATATTGCATTTTTTTCTGCTGTGGTGACCATGTTTTTGAGCTTGCATGTTGAATTTATATGGTCCAAAGTAGTTTTGATGCATGATATAGCCTCTAGACAGTTATGGGAGTAGTTTATATCAATTTACTTGATTTTTGTTCACTTTTATTTTGAGTCTCTAAAAATTTCAGAAATTTTTAGAAAAAGAAAATGCTCAAGTGGAGGTTGAGAGGTTCTTCAAGTCGGAGTCCTAAGGAGGCTCTGAAGCCCAAGTACTATCTTCCTCGTGTAGTTGAGGTGCGGCTGTGGGAATGGCCGTGTGACCTGTTCTTGAGGGATGCTGGAATTTTTGATGACTTTTATTATTTGGCGAACAATGCCAGTATCATCTCCTTCCTCGAAGATAAGTGTGATCACTACCTTCTCCTCGCAAATACTTTCATGCAAAATTTTCATTTTCACTCTAGGAGAGAGCCACCTACTGTTACATTTAACTTATATGATATTCCTAGAGAGATGACACTTGATGAGTTTTGTGAGGTGATGTCTACTAGACTACTTGTTCTTGTAGACTCGTGTTGGGCCTCCAAGCATAGAGTTTTGTAGGACATTATAAAATTTCCCTCAAGTGGATGACCTAAGGTTTATCGATCCGTGGGAGGTGTAGGATGAATATGGTCTCTCTCAAACAACCCTGCAACCAAATAATAAAGAGTCTCTTGTGTCCCCAACACACCAAATACAGTGGTAAATTGTATAGGTGCACTAGTTTGGCGAAGAGATGGTGATACAAGTGTGGTAATGATAGTAGATATTGATTTTCGTAATAGGAACAATAAGAAACAACAAGGTAGCAATGAACAAAAGTGAGCACAAACGGTATTGCAATGCTTGAAAATGAGGCCTAGGGTTCATACTTTCACTAGTGCAATCTCTCAACAATGCTAATATAGTTGGATCATATAACCATCCCTCAATGTGTGATAAAGAATCACTCGAAAGTTCTTATCTAGCAGAGAACATAAGACGAAATTGTTTGTATGGTACGAAACCACCTCAAAGTTATCCTTTCCGATCGATCTATCGAACTATTTCTATAAGTGTCACAAACAGCCCAAGTGTTCATACTAAAATAACACCGTATGATACACATCAACCAACTCTAATGTCACCTAGATACTACAATGTCACCACGAGTATCCATGAGTTGATTATATGATATGCATCAAACAACTTCAGATTCATAATACTCAATCCAACACAAAAGAACTTCACAGAGTGCCCCAAGATTTCTACCATAGAAACAAAGACGAAAATGTGCATCAACCCCTATGCATAGATTACCCCAATGTCACTTTAGGAATTCATGAGTTGAGTGCCAAGACATACATCAAGTGCTCTCAGATCCATAAATATTCAATCCGATAATAATGAAATCTCAAAGGTAAAACTCAATTCATTACAATAAGATAGAGAGGGGAAAATGCCATATGATCCAACTATATTAACAAAATTTGCGATACATCAAGATCGTGCCGAATCAAGAACACGAGAGAGGGAGAGAGATCAAACACATAGCTACTAGTACAAACCCTTGGGCCTGAGGGTGGACTACTCCCTCCTCATCATGGTGGCCGCCGGGATGATGAAGATGGCCTCCAGTGATGATTTCCCCCTCCGACAGGGTGCCGGAACAGGGCCTAGATTGGTTTTTTGTGGCTACAGAGGCTTGTAGTGGCGGAACTTCTCATGTAGGGTTATTTCTGGGGGTTTCCATATTTATAGGATTTTTTGACATCGGTCTCACGCTGAGATGGGCTTCGAGGGGTACACTACCCACCAGGGCGCGCCAGAGGGGGGTGGCGCACCCTGGTGCCTAGTGGCCACCTCATTCCCCTTCTGGTCCTCCCACGAAGCTTCTAGTGCCTCTTTTGTTCCAGAAAAAATCGTCAAAAATTTTCGCTGCATTTGGAGAACTTTGATTTCTGCACAAAAAACAACACCATGGTAGTTCTGTTGAAAACAACATTAGTCCGGGTTAGTTCCATTCAAATCATATCAAAACCATATAGAATTGTTATAAACATGGCATTAATACTTCGTAAATTATAGATAACACTAGTGCAGGATGTTGCTAAGGCGACACTACGATCAGAGACCCTTTGACGAAACTATGTGCGATGTATTAATCGCAAACCGTGGTGTAAAAAACCCGTCAAATAGGTGCCAAACATTTGCGATGACGGATGCATCAAACACGATTCAGATTTCAGTTCCGTGTGTGACGTAGGGCATACGGTTCAGTGCAATTAACTGTTTGCGATGAGGAGCAACAAAAGAAACTGGCAGCCAGATGAAGGTGTGTGCAATACATAGCATACAGTTCACTAGGATGAACTGTTTATGATTAGGCAACACAAAAGAAAGTTAGCCAGATCAAGGTGTGTGCGATATACGACATGCAGTTCGCTCGGATGACCTATTTTTGTTGAGACAAGAGAACATAGACGGTTCAATATAACAAGATGTGTGTGATACGCAACAAACAGGTCTGTAATCAGAAATGTGTGCGAAGACCGATAATAACACAGACGATTGTTGCTAATAAGACGTGTGTTGTGCGATGGGATTGCATACAGAACAACAACATACACACACACAGACACACACACAGACACAAACACACACACACACACACACACACACAGACACACACACACACACACACTTATAAGGACATGGTTGCATAACCAAATTAAACACCCACTTACATCAGTGGCTACTACAACCATGGCATTTGCACACACCAAAGTAAACTATTACATGCATAATTACAGGGATGAAGTCTTCAATCTTGTATCTTCATAGTCCAGGAGTCCGGCCAAAGGCTATAGTCCGGCCATCCGGACACCCCCTAATCCGGGACTCCCTCAGTAGCCCCTGAACTAGGCTTCAATGACGAGGAGTCCGGCGCGCATATTGTCTTCGGCATTGCAAGGCGGGTTCCTCCTCCGAATACTTCATAGAAGATTTTGAACACAAGGATAGTGTTCGGCTCTCCAAAATAAGTTCCACATACCACCGTAGAGAGAATAATATTTACACAAATTCAATATGCTGACGTATTCCTCGGCGTGACATCACACCGCGGCCAAGCCTTTATTCGAATCGTTTTTACTGTCCCACCTCAGCGCGTTTAGCGAGGCGGTTTCCTTGGCACGTCTTGTCAAAGCAGAGATCGTGTCCCCTTATTCCGGGATTCTCATTAATACGGGCGCGGGTAACCCAGTCGTGCCCGTTGGCACGTCTCCTCTATCGAAGGCGAGTCACGAACGGTCACGGGGAAGGCTCTTGGTATTCAACCTCTTTATAAAGAGACCAAGGCTCCACTCCTTTCTTTTAATGTCAATCAAATCCTCCCCTCGCCTCGAGTTCCGACACCCAAAGCTCCAGATTCAGGCGCTTCGGACCTTCGATGATGTCCGGCTCCGACCTGCAAGGCCGGTGGATGCCTTCCTCCGTTACGGAAGAAGATGTGCTAAAGCTAAGAGATGCCAGGTATATAACCGGTGAAATTTCGCATAGGCTGCCTGCCCAAGGGCAGGTTATTCCCACTCCCAAGCCTGGTGAAAGCGTGGTGTTCACGTCTCACTTCCTTCGGGGGCTAGGCTTCCCGACGGACCCCTTCGTGAGGGGGCTCATGTTTTATTATGGGTTGGAATTTCACGACTTGGATCCGGAGTCCATCCTCCACATCTCATCGTTCATTGTCGTATGCAAAGCCTTCCTCCGCATTACCCCTCACTTTGGATTGTGGCTCAAGACCTTCAAAGTGGAGCCGAAGATGATCAAGGGGTAGTAGGCAGAGTGCAGAGGGGCTGTTATAAGCAGGAATGCTGATGCTCCATGGCCCGAGGGCTCTTCCCAAGAGGAGCTCAGCCTATGGCAACAAGAATGGTTTTATATCACAGCTCCCAGGGGCACCAAATGGCTGGCGCCACCTGCCTTTCGCTCGGGTCCTCCACTGTGGCTGGCGTCATGGGTCAATAAAGGACTTGACAGGGGGCCGTCCAAGGACGTGCCCTTGTTGCAGGGCCGCATTCAAGACCTCCTAGAGAGAGAGAGATCACTCTAGTCGTAGTAGCGCAGGTCATGCTGATTCGTCGCACCCTGCCCTGCAAACATCGCCCCCTCCGCCTGTGGGAATTTAACCCGGAGGGACCACGAGCTCTCCAACATTTTATGGGCGCAACGCCCGTGGAGATGTATAAGCTTTTCTTCGGATCACAAGCGATGTGTCCGGACTTGACCGAGGACGCAGGTCTGAGCTGCAATCGCCCGGATACTCAAGTAAGTAGCCCTGTACCCGGACACGCTATCCCATATTTATCATGAATTTGCCCTCAAAAGAGTTGTCCCTTGAACAGGAGTGGATAGCGAAAGCAAAGTTAATCAGTGTCCGCCCCCTCCCGAGACCACACGGATCCGTGTTAACCAGATGTCGGAGGTTGCGCCTTGGAAGAAGGTGAAGGGGAACAAGGAAGCTACCGCCTCCACAAAGGAGGCTGTCAGGAAAGGAGGGATCGAGAATCCCTCCATCCAAGGGAAGAAGAGGACCGCCTCTGAAGACCCGGAGACCATGGTCTCAAAGCGGGGGAAGAAATCTTCGTCAGAGGGTCCTGCGCCGAGAGATGCCTTGGCCACATTGTGCCCCCAAGGGGATCATCCCTCCACCGAGCCGTGAGTAAAAAGGGGAGTTTTTTTAAAATAAAGGATATCCCTGCCTTATTTCTGATGAAGATAACCGAAATTTTACCTTGTAGTTCGGATCTCAGCCCTTCTCAGCAGAGCTCATCTTCGGGGGATCTTCGTCCGGAGATGATAGAGAACAAAACGCCTCCCCCTGCCGTACCGTCTTGCAAGGCGGGCGACCCTGAGGTGTCGTCATGAAGGGTTTCTCCGAGTCCGGCAGGGCCGGAAGGCAGTCGCATGTCCCCCCAAAGCCCTCCTCGTCCGGCCTTCGAAAAAGGCCATCGGACCAGTCCGGCACCACCTGGTGTATGGTCGGAGGAGCTGAAGGATCTGCTCGGGCGAGCGTCTATCTCAGAAGATCATCGTGCGTTAATGAGTACAGTGATTGAAAGGATTTCATCCGCTGAGAGCGGTTTGCACGAAGCCATCAGAAGTTTACTGACAGGTTTTGAGGTACGCAAAATGATGTACCTTCGACAGCCCGCATATAAAATGCGCCTGTAGATAGTAGCCCACGAGGCTCGGTGTGTTGTCAAAAATGACAGCGCCGAGGATCATAATCCTGTATAATATGTTGCCCTTCCTATGTAGGTGGTGAAGGGTCCGTGGCTAGCGGATCGATGAATTTGCCGAACTAAAGCGGCAACTTGACGTGGCGGATGCCGACATCGCTTGTCAATAAGCGACTTGACGAGTCGCAAGGTATGCAATTTCTCCGCGGACACCTGGTAAGGGAGCTTGATGCCCGTGCCTTACAACATGTATGCTTGATGCAGATGGTGCCGCTGCCATGGAGAACCTTCGGGCGGAGCTCGCCTGAGCCAAGGAGCAGGCCAGAAAGAGTGATGCGGCTGCGTTAAAGGCGGCCGAAGAGCTAAAAGCCGAACAGGCTGCTCACTGCCGGAGCAAGAAGGAAATGGCCGAGATGGCCGTGAAGTTGAAGAATGCTGCCGACCGCCGCAAGCTTCTTGAAAAATAAGACCGAGCGGTGCAAGAGGACCTGAAGAAGGCCACTACCAAGGCCAAGGATGCTCACTCTATGATGAGAGCTATGAAGGAGGAGCTGCGTCAGGCCGGAGATATTGCGGCTGGAAAGCCCTTTCTACTGCGGAGGAAATAAGTGGATCCTAAATATGCTCAGTTGGACCGGCTGTGGAGTGGGGAGGATGCTTATCTGGACTTGGCGGCAAGTGCCGCGGACGCGGCCGAACACTTCTGAGATCAAAAGGATCACGAAATGGAAAAGGTTTTTTGGTCGTAGTTCCATAATCCAGAGTGCCCACTTCCATTAACCGATCGCTTGGCCGAAAGGGCAGAGCTGAATAGGTTATCCGGACTTGCCATGAAGGATGTCGTGAGTCTTTTGTGGCCTAACAGGCCCATGCCGAAGAGTTATTTTGGCTTGGTGCAGCAGTTCCTTGGTGCGGTGCCGCATATCAATGCAATGAGGAGGTCGGCATGCATAGAGGGTGCGCGGATGGCTCTTGCCCGTGTCAAGACATACTGGGCGGAGATGAAGGCCACCGATGTTGCATCCCAAGATTCGGACGGAAGCCGAGTACCTGTCGAGCACTATTTTTAGGAAGTTCTGCAGGGCGCTCGTTTAATAGAGACGCAGTGCTCGAAGGATATTATGTTTGAATAACATGTATTGTTGTGAACAATGTTTCGATGAAATATAAAAGCTTTTTATACTTGTGCCTTCAAGAATTAAAATACCTCCTGTGCGGCCGTTAATGTATATGTTTATATAACCTGAAAGATGGCAGTCTTCGGCTTCAGCCCCCACGCATATAATGCGGGGGTGTTTGCAGAAAGCGCATTTTCACACTTCATCCAACGTCTTGGTCCTATAAAGGAGGTGATAGCGCGGTAAACTAGGCAACCGGACTATAATACTTTATCTCTTTCACTTAGCCATAGGAGTTTGACAGTTGGGCTACTATATAGCCCCTAGGGGCTCCGCGCTCGCCTGAATTCGGGACGCGTATGTGCCTGACCGGGAAACGGCCCTTCGTTAATGCGGAGGAATTCTAAAGATTCCGACGGGTCATCGAGTGGTTGACCAGTCTCACGCTATATCATGACAGATCGGTTTTGCTTTCATCGAGGTGCTCGCCTGGACGAACCGAGGCACAATCGCAGTAGTTCTCCTGGTGCCGCGTTAGCCGAGAGAGCGGAATGTAAGGCAGCAAAACACAGGAGCCGGGCAAACCCAACATTTGACCAAAGACATGATTCGGAGCTGATGCATATAAGGCCTAACTCGAGACGCCGAACACTCCCTAAGGTATTCGGTCTTTATGAAAATGGGCCGAACAACGCCCTTGATAATAAGCCCCTGGTGTCCAGGTACGCGCAAAATTCTGACGTGGCCCATGCCAAAACGCCAACCTCCTCCTCGGTTATAGCAAGAAACCAAGGGATGTGTATCAACAAGAGACAGTAAAAAGGTTTATGCAGGGTCCTAATCTGAAAAGAATCCTTGTCACGGGTCCCTACTGCATGTCCGCGCCTGTGTCTCCGTTGTGCCGTATCCTGGACGGGTGTAGCACGGTGTTCATCTGTAAAAGAGAGGAACTTAGTTGAAAAATATCATGCGAAAGTGTACGTTATGTTAAATAAACAAAGTACGATTCAAAAAAAAAGAATAAAATTGAGCTTTATTGTCTCTTGTTGTACGTGCGCGGAGCCCCTTGTACAGGGGTATGCGGCTAGTAAGCCCTTGTATGTTTACGCCGGACTTGTCTAGCCGTGTCCGGGGTCTGAACGACCTGTTTAGGCGCTTTGATTGGTGAAGCCGGTTTAGTGTGTGGCTGTCAAGGCAGTCACACAATCTTCCACGCTCGAGGAACACTCGGTATTTCCCTTTAAGGAGATGATGCCTCGCGGACCGGGCATTTTTAGTGTAAGGGATGCATAATGCGGTATTGCGTTAAAGCGGGCGAAAGCTTCGCATCCCAGTAGTGCTTGTTAGCTACTGGTGAATGGGGCAAGGTGGAAGGTTAACTTTTCACGGCGGAAGTTGTCGGGTGAGCCGAACACAACTTCTAGCAGTAGAGAGCCCGTACAATGGGCATATGGGCTTGGGATTACCCCTTGAAAGGAAGTGTTGCTATGGCAAATTTTGGTTGGGTCTATCCCCATTTTGCGGATTGTGTCCTAATATAGCATGTTGAGATCACTGCCGCCATCCATTAGGACTTGTGTAAATTGGAGTCCATCAATTATCGGATCTAATATCAAGGCAGTCCATCCCGCATTCTGGATACTTCTGGAGTAATCTTGATGATCAAAGGTGATTGGTTTTAACAACCAGTGGCGGGACTCCTCTGGGATAGACCGTATGGCGCGTATCTCTATGGGCGCCATTCTGTTTTCCCTTTTGTCACGTGACGTGAGTTTACTGTTTTGACTTCTTGTGGGAAATTCTTTTGTTTTCCGGTGCTTTGCTTGTGGGGTTCGTCATCGTCCTCGCTTGGTGTGTCGAGCCCCTTGTGTTCGGCGTTGAGTTTGCCAGACTGCTTGAAGACCCAACAATCTCTGTGGGTATGGTTTGCAGGCTTCCCGGGAGTACTGTGGATTTGGCATATCTTGTCCAAGATTTTGTTTAAGTTAGATAGCTCGTCCCTGTTATCCTTAAGGGGCAGCTTTTTATGATTCTGCCGTGAGCTTTTGAATCCGGCATTGACTGCCGTGCTCGTCGGGCTGTTTCCCTTGGTCCGGCGCTGGTCCTTGCTGCGTCGCGGTTTCCCGTTTCCATCCCTGACTTCGAATGTACTTGGGTCGCTGGTACTGCATCTTGCCAGCCAGCTATCCTCTCCCGCGCAAAAGCGGGTCATGAGGCTTGTTAATGCGGCCATTGTTCTTGGCTTTTCTTGGCCGAGGTGTCTAGCGAGCCATTCATCTCGGACGTTGTGTTTGAAAGCTGCTAAGGCTTCGCGTCCGGACAATGACTATTTGGTTCTTTTAGTAAGGAATCTGCCTGCATTTTCAGGTGACTCTCGGGTTGTTGATTTATGTGACTTAAATCGTGCTCAGATCCGGAGGTCGGACATAGGTCCCTTGAAAATTTGCTCAAAAGCGCCCTCAAGCTCTTCCCAACTTCCAATGGTGTTTTCGGGGAGGCTTTTGAGCCAATGCCGGGCTGGCCCTTTGAGCTTGAGGGGTAAGTATTTTATGGCGTGGAGGTCATCTCCTCTAGCCATGTGTATGTGGAGGATGTAATCCTCGATCCAGACTCCAGGGTCTGTTGTTCCATCGTATGCCTCTATGTTTACGGGCTTGAATCCCGCTGGAAATTCATAATCCAGAACCTCATCGGTGAAACATAGGGGGTGTGTGGCACCCCTATATTTAGGTGTACCATAATATTCGGATACTTGATGTGTTTCATTGCTTGCTAGAGCTTGCTTTCTTGGCCCGTAGATAGATCTAACTGGGCCATGTTTTTGATGCGAATCCGTGTGCGGATCACGTGCCGGCTTGTGTGCGGTGCCATTTGCCGCTCTATGTTTGCCATGGGGTCGTCTATCCGACCAGGTGGTCTCTTTGTTCTTTGATTGCAGGGGCTCTACGGCCTCCTCATCAAATTCGGGCAGAAGTTTTCGCTTCGGGTAGCTCTTTGTTCGGCGACTATCGCCGTATTTGTCTGCGGTGTTGAGTACTTTGCTCCATCTGATTCTAGGCGCATCTTCCATTGTTTTGAGCTTCCGCTTCTGCTTTTCAGGCTACGCGCAGTGGCAACGAGCCTTTTGTGGAGTTTCTTCTGCTCCAGCAACTTGTCCGGTGTGAGATCGTCCGGACTGTTATCTTCGTCGGGGACGGGTTGTTTATCCAGATTGTCCTACTCGGACGGTTGCTCGATAGCATGTTCGTCGTCCACCGGTTCGCCCTGCTCTATGGCTGGGTCTGTATGGCTGCTATCTTTGTCGAGATGGGACTTTGAGCGGCGCTTACATCGCCGTTTTGACTGCTTTTCGAGGGAATAATCCCTCGTGGCGTCCCGTTGTTCCTCGTCATCGCTTCCTTTAGGTGTGTCCACCATGTATACATCGTGAGATGAGGTGGCTGTCCAGTGCCCTATAGGCACTGGTTCATGTTTGTCTCCTACATCGTCGTCCATACCGTCGATGTCTTCCGAGTCGAAGTCGAGCACGTCGTTTAAACTTTTGACAGTGGCTACAAAGTGGGTGGTGGGTGGGAGTCAAATTTCTTCATCGTCCGCATCCCAACCTTCCTGGCCATAATTCGGCCAGGGCTCTCCTGATAAAGAGGGAGACTTTAGCGAATTCAGGATGTCGCCAAAGGGCGAGTGCTGAAAGATGTCCGCGGCAGTGAACTCCATGATCGGCGCCCAATCGGATTCGATTGGCTGGGGCACGGAAGGCTCGGAGTCCGGCACCTTGGAGTCATGAGCTTCACAAAGGACAGGGTTGGTGTACGGCTCAATCACCGTAGAGATTGCAGCCCGCAAGACGGTGTCCAGCCACCCGTCCTCGATCGGCGCAGTCGGCTCCGAGCTATGGGTCGGAGCGGACACTTGTGCGGCCCCCAGGGCACTGTTCGGCGGCAGAGCTAGATCATGCCCATCGTGACAGTGCGGCG
Source organism: Aegilops speltoides (assembly GCA_021437245.1). Lineage (NCBI taxonomy): Eukaryota > Viridiplantae > Streptophyta > Magnoliopsida > Poales > Poaceae > Aegilops > Aegilops speltoides. The sequence goes on along the minus strand of CM038142.1, from coordinate 140,194,383 downwards.
CGCTTGGCTATGGCTCGAACCCGTCAAGATCAAGTCTCCGCGACGCCACCAGATAGTTCAAACTTCCAAATCTGACCTGATGGCCAGGGGCGTAACTTTCAACCTGCTCCAAATGGCCAAGCGAATTGGCCCGCAGTGCAAAGCCGCCGAATACAAAGATCTGTCCGGGGAGAAAAGTCTCACCCTGGACCGCATCGTTGTTGATGATCGGAGGAGCCATCGGGCCTAAAGATGACGACACAGAGGAACTCTCAATGAAAGCACCAATGTCGGTGTCAAACCGGGCGGATCTCGGTAGGGGTCCCAACTATGCGCCTAGGCGGATGGTAAGAGGAGACAAGGGACACGATGTTTTACCCAGGTTCGCCCTCTCGATGGAGGTAAAACCCTACTCCCGCTTGATTAATATTGATGATATGGGTAGTACAAGAGTAGATCTACCACGAGATCGAGAGAGGCTAAACCCTAGAAGCTAGCCTATGGTATGATTGTTGTTCGTCCTACGGACTAAAACCCTCCGGTTTATATAGGCACCGAAGAGGGTTAGGGTTACACAGAGTCGGTTACAATGGTAGGAGATCTACATATCCGAATCGCCAAGCTTGCCTTCCACGCCAAGGAAAGTCCCATCCGGACACGGGACGAAGTCTTCAATCTTGTATCTTCATAGTCCAGGAGTCCGGCCAAAGGCTATAGTCCGGCCATTCGGACACCCCCTAGTCCGGGACTCCCTCAATTGCCATGCAACGGATGCACTAAGAGCTATAAGTGTATGAAAGCTCAACAAAAGAAACTAAGTGGGTGTGCATCCAACTTGCTTGCTCATGAAGACCTAGGGCATTTGAGGAAGCCCATCGTTGGAATATACAAGCCAAGTTCTATAATGAAAATTCCCACTAGTATATGAAAGTGATAACATAGGAGACTCTCTATATGAAGAACATGGTGCTACTCTGAAGCACAAGTGTGGAAAAAGGATAGTAACATTGCCCCTTTTCTTTTTCTATTTTTTCTTTTTATTTTTATTTTTGGGTGGGCTTCTTTGGCCCCCTTTTTTATTTAGGCTTCTTTGGCCTTTCCTTTTTTTATTTTTTTATTTTTCTTTTTTTATGCGGCAATGTTCTATAATGATGATCATCACACTTTTATTTACTTACAACTCGATATTACAACTCGATACTTGAACAAAGATATGACTCTATATGAATGCTTGCGGCGGTGTACCGGGATGTGCAATGATCTAGCATAGCAATGACATCAAAAAACGGACAAGCCATGAAAACATCATGCTAGCTATCTTACGATCGTGCAAAGCAATATGACAATAAATGCTCAAGTCATGTATATGATGATGCATGACAATATATCTCGGAATGGCTATGGAAATGCCATAATAGGTAGGTATGGTGGCTGTTTTGACGAAGATATAATGAGGCTTATGTGTGATAGAGCGTATCGTATCACGGGGTTTGGATGCACCGGCGAAGTTTGCACCAACTCTCGAGGTGAGAAAGGGCAATGCACGGTACCGAAGAGGCTAGCAATGATGGAAAGGTAAAAGTACTTATAATCCATGGACTCACATTAGTCATAAAGAACTCATATACTTATTGCAAAAGTTTATTAGCCCTCGAAGCAAAGTACTACTACGCATGCCCCTAGGGGGATAGATTGGTAAGAAAATACCTTCGCTCGTCCCCGACCGCCACTCATAAGGAAGACAATCAAAGAAGCACCCGATGCTTCAAATTTGTCACACAAAGGTTACCATACGTGCATTCTACGGGACTTGCAAACCTCAACACAAGTGTCTCTACAATCCGCAACCACCCACTAGCATGACTGTAATATTACCACCTTTATATCGCAAAACTATTGCAAGGAATCAAACATATCATATTCAGCGATCTACAAGTTTATGTAGGATTTTATGACTAACCATGTGATTGACCCATTCCTGTCATCTCTCTAAATAGATATAAGTGAAGCAAGAGAGTCTAATTATTTCTACAAAATATATGCCCATGCTCTAACAAATATAAGTGAAGCAAAAGAGCATTCTACAAATGGCGGTTGTCTATGTGAAGAAAAACAGGCAATCCAAACTTGAAATGATATAAGTGAAGCACATGAAGCATTCTATAAAGCCATACTCAAAAGATTTAAGTGGAGTGCAATGAGCATTCTATAAATCAACCAAGGACTATCTCATACCAGCATGGTGCATAAAAGAAAAATGAAAACTAAATGCAAAAGACGCTCCAAGACTTGCACATAATGCACGAACGAAACGAATTCGAAAACATACCGATACTTGTTGAAGAAAGAGGGGATGCCTTCCGGGGCATCCCCAAGCTTAGACGCTTGAGTCTCCTTGAATATTTACTTGGGGTGCCTCGGGCATCCCCAAGCTTGAGCTCTTGCCTCTCTTCCTTTTCCTCATATCGAGTCATCCTCGATTAGACACTCCATCCACACAAAACTTCAACAGAAAACTCGGTAAGATCCGTTAGTATAATAAAGCAAATCACCACTCTAAGTACTGTTGCAAACCAATTCATATTTTGTTTTTGCATTGTGTCTACTGTAATATAACTTTTACATGGCTTAATCCACTGATATAAATTGATAGATTCATCAAAACAAGCAAACTATGGATGAAAAACAGAATCTGTCAAAAACAGAACAGTCTGTAGCAATCTGAACATCCACCATACTTCTGGTACCCCCAAAATTCTACCAAAATTAGTAAAAATAAACAAGTGTATAATGAGACAGTTCAAAAGGAATCAGAACTATTTGACGTTTCAATTAAAAATGTAAAATCGGGCACTACAGCCATAGTTTCGGTCCTGCACCGTACAAACCAACAAGCATTGTAAACATCCTAAAGGCAAACCTTGGCACATTATTTTTATAATACAATGGAATTGTACAGGGGGATAATTATTTTTGATGAAAAGTTTCTGTAATCAAGATTCACAAAGTTTTCATGAGCATGAACAAAGTTCAAGGAGCTCTCCCACTTCAACAATGCTTGTGTCTGTCACTTTTACTTTCCTTTTTGAAAAGTTTTTGGGTTCCCCTCTTTATTTTTTTGTTTTTAAACTATATAAAAGCACTCAACAGAAATAAATGACTATCTAAAACTTCCGGGTTGTCTCCCTGGCAGCGCTTTCTTTGAAGCCATTAAGCTAGGCATATAGTGCTCAAGTAATGAATCCACCCGGATCCCAAGGTATATCAAAGCCAATTTTAATGAACAATGATTTGTAATTTAGTAGTGAGCACAAAGTAACATTTATCATGCAACAACGAAGTCTAACTCTCTTCCTATGCATCGGCATGTCATAAAAGAACAATTCATGCACACATAGTAAAGGCCAATGCATAGTATAAACAGTTTCTTGCAATTTTATCATATTGAAAACGTAGAGAGGCGGAGATATAGTTCCTCTCTCATAATAATTGCAAGTAGGAGAAGCAAGCACATGCATATTACATCCATCAAAATCATCATGTGCAATGGTAAAAGGCAACCCATCAATATAATCCTTAATAAGCACAAACTTCTCCGATATAGTGTAGTTGGGAGAATTCAAAAAGATAATAGGACTATCATGCATGGGTGTAATAGCAACAATTTCATGTTTAACAAGTTCATCTCCATAAGCATACTTCATGTTGGCATCTTGGCCACAAGCATAGCAAGCATCACCAAAAAGGGATATTTGAAACAAATTCAAGGGATCATAGCAGTCATCATAGCAATCATCTTTCGGTAAGCACGAAGGGGAATTAAATAATGTATGAGTTGGAGGGTTACTCTCATTAGAAGGTGGGCACGGGTAGCTAATCCGCTCTTCCTCCTTTTGTTCTTCGCTCTCCTCATCATCTTTTTCATCCAATGAGCTCACTGTTTCATCAATTTCTTCTTCCATAGCTTCCTGCAAAATATTAGTCTCTTCTTGGAAAGCGGAGAAGTCCTCAATATATGGTTTAACATAGGCATTAGAAGCATAATTATCATAACAATATTGAAATATGGCAAAATTTTCAGATTTGTAAAGAGTAGCATCATGCTTTTCAATCAAAGAGGCAATCTCATAAGCACCTTTAAAAGCAACAAATTCTTCAATTTGTTGAACATCATAGTAATTGTAAACACCCTTAGCATATGAAGATACGATTCCATTATCACTAAACAAGCATTGATAGGATAGGTGTTTCTTAGGGTCTTCAGAACGACAAGTAAACTCATATATTTCACATAAATTCCAAGCATAGCATTGCAAATGTTGAATTTGATCCCATAATAGTTTCCCTTTTCAGATATACGGTGTCGCACAAAACAAGCATGCTCATCTAAAGATTTACCCTCAACTAAACTAGTGGGGGTTTCAGCACGAGCACAAAGGGATCGAAGATGATCCAAGTAAAAAGCTTTAGGAGTGTGATAGATTTTGAGTGGTTCTTCAACCGCTGGTTTAGTAGGTACAACTATTTTTTTGGTATTTTGCATTTCCTACCCATAACTAAAGATAGAAAACAACTAAGAACAGCATATAAAAATTACTTAGTGATAAGGCAAACAAGCACACACGAGAATATTCACCCCACGCAATGACTCCCTGGTAACGGCGCCAGAAAAAGGTCTTGATGACCCGCAAGTATACGGGATAGTTGTAGCCTCTTTCGATAAGTAAGAGTGTCGAACCCAACGAGGAGCTAAAGGTAGAACAAATACTCTCTCAAGTCCTATTAGCCACTGATACGACTCCACGCATGCTTGACGTTCGCTTTACCTAGAACAAATATGAAACTAGAAGTACTTTGTAGGTGTTATTGGATAGTTTTGCAAGAAAGTAAAGAACGCGTTAATAAAAAGTAGGGGCTGTTTAGATAAATAAACAATAAAGTAAATATAACGAGTGTGGAAAAGTGGTGGTAGGAGTTGTGAAATTGTCACTAAGCAATTGACTACGTTACTAGACCGGTAATCACTATTGCAATTCTATTTGAGGGAGAGGCATAAGATAACATACTTTCTCTACTTGGATCATATGCACTTATGATTGGAACTCTAGCAAGCATCCGCAAATACTAAAGATTCATTAAGGTAAAACCCAACCATAGCATTAAAGTATCAAGTCCCCTTTATTCCATACGCAAACAACCTACTTACTCGGGTCTGTGCTTCTGTCACTCACGCCACCCACCATAAGCAAATCATAAACATACTGCAAACCCTACAGCAGGAATCCCTCAAGCTTGCGCGACACGGAGGGCAGAATAGGACAGCACCAATAATAAAACTTGCAACTCAAACCAATCATAGCATATCATCAATCACCGATAGGACAACGAAAATCTACTCAGACATCATAGGATGGCAACACATCATTGGAAAATAATATGAAGCATAAAGAACCATGTTCAAGTAGAGGTTACAACGGGTTGCGGGAGAGTGGACCGCTGAATATAGATGGGGGAAGGTGATGGAGATGTTGGTGAAGATGATGGAGGTGTTGGTGAAGATCGCGGTGATGATGATGGCCCCTGGTGGCGTTCCGGCGCCACTGGAAGCAAGGGGGAGAGAGCCCCCCTTCTTCTTATTCTTCTTCTTCCTTGACCTTCTCCCTAGATGGGAGAAGGGTTTCCCCTCTGGTCCTTGGCTCCCATGGCGTGGGAGGGGCAAGAGCCCATCCGAGATTGGATCTATCTCTCTGTTTCTGCGTTCTCAGATTCTACCCCTTCACCATTTCTTTAATATCCGGAGATCCGTAACTCCGATTGGGGTGAATCTTTCGCCCAGATCTTTCTCATAAAATTAGCTTTCTTGCGGCAAAAGAAGAGATTCAACTTCCTTAAGGGGGTCCCAGGAGAGTCCAGGGCACGCCCACCTATCTCCTGCCCCCCTCGGGCATCGTCTCGCGGTGATTTTACTTCCCCAAAATAACAAATATTCCAAAATAATTCTCCATCCGTTTTTATCCCGTTTGGACTCCGTTTGATATTGGGTTTCTGTGGAACAAAAAACATGCAACAGATAGGAACTGCCACTGGGCACTGGATCAATATGTTAGTCCCAAAAAATAGTATAAAAAGTTGCCAAAAGTATATAAAAGTTGAATAATATTGGTATGGAACAATCAAAAATTATAGATATGACGGAGACATATCAGGAGGGCATATCCCCGACGGTTTCTGGGTCATGTGGGAAGGACCCCCCCTATCACCCACACTCACTTGGCGACGGTTCCAAATGCCATCGCGGAAAGGGGTTAAAAACCGTTTGTATAGCACCGACGCGTACCAATGTATGTTGGAGACGTATTAGCATCCCCAATCTTAATTCATGCTTGTCCCCGAGTAGGTAAATCATAAAGAAATAATTTATGAAGAGTGAATGCTAACATAGTGCATAAGTTTGATCAATGATAATATCAATCACTTTTCCTAGCATCATAACATCAACTCTTTCTCATAAAACTCATCATGATAAAATAGCAATTGAAAACGGAATTTTTGATGTGGAATGCTACGTATCATATTCATCGTATACTCTTTTCTTTTGTAGCATGGACATTTGGACTTGAATGATTCAAAGTAATAGTCTATAATTTGACATGAAAATATAAATACTCAAGCATAACAACAAGCAACCATGTCTTTTAAAATATCAACGCTAAAGAAAGTTATCCCTAGCCCATTATGCTCAGTCATTGACCTATTCATGAAACACACTCAACATTAGCTACATCCAATGCAAAAGTATGGCAATAGTGCTCTCTAGTTGGTGCTTCATATGAGAAGATGGAGACTCAAAGTAAAAAAAATAAAAAAATGCATAAAAGTAAATAGATAGGCCCTTCACAGAGGAAGCAGAGATTTGCAGAGGTGCGAGAGCTTAAGGCTTACATCGGGAGATAAAATTATTTTGAGAGGCATGCTTTTCCTATCAACGAAAATGACTGAGAATTCCCAATATCTTCCTTACTAGACATATTATAGGAGGTTACAAAATAGAAAGTAAAGTTTATTTCCTTTCCACCATTCTTTCAAAATCCATGGGTAGTCGTATCCACGGGTGCCTTCCATACCAACACTTTCCAAGGAATTTATTATCATAGTATTTTTCATTTCGGGACTGGGCATCCCTATTACCTGCCAAATTCTCGTGCAATGACAAGTGAATAAAAACTCATCATGAGAATAAAATACCTAGCGTGGAAAATATTGGCCGCCCCCTGCCGCTTCATGAGCGGTACGGGCACACAAAACTAAAACTCATTTTGAAAATTAGAGTTGGCACATGCAAATTTACTTGGAACGGCATGGAAATACCACATATAGGTAGGTTGATGGACTCATATGGCACAACTTTGGGTTTTTAGGAGTTGGATGCACAAGCAACATTCCCACTTAGTACAAATGAAGGCTAGCAAATAGATTGAGAAGAGACCAACCAAAAAATGAAACTGTCATGAACATGCATTAAACATAATTAACATTGAATAATGCACCATAAGTAGGATATAACTTCGTTGCATAACTATTGACTTTACGTGCTTGCATAGGGAATCATAAACCTTGACACCAATATTCCTACTAAAGCACAATTACTCACCAACATGACTCACATATTATTATCTCCATATTGCAAAACTGTTGCGAGGAATCAAACTTATCATATCCAATGATCTATATGAAATTTTTTATTATGTCCTTCTTGAACATCCATCATATTATGACCAATTTCAAAGCTTGTGAAAATTGTCATCACTAGTATCAACTCTCAAAATAATATAAGTGAAGCATGAGAGTGTTCGACAAACTACTCCAAAAAGATATAAGTGAAGATCAAGCGAGTAGTTAAGTAAACACTACAAAAAATATATACTTTCGTGATGATACATGTTTGTCACAATAGGTCACGTTTTCTGTCATGTATGTACATCCATGACGATTTTATGAAAGAATCAAGATAGTCATACCTATGCTGTCGTAGAAGTGTTCCATGACAATACCAAAATTATCATCATGGAAGTGTTTACTTCCATGATGATAAATGACGCATCATGGAAGTGCTTTCGTCAAGATTGACCGACACGTAGCATCCACCATAACGGGTCACCATTAAGCTATCGGGTCCGATTTTGGATCCGATAACCCGCTAACAGCCCAGACTAATCGGGATTTTCTACGTGTAAAATTATCATTGGCTGAAGGAAACACGTGTCAGCTCGTCATTGGGTCAGATATGCGCCTATGATATGTCGACACGTGCGACGGCCCAACACAGGCCCATTTAGCTTACAAAGGACGGCTCGTTTGACTTTGCCAAAAGTTAGCGGGCCGGCCCATGAAAAACCTGTTAATGGTCTGTTTGCATGTAGCCCATTTTACAGCCCGGTAACTCACAACCCGTTAGGGCCTTCCCGAAATCGGCCCAATAGCGTCATGTGGGCCGTCGAATATAACACCAGCCAGTTTCACTTTCGGCCCATGTATGGCCCACGATGTCTTTTGGCCCATATGAGGCCTTTTGTATCTTTAGGCCCTTTCGTGGCCCACGGTGACTCTGGCTCATAATGAACAGTAAATTTCTTTCTACACATTAACGACCCATGATTCACATGGGCCGTTTCCAGCCCGTGTTAGCTTTCGGCCTACTAACGGCCCATACGTTATTGGGCTCCTTGGCCCTCGATTACTTCCAACCCATTACTGGCCTATTCCCCTAATGGGCCAAATTCAGCCCATGGTTAGAATCGGGCCGTTTGTGGCATGTTAACCCGTTGCGCTGTTTCCAGCCCGTCCTATATTCTGGCCCATTAACGAGCCGTTATGCCTGTGACAAAATTAAGCCTTTGCTGTCTTCTGGCCTGTTCACGGCCTGTTACCATGCTGGCCTGATACCAATTACGCCCGTTTACGACCCATGTTGACCCATTTATCCGACGGCTCAAGGCCCACTGATTCTACGGCCCATTGGAGGCTCATTTATCTGACGGCCCATAGGAGGCCCATGGATCCTACGGCCTATAGCAGGGTCAAGGTTACCATGGTCTGTATATGGCCCATGGTTGTTGCAGCCACTAGAAAACCAGGTAAAAAGAAGACAAGGAAATAAATAAGCCTAAAACTAACACTAGGCTATTAAGGCGATTGCACAGATTACATCCACTAGGCATCAAAGTTTGCCACCAGTGAAAATATAGTACAACCTACACTATACAAAAATGGCTTGTTGTTTCATCAGCCAGTGGCTGCACGTTAAGAACAAATTCTGTATTGCAACAAAACAAATTACAACCATAAAACCAAAGGAAGGTTGGCATAAAGGTTAATAGTCTGGTAGATAAATGCACCACCAAAAGTTCAGAGTGTTACATTTTCATGTTGTACTGTCCGGTGGAGCACCATAAGCTTCGCCTTCATTTCTCCTTGGCTCCTGAACAACATAGCAAATGTATGATAGTCTGGTTTCAAAACCATGCATATCTTGACAACATCGAACAATGGCTATCCTTGTTTCACAAAGGGTCTCTGTTAGGGAATGGACTTGTGTCTGGAGCGGAGATATAACATTGTTTTGAGCTTGCATATCTTGATCATGAGGCAGTTTTGACGAGATTGCCTTAACAACCAGCCCAGTATTACGCAGGAACGTGCTTTTGGCACTGTTAGTGGATAGGTACGGACCCACTGTAGCAAGAGGTGACATTGCGGTTATAGTTGCCTCGTCACCTTCAGAAGGTGGCGGTTCCACCAGTTTTCCATAGCTTGCTGAAAAGTTGAGTTTTTACATTAGTAGTACCAGAACAGAAGATATTAAGGAGGCAGCAAAACCAAACAAAATAGCTTTGGTCTATATGCAGAACTTATTCTAGTGATCCTGTGTAAAATATTAGTTGTATTTTACTGCAAAGTACATAATAAAACCAGGTTCCAAACATATGACCGTGTACCATGGCTAATGTATTGTCTATTTCTTCACATTGTATTGACAGCTAAGGAAAAAGAGACAAAGTTTATAATACGGTAAGCATAGTTGACATCATTCATATCACAAAACAACTGAGAACAGACAAACAAGCAATTGTAACATTGTGTGGGAAAGCCCAGCACAGAACTAGATTACAGATCAAGACCAAAGGAACATTACTCCTCTCTTTTAGACCTTGTAAGGTGCAATGATACTCTAAGACAATTGTGTATAAAATTAAAAGAGTAATAGACAATTGATGCAAACCATGTAGTTCAATGCACGAGTCAGAGTAAGTAGTAGTTAAAAGGCATGAGGATTAAGGACTTACAACAGTGGCTTTGACTGGTGTAGTCATGCCCTTCATCTTGCTGGTGTGATAGTCCTTGAAGAATTCCACGGCATTTGGTTCAGGTACTTTTTGGTCCTTGCGGGCTTTCCTCAACATTTGGAACATGTTAATATAGATATGATAATATGGCACAACGAAAAGAGTGAAACAACAGCTAATTACAAGAGCCTCGCAGTGTGCAATATAGCTACGAGATCATGTCGTTTGTTGGAATTTCAGTTTCATATGGTTGGCCTTGTTCTTTGAATAGTTCGCCTACAAGAAGATAGATTTTGTGAGGCACATGCGTAAATAGGAGTTCAACATGTGACCTGATCACATACATATAACGTACCTGATACTTTGGATCAGACTAGTGTTTAACGAGGCCTCTCCAGTCTTTATCCAATATATTTTCCACTTGAGATGTTTGGGCAAGTTCATTGTTAGCCTTGACTTCAAAGTGAGTTTACCTCAAGTTACACTGATAATGTCGCAGAGCAGACTTGAAAACATGGGTGCAAGCTTGTCTGGTTGCATCATCTTGGCTATCCAACCTGAACCTCAACTATTGAAAATTATGGGAGTCTCATTATCAGCAACCTAGAAAGTATGGGACAGAGCAAGACGATATTACTAGTTTCCACACATAACCATACTTATAGATAAATGGTCGAGGAAGGTGTTGAACTGGGTTTCATCTTTGTCATTCCTGTACTGAATGCTTGTTGGGAGGATACGTGCATGACACCTAACGGCAACCGCTGCCTCTGATACTAACTTGGCTGACGCTGTAGCATCACATGGCCTTTTTAAACCCGCCTCAAAACGGATCTCCATTATTCCTCCTCTAGATTTAGTTAACCTATCGAGCATTATCCCTGATGTTTGTTTCCTCTTGTGCCTAGGTGCTAGTCCAACAACAAACATAGGAAGTGTTAGTGTACATCAAAATGTGAGACTACATATAAAGAAGCATAAAACTATAACTTGACTCCAACAACTACCTTCTAGCTGTTGAAGCTCACAAGGTTCATCTGATCTTGCCAACTCATCTTGTGTCAAGAGTGCTTCGGAAGTAGTGTCAGGTGGCAAGGGAGCTTGGGAATGTGCTGCTGGCTGAGTTGACAAACGAGTAACTCGTGCAGCTGGTGGTACCGTGGAAGGTGTTGCAACAACTAGGGCTGTCTCTGCTTGTTTGGTGACAGCTATTAGTTTCTGTTTGGCTTGTTTTGCAGCTCGTGTAGCATGGGATACCACATTTGTACAATTTTCCACTGGACTTTGACCTTCTATTGCACCATCAGTACTAGCAGAATCTGCATACTTCTTCCGCTTCTGTTTCCGTGTGTCCTTAGTACTAACACCATCCCCTGTCATTCTGTGTTCCTTCTTCTTTCTCTGTGCCATGTTAAGTCATGCCGACAAGAAAAAGGAATAAAAATTTAGTTCTTCGGAAAAATTGATGCGTGATACAGACGAACTGAACTTTGATGTTAGACAACCACATGATAGAAGGATGTAATATGTATGAAAAACAGGATGGCATGAGATAATCAGAACTATAAAATGTAAACTAAGCAGAAGCCATTTCAATAAATTAGAAGCACTGCAATGGAAGGTAGACACCATATGAAAGATGCTACAAATATTGCTCTGCCAAGTTAACAATGTTTCTTCATATCTGGCGTTTAAACAAATGTGAAGCAGTACAAGAAATAAATCATATGCAAGATGCAAACAACATCAAACTACCAAGTTAAAGGTCTCTCGTCATTAGTGCAATTGCATATTCACAACATTGCATATTCACAGCTTATGATGTGTAAACTAAGCAGAAGGCATTTCAACAAATTGAAAGCAATGAAAGCTAGACACCATATGTAAGACGCAACGGATATCACTCTACCAAGTTAAAACTGTCTCATCATTAGTGCCATTTCAACAAATTAGTAGTACAAACTAGAAAATAATGCGAGATGTAAACTATATCAGACTCCCAAGTTAAACGTGTCTTGTGAAAAGTGATTGTTGTAGGTTACACAACAGTAGTACTTTGATGTAAGAACATGGTGTGATAAACATATATTGTATGTTCTAGAAACAGGAACACGTGTCTTATTCACAAGTATAATGTGTAAAGTAAGCAGATGTAACTCAACAAAATTAGAAGCAATACAAGCTAGACATCATACATAACATGCAACCACATATAATAGTGCCATGTTAGAGGGAGCACCTGTGATGGTGAACTAGAGGAGACGTGCTCATCATCAACACAGCTATGTTGAGTGTCTATGCATGTGTTGTCTTGCAAATATTCTTGGGGGGGGGGGCAGAGTAGAATCTGTAGATGCCCTCCGTTTGGAAGAAGCACCTTTATCCACTGCCTTGCTAATTTCCTTCTGCTTTATTGATTTTGCATTGTCAAGTAAAACTGACAAGAAAAAGCAATAAAATCCACTCTCCAGAACTCATTCACGCATGATACTGGCAATCACTACCTTGATGTAAGGAAAACACATGATATGAGGATGGAATATGTACGAAAGACATGACGGCATGGCATATTCACAACTATTTGTGTAAACTAAGCAGAAGTAATTTAACCAAATTACAAGCAATACAAATGAGACACCATATGCAACATGCAAGACAATATCACACTGCCAAGCCAGAGAAAGCACCTGGGATGCCGGTTTCGCTAGAAGACCGTCATTAGTCCCTGCCTTATTTTTTGCTTCCTATTTCTTAATTGTACTGCCTTGTCAAGTCAAACTCACAAGAAAAATGAATAAAAAAATTTGCTTTTCAGAACTCAATGATGCAGGATGCTGACGAACACTACTTTAATGTAAGGCGACCGCATGATAGAACGATTGAATGTGTAAGAAAAAGGACAAATTGCATACTCACAGCTATGATGTGTAAACTACGCAGAAGGCATTTCAACAAATTAGAAGCAATGAAAGCTGGACACCATATGAAAGATGCAACGAATATCACTCTACCAAGTTAAACTGTCGCATCATAAGTGCCATTTCAACAAAGAAGTAGTACAAGCTAGAAAGGAATGCGAGATGTAACCTATATCACTCGCAAGTCAAATGTGTCTTATGATAAGTGATTGTTGTAGGTTACACAACAATAGTACTTTGCTGTAAGAACATGGTGTGATAGACAGATATTGTATGTTCTGGAAACAGGAACATGTGTCTTATTCACATGTATAATGTGTAAAGTAAGCAGATGGAATTCAACAAAATTAGAAGCAAAACAAGCTAGACATCATACATAACATGCAACCGCATATAACAGTGCCAAGTTAGAGGGAGCACCTGTGATGGTGCACTAGGGGAGACATGCTCATCAACACAACTACGAAGAGTGTCTATGCATGTGTTGTCTTGCAAATGTTCTTGGGGGTGGCGGAGTAGAATCTGTAGAGGCCCTCCGTTTGGAAGGAGCACCTTTATCCACTGCCTTGCTAATTACCTTCCGCTTTATTGATTTTGAATCGTCAAGTAAAACTGACAAGAAAAAGCAATAAAATTCACTCTTTAGAACTCATTCGTGCATGATACTGACAATCACTACTTTGATGTAAGGAAAACACATGATAGGATGGAATATGTACAAAAAACAGGACGGCATGGCATATTCACAACTGTTTGTGTGAACTAAGTAGAAGCCATTTCAATAAATAAGAAGCAATGCAAGCTAGACACCACATGAAAGATGCAACCAATATGACTTTGCCAAGTTAAAAGCATCCCATCATAAATGGCATTTCAACAAATTAGAAGTAGCGCATGCTATAAATCATATGAAAGATGCAACTAATATCACACTGCATATACTAAAAGTGTCTCGTCATATTGATTGATGTGGGATACCAAAAAACAATAGTTTTATGTAAGGACATGCTTAATAGACAGATGTACTATGTACTAAAAACAGGAAGGCATGTCTTAGCAGGTATAATGTATACACTAAGAAGAATAGCACATGCAATTTAACCAGATTGGAAGAATTACAATCTAGACACCATATGCAACATGCAACCACATATCACGCTGCCAAGTTAGAGCAAGCACCTGCAATGCTGGTGTGGGGAAAATGCGGTCATCAACTACAGAGCTACGTTCAATATCTTCATCTAGCCTTGCTGTTTCTTGAGAATCATGTGGGAAGGCTGACACTGCATTCTTTAAAAGAGCGTATTTTCTCACAGTAACCCCCTGGCGTGATTGTATCATCATAAGTGATTGATGAGGGATACACAAGAACATTAGTTTGATGTAAGAACATGGTTAATAGACAGATGTACTAGTCTGTACCAAAAAAAGGAAGGCATGTCATATTCAGAGGTATAATGTGTAAGCTAAGCAGATGCAATTTAAGCAAATTGGAAGTAATACAAGCTAGACATCTGGCTGGAGTGCTGAGCATGATCATCGAGGACCTGAGAGCCTGGTGGGAGGTGGGCTGCTTCGCCACCATCGTGGATTTTTAGTTGGCTTCCAGGTGATGCATGTCTGTGCTGGGATTTTCACTGGCTCGGTCAGTGCCCTGACTAGCTATTTGTCTTCTGGTGCTCGGGATGGTGGTTCATGCAAAAACTATCTTTCCTTATCTTAATAAAGACCGACTTCGGCCTTTTGAATACAAGCTAGACACCATATGCAACATGCAACCACATATGACACCGCAAAGTTAAAGCAAGCACCTGGGATGGTGGTTCATGGCGAGAGAGATTATCAACTCCAGAGCTACGTTTACCGTCTCCATATGTTGACACTGCACCCTTTATAGCGCGAAACGTGTCTTGCCTAAGCCCGAAGAAAGCTGGAGCTGCTTCCCTCTTTTATTTCGTGCTTCTGTCAACCGGTTGGCAGAAGCTGAAATACCCATGCATAAAAAACAATAGTGAGAGTATTGGTGAAGTGTGTACAGAACTAGTGCACTGTAAAAGTAGCAGATAGCACGTGGCTGAAAAATAAATGACAGGAGACATATGATAGCTCTACAACATTGCGTGGCAAACAAAATTAGATTCTACTCGGTATGATTTTGTAATATATGAGCACATGGATGGCTGGGAAATGTGGGTACTCCTCCAACACACCACCACATGTGGTGCTATCAAAATAACGTCGACTGAAATAAATAGGTCAGTCAATTTTTTTATGAACCATTTAATCTATAAGGAACGGGCAGATGGCATTCGTCTACCTCCCTCCAGTCACTGTTGACGATCTTTCTCGAACCGCAAGCGACCACCAGCCTAGACCCCTGCCTCTGCCGCCCCACCCTCCTCTCGACCTCACACCACCGCCGTGCTTGGCAAATACCGACCATCCCTTTAATCCCGGCTGACCTCCAGATTGGGTGCCAGCAGCTCCTAGCTAGGCCCCACACACCCCTAAAATAAATACCGAGGCGCTGCTTCCCCAGCGTAATAGGCAGACTAGCGCCTATTTACGCCGCGAAATGCTTCCTTTAATTGGGAATCAAATGACCAGGAAACGAAATCCAGGGGGGCGACGGACCACTAGCTAAGGTGAAATAGTATATGAGGAGAAAACTTGTGCATTGCGAGTTACTAGGAACATCTAGTATCAGGAAGAAATGGTCAACTAGTGTCTTCTGTGGGATGAATACCGTGCAAGCAGACCCATAAGATTTGCATGAATAAGGGAAGAGGAGAACTATTTCCGGTTGCCAGTGCTGTGTCCTCCAGATGTTGCGGCGATTTTCTTATTTTTACCGGGGGAACCAATGTTTTGGAGGGTGGAGCCTTGGACGAACCCACGGCCAAATTGTTGACTGTGTTGCGGTGGCCATATGTCGGCGAAGGGGAAGAAGATTCGAGGCGGCGAAGGACGACATAGCGGGAACAACTCTGGTGCGATGGACGGTGGTGTAGTTGGAGCGGCAGCGGTGAGGCGCAGGACGACGTGGTTGAACTGGCTCGAGTACGGCGCACGTCAGTGTCCTGGAGGCAGCTCGGTGTCGGCTTCAACTACAAGCCATGGAGGGCGTTGCGGTTGAGGTTGTGATGGACAACAACGTCGGGGTATCGACTCCGGCGTGATGGAGGAGGGCGGCCGTTGATGGGTGGGATAGGGTGGCGGACGGAGGACGCTGAGGTTTCACGGATGGTGGACAGGTAGTTTTGCCGCCCACTGAGTACGAATGGGCAATCGGGTGGGGGGGAGAACCATGTTTCGGACTGGGATGCGCTTGTTTTTGTTTTTTTAACAGATGGGACGCGCTTGTTTGAACTTTGGGGAAAGTACAAACTTTGCTCCCTCTTAAATTCGGACCTACTGCAGGTTGGGGGTAGGATGGTAATCCTAGGTGTCCCAAATAGTGGGCGGGAGCGATTTCGGCCGTGCACATGTGTGCTTAGGTGGCCATTGTGTATGAATGTTTTTCGGAGGCAGTTACGTGGCGTCTAGATGAAGCTACAAACCTACCCCGGTTTAGACCTTTGGACATCGGGCCGGTAGGTTTCACGGGTTGGAGTTAGAAAAGTAATTTCCTTCTACCAAACATTGGTCTCACATGGTATCGGGCGACTAGAGGCTCTTTTGGCACTTTGTTCAAAATTTTGAAACAAAAGCATTCACGTTTAGAGTACTCTTGAACTTTGAGGATTGACCTAAATAGACAATGCTAAATTTGACCTTGTATGTTAGAAAACCTCATTAAATTATGTGCTTCTTTTTGAAATTTAGACACTTGAAAATCCTATAACTATGATTATTTTGGAATGGAGGAGGTAAATTTGAATCTATTTTGTACACGACTATATATGCTATAATGTACAAAAGCAGATCAAAGATTGGTGCCCCCATAATTTAGGTATGATTTACAAATGCCATGATATCGAATTCAAATAATTAAATAGGCTTCATGTTGAATTTGAATTTTTTAAAACACCTTAAGTTGAATCCAAATGTATGCTAGTTCATAGCTAGCTATTTATAATGTTCATTGTGTAACTTTTGTATGTATAATGTGCTTTACACACACAACATGAGCTATACCAAGGTTGTAAAAAGCGGTAGGCGTAGGCGAGGCGGTTGGCCTTTGCCTAGTGCCTAGGCGGTGCCTAAGCGCCCTAAGCGCGGCCTTGGCGGTAATATAGTGTTTAGTCGTAGTGTATTTTTGATTATTATATGGGTGTTGATATTAGTTTAGGGCATATAAATAAGTTAATTGCCGTCTACTGCCATTGGAATATAACCAGTTTGGCATATTAGTGCACTATGCGGCATAATTTCTTGCTTGCATAGGCAATTTCTTGATTGCCCTGCCTAGACCTCCATTTATGCCCTAGGCGAGGCGTTTGGCCATTGCCTAGTGCCTAGGCGTGCCTAAGCGCCTCCTAGGCACTGCCTTTTCCAACAGAGAGCTATACTCACGTTTATATTTGATTACTAATGCGATGCATTGACTGGAGTTCAAAATACTAACTCTGTGGATCAATTATGTCGAATAATAACATATACATGCTCAAATTCGATAGAATATAGATGTCTGATGGATCAATGACCGTTCCTTATGCGAATTGCAAATATCATGATCCATCCTAATATTTGGATACAGATTATATTTTTAATCAATGTGTACATCAGTCTTTTACGTGTAGTTTCACTCTCCATCGGTGGTGTCTCACACATGCTCACACACTCTCTCCTGAGGTGTCTTTCTCACAAGCATGCTCTCGATATAACCCTCCCTCCCTCTCATAACCATTTATGACTGTTTTCACTAACCTTTATCACAAGCACTCTTCTTCTACAAGAATACACACGCACAATCCCCATCGACCCTTTCTATATACATAGACCTGCCTACGTGTCTCCCGCACGCACATTATCTTTAGGCATGTCTCTCACGCATTATCTCCACCTATCTTCCTAATTGATGAGTATGATTCTAGCAGAGCATTCTGTAGGATGCCCCTTAAAGTTAGGTTGGATGAATAGTAATATTAGAGATAAGGGGTTACCTTAGTCCAAGGACCTAGGGTTACAAATCCTAGCCGGCTTTGTCAGCGGACACACAGTCCTTCACGACTCTTATATCTTTGTCTTGTGCGACTAGTCCTCCATGGGTCTCCCTAAATGTGTCACGGGTCGACTGAGGGAGTCCTGGACTAGGGGATGTCCGGATAGCCGGACTGTCATCATCGGCCGGACTCCAAGACTATGAAGATACAAGATTGAAGACTTCGTCCCGTGTCCGGATGGGACTTTCCTTGGCGTGGAAGGCAAGCTTGGCAATACGGATATGTAGATATCCTATCATTGTAACCTACTCTGTGTAACCCTAGCCCTCTCCGGTGTCTATATAAACCGG
This sequence comes from Aegilops speltoides, assembly GCA_021437245.1. Taxonomy (NCBI): domain Eukaryota; kingdom Viridiplantae; phylum Streptophyta; class Magnoliopsida; order Poales; family Poaceae; genus Aegilops; species Aegilops speltoides. The sequence continues at coordinate 140,175,688 of CM038142.1, read as the reverse complement.
AGGGTTTTAGTCCGTAGGACAACAATCACAACAACAATCATACCATAGGCTAGCTTCTAGGGTTTAGCCTCCTTGATCTCGTGGTAGATCCACTCTTGTACTACCCATATCATCAATATCAATCAAGCAGGGGTAGGGTTTTACCTCCACCGAGAGGGCCCGAACCTGGGTAAAAATATTGTGTCCCTTGTCTCCTGTTACCATCTGCCTAGACGCACAGTTCGAGACCCCCTACCCGAGATCCGCCAGTTTTGACACCGACATTGGTGCTTTCATTGAGAGTTCCTCGGTGTCGTCACTGATAGGCTTGATGGCTCCTTCGATCCTCAACAACGACGCAGTCTAGGGTGAGACTTCTCTCCCCAGATAGATCTTCGTATTCGGCGGCTTTGCACTACGAGCCAATTCGCTTGGCCATCTGGAGCAGATTGAAAGCTACGCCCCTGGCCATCAGGTCAGATTTGGAAGCCTGAACTTCACGGCTGACATCCGCAGAGACTTGATCTTCGACGGATTCGAGCCACAGCCGAGTGCGCCGCACTGTCACGATGGGCATGATTTAGCTCTGCTGCCGGACAGTGCCCTGGAGGCCGCACATGAGTCTGCTCTGACCCTTAATTCGGAGCCGACCGCGCAGATCGAGGATGTGTGGCTAGACACCGCCTCGGGGGCTGCAACCTCTATGGCGATGGAGCCGAATACTGACTTTGTCTCTTGTGAGGCTTGTGACTCCGAGGTGCCGGAATCCTCTCCGGACTCTGAACCTCCCGCGCCCCCTCCAATCGAATCCGATTGGGCGCCGATCATGGAGTTCACCGCCGCGGACATCTTTCAACACTCAACTTTTGGCGACGTCCTGAATTCGCTAAAGTATCTCTCGTTATCAGGAGAACCCTAGCCGAACTGCGGTCAGGATAGTTGGGATGCGGACGACGAAGAAATTCAAAGCCCACCCACCACCCACTTTATAGCCACTGTCGACGATTTAACCGACATGCTAGACTTCGACTCCGAAGACATCGACGGTATGGACGACGACGCCGGAGACGACCAAGAACCAGCGCCTTCTGGGCACTGGAAAGCCACCTCAACTCATGACATATACATGGTGGATACACCAAAAGGAAAGGATAACGAGGAACAACGGGACGCGGCGAAGGATAATTCCCCCCGACAAACAACCAAAACGGCAACGCAAGTGCTACCCGAAGTCCCGCCTCGATAACAACAGCACCCATAATGACCCAGCCATAGAGCAGGGCGTACTAGTGGACGACGAACATGCAACCACGCAACCATCCGAACATGATGAATTGGACAAGCAACACATCCCCGGCGAAAACAACAACCCAGACGGTCTCACGCCGGACACATCACCGGAGCACAAGAACCTTCACAAAAGGCTCGTCGCCACTGCAAGAAGTTTGAAGAAGCGGAAGCTCAAAATAGCGGAAGACGTACTCAGAATGAGATGGAGCAAAGTACTCAAGACCGCAGATAAATACGGCGATAGTCACCAAGCAAAGAGCTACCCGAAGCGCAAACTGTTGCCCGAATTCGACGAGGAGGCCGTAGAGCCCCCACAGTCAAAAAACAAGGAGGCCGCCTGGCCGGATAGACGACCAGATGACAGGCTAAGAGTGGCAAGCGGCGCCGCACATAAGCCGGCACACGATCCACATAAGGATCCTCGCAGAAAGGATGGCCCGGTCAGGTCCATCTATGGGCCAAAAAAAGGCTCCAGGAAGCAACACAACACGCCGAGTGTTCAAAGATAACGGCACACCTAAATACAGGGGCGCCGCACACCCACTATGCTTCACCAATGAGGTGCTGGATCATGAATTTCCAGCGGGATCTGTAAACATAGAGGCATACAACGGAACAACAGACCCCGGAGTCTGGATTGAGGATTACATCCTACACATACATATGGCTAGGGGAGATGATCTCCATGCCATAAAATACCTACCCCTCAAGCTCAAAGGGCCAGCTCGGCACTGGCTCAAAAGCCTCCCAAAAAATACCATTGGAAGTTAGGAAGAGCTCGAGGATGCGTTTCGAGCAAATTTTCAGGGGACCTATGTCCGCCCTCCGCATGCAGACGATTTAAGTCACATAACTCAATAGCCCGGAGAGCCAGCACGCAAATTCTGGAACAGGTTCCTTACCAAAAAGAACCAAATAGTCGGTTGTCCGGACGCCGAAGCCTTAGCAGCTTTTAAACATAACGTCCGAGACGAATGGCTCGCCAGAAACCTCGGCCAGGAAAAACCAAGAACAATGGCCGCTCTAACGAGCCTCATGACCCGCTTTTGCGCGGGAGAAGATAGCTGGCTGGCAAGATGTAGCACCAGCGACCCAAGTACATCCGAGGTCAGAGATGGAAATGGGAAATCACGACGCAGAAAAGATCAGCGACGGAATAAAGAAAATGGCCCAAAGAACACGGCGGTCAACGCCGGATTCAAAAGCTCTCGGCCGAACAACAAAACACTGCCTCTTAAGGACAACAGTGATGAGCTATCCAACCTAAACAAAATTTTGGATAGGATATGTCAAATCCACAGTACCCCCGGGAAGCCTGCAAACCACACCCACCGAGATTGTTGGGTCTTCAAGCAGTCCGGCCGACTCAACGCCAAACACAAGGGGCTCGACACGCCAAGCGAGGATGATGATGAACCCCACAAGCAGAACACCGAAAAACGAAAGAACTTCCCACAAGAAGTAAAAATAGTGAATTCACTTCAAGTGATAACAAGGAAAAATACGGAGGCGTCTGTCAAAGCACATGCCGCACGGTCCACCCCAGCGGAATCCCGAGATTGGATGTCAAAACCAATTACTTTCGACCATCTGGATTACTCTAGAAGTATTCGAAACGCAGGATGGACTGCTTTGATATTGGATCCTATAATCGACGGACTACAATTTACACAAGTCCTAATGGATGGTGGTAGCGATGTAAACTTGCTGTATCCGGACACAATCCACAGGATGGGGATAGACCCTACCAAAATTCGCCATAGTAGCACTTCCTTCAAAGGAGTGACGCCAGGCCCTTACGCCAATTGCACGGGCTCCTTACTACTAGAAGTTGTGTTCGGTTCATCCGACAACTTCCGTCGCGAAAATCTAATCTTCCATATCTCCCCATTTAAAAGTAGCCACCAGGCGCTATTGGGACGCGAAGCTTTCGTCCGCTTTAACACAATACCGCATTACGCGTCTCTTACACTTAAAATGCCCGGTCCACGCGGCATCATCTCCTTAAAAGATTGCTCAAGACCCCGGACACGGCTAGGCGAGTCCGGCATAAATAAACTAGGGGCTTCCTGGCTGCATACCCCTTCAGAAGGAGCTATGCGCATGAAACAATGAGAGCCAATAAAAGCTCAACTTTATTCATTTATTCATATTCTTTTTTAAATAAATTTTTTGCACGATACCTTTCCAAACTAAGTTCTTCTCTTTTACAGATGAACAGCGTGCTACACCCGTCCAGGATACAACACAACGGAGACACAGGCGCAGACGTGCAACAGGGACCCATTGCAAGGATTCTTTTCAGATTAAGACCCTGCGTAAACCTTTCTTACTGTCTCTTGTTGATACACATCCCCCGGTTTCCTATTATAACCAAGGAGGAGGCTGGCGTTTTGGCATCGGTCGCGTCAGAAGTTTTTGCCCGTACCTGGACACTAGGGGCTTAGGGCATTGTTCTGCCCGTTATCATAAAGACTGAATACCTTAGGGAGTGTTTGGCGTCTCGACTTAGGCCCTATATGCATCAGCTCCGGGTCATGTCTTTGGTCAAATGTTGGGTTTTCCCGGCTCCTGTGTTTTGCTGCCTTACGCTCAGATCATCGGCCGACGCGGCACCGGAGAACTATCGCGATTGTGCCTGGTTCGCCAAAGCGAGCACCTCAAGAGAGAAAGCCAAAACTGATCGCTCATGATATAGCGAGAGACGGTCAACCACTCGATCGACTACCGGAATGTCTAGAATTCCTCCGCTTTGACGAAGGACCGCTTTCGGTCAGCACATACGCGCCCGAATTGGAGAGCTGTGCCCCTAGGGGCTATATCGTAGCCCCACCTTCGAACTCCAATGGCTAAGTGAAAGTGATAAAGCATTATAGTCCGGTTGCCTAGTTTGCTACGCTACTACCTCCTCCACAGGACCAAGGCGTTGGACTAAGTGTGAAAATGCGCTATTTTTGCAAACACCCCCGCACCATGTGCATGGGGGCTGAAGCCGAAGACTGCCATCTTTCAGGTTATATACAGATATACATTAACGGCCGCACAGGAGATATTCCAATACTTGAACGCACAAGTATAAAAAGCAATCATATGATAAATATGGTTTTACAAATCATACATGTCATTTGAACATAACATTTTTCGAGCACTGCGACTCTATTAAACGAGCGCCCCACAGGACTTCCCCAAAACAGTGCTCGGCGGGTAACCGGGTCTTGTCCAAACCCCGGGATGCAACATCGGTGGCATCCATCTCCGTCTAGTATGTCTTAACACAGGCGAAAGCCATCCGTGCACCCTCTATGCATGCCGACCGCTTCATCGCCTTGATATGCGGCACCGCCCCAAGAAATTGCTGCAATAAGCCAAAATAACTCTTCGGCTTGGGCCTATCCGGCCACAGATGAGCCACTACATCTGTCATTGCAAATCCGGACAATCTATTCAGCTCAGCCCACTCAGCCAACCGATTGGTCAATGGAAGTGGACACTCCGGACTGTGGAATTGAGACCAAAAAAGCTCTTACATCTCGTGATCCTTTTGGCTTTGGAAGTGCACGACCGCGTCCGCCGCACTCGCCGACAAATCCAGATAAGGATCCTCCGCACCCCACAGCTGGCCCAACTGAGCATACTTTTGATCCGTGAACTTCCTGTGCAGCAGAAAGGGCTTTCCAGCCGCAATGTCTCCGGCCTGACGCAGCTCCTCCTTTATAGCCCTCATCGCAGACGGGCATCCTTGGCTTCGGCGGTGGCCTTCTTCAGGTCCTCTTGCTCCGCTCGGCGTTCTTTTTCAAGAACCTCATAGCGGTCGGTAACATCCTTCAGCTTCATGGCCATTCCGGCCATCTCCTCCCTGCTTCGGCAGTGAGCAGCCTTTTCGGCTTTTAGCTCTTCGGCTGCCCTCGAGGCAGCCAGATCACTCCTTCCGCCTGCTCCTTGGCTCGAGCAAGCTCGCCTCAAGGTCCTCCACAGCAGTGGCACCATCCGCATTAAGCATACATGTTGTAAGGAGTGGGCATCAGCTCCCTTACTAGGTGACCACGGAGAAACAACCTACCTTGTGACTCGTCAAGTTGTTTATTGACCAGCGCGATGTCCGCATCTGCAACGTCGAGTTGCCGCTTTAGCTCGGCAACTTGTAGGATCGTTGAAGGTAAGAGTGTCTAGAGGGGGGGATTAGACTACTCGACAAGATAAAAGTTTAGCCTTTTGGCAAAGACAAGTTTTTGCCAGATTTTGCATATCACACAAGTCAAGCATCATGCATACAAGTCAAGTAGCAAACTACACATGCAATTCTAGAGTATGGGCAGCGGAAAGTAAATTGCACAAGTAGTAAAGAGAAGTGGAGAAGATCAAACGCAGTTTGGAGACACGGAGATTTTTCTCGTGGTTCCGATAGGTGGTGCTATCGTCAATCCACGTTGATGGAGACTTCAACCCACGGAGGGTAACGGCTGCGAGAGTCCACGGAGGGCTCCACCCACGAAGGGTCCACGAAGAAGCAACCTTGTCTATGCCATCATGGCATACGCCCACGGAGGACTAGCCTTACTCGGGGTAGATCTTCATGAAGTAGGCGATCTCCTTGCCCTTACAAACTTCTTGGTTCAACTCCACATCTCGACGGAGGCTCCCAAGCGACACCTAACCAATCTAGGAGGCACCACCCTCCAAAAGGTAATAGATGGTGTTGGTGATGATGAACTCCTTGCTCTTGTGCTTCAAATGATAATCTCCCCAACACTCAACTCTCCTCACTGATTTGGCTGTGGTGGAAGAAAGGATTGAGTGGAAAGCAACTTGGGAAGGCTAGAAATCAAGTTTCATATGGTGGGAGTGGAGCAACTTGATCTCAACACAAGGGTAGGTAGTTTTCTTCTCAGAAATGTAAGGTAGGAGTGGTAGTTCTTTCTGATGGCTCTCTCCACGAATGAAGAGGAGGTGGAGGGGTATTTATAGCATCCACACAAAATCCAACCGTTACACACATTTGACCAATCTCGGTCAGACCGAAGTTGACAACTCGGTGAGACCGAAAGTTCAAATCTTGTGAACGTTGGGATTTTCGGTGGGACCGAAAATACAATCTCGGTGAGTCCTATTCTTCCAAAGACTAGGGTTTGCCAATCTCGGTGGGACCGACTTTATCATCTCGGTGACACCGATATGATTACAGAAGGTTACAGAAGCTTGGCAACACTAGTTTCGGTGAGACCGAGTTTGGAATCGGAAAATCCGAAATTATTAGGGTTTGGCTATATGGCTGAGGTGGTTCATCTCGGTGTGACTGAGTTTATGGACTCGGTGGGACCGAGATTACTTATGAGTATATGTTGGAATGAAAGATTGCTGATAGTTTGGGAGATAGATCACTAAGCACTTTGAGCAACCAGATCATCATCATAACCTCATCCCCTTTTAATAGTATTGGCTTTCCTATAGACTCAATGTGATCTTGGATCACTAAACCAAAAATGGAGTCTTGAGCTTTTGCCAATGCTTTCCTTAGCATCCTAGGGGTCCACCTCTTTAGTCCTTTTGCCATGCCAAAGTGATTGACTTTCCTGAAACATACTTGATAAAAGCATTAGTCCAACCACAAAGTATGTTGTCATTAATTACCAAAACCACCCAGGGAGCAAATGTGCTTTCAATCTCCCCCTTTTTGGTAATTGATGGCAACACACAAAACAAGACATCAAAGCTTACTGAAATAAAGACAGAATTATCACTAAAGCTTTGACAAACATGTAGTACACAGGCTCCCCCTACAAGTGTGCAAGGTTTTCATAGATTATGGTTTTGGACTGCCACAAGCACACAAGAGAGAAGAACATGTGCTACATGCAGCTTGGCTATATGCATCAGAGCAGATGAGGATAAGTGAAAGATGATGCATATGTGCATGGTGATTTCTTGCAAACAAGTATTCACAAGCAAGTCACCATCATGCACATTCTGCAAGATGCATATACTTACCTTGAAGTTCCTTGGCATTGTACCTGAAGAAATAAGCTTGGGAAAACAAGGTTAGATAACACAAGAGTATTTCTTCAAACAACTGCAAGAACATCAAGAGTACCAAGCCAGGGATGACATGTATAAAGAGTGTCTCATGTTGAGCACTAGCTTGAATCAGCAAACATGTCTCCCAAGACTAAAAGATTTTCAATGAGCTCTGAGAGATTTTGCTTTCCATAAGATATCAATTGTGAGAGCGAAGAAAGCAAAATCAAAAGAATGATGCCAAATGTAATATCCAATGTGAAACACGGCAAAGCTTTGATGTGATCCTCTCCCCCTTAAGATAAGATTGATCTTCTTCTCCCTTTAAATCTTTTCTTCTCCCCTTATCTTCCCATCTCCCCCTAGCTCCCCCTAAATCTTCTCCCCCTTTGACATCAAGTGCCGAAAAGGATAGTAAACTAGGAAGGTCAGGAAAGATGGAAGGAAAGAAGTGGGATCCTTAAGAATCACAACTGAGCAAGCTAAATATGCAAAATAAATCATTTAGTTGAGCTGCAGAAGATGATATCCTGGTGAATGTAAATCGGTGACACCGAATTGATATGGATCGGTGAGTCCGAAAGTCAGAGACTTAGGGCAGATCCTTTTCGGTCAGACCGAAGTATTTAAATCGGTGACGCCGAGTTTAATTCCAAGGAAATACAGAAATAATTCAGCTCACTTTGCAAGGATTGTTTCAAAAGATTTGCAATGAATTTGTAAATGATTTTCAGGGAATAGATCAAAGCTAAAAAGATATACACAAAAACAGAAGCATAGAAATGAAAAAGATTGCTAGATGAAGTTTTTTTTTATTAAAAACAAACTTAATGAGAGAACATAAGAGAAAATAGAAAAACTCCAAAACATATGTACTTCATCTAGACACGGGTCGGCGACTAGGTCACCTATGTTTGAGTATATTGACTTAGGAGTCAAATGAGAACATTTCATCATAGGTCATACTCATCGTTTAAGCTCAAAAATGGGGTTGCCATTTTTCGATTAAGCATTTGATGTGATCACATCTTATGAAGCTGCTTGTACTCATGACTTTGAGCAAAGCTTCTTCAAGATGTGAAGAACATACCTTGGGCTTGTTGTTGCTTGTACTCATGTAGGTGAACTTGATGTAGATGCTCATAGAATGTGAAGTTGGAACACCTTTTCCTATCGTGTAGTTCATCTTCCTACATGGGTTAGGCAAGCAAGGAAATACTCAAGAATATCCAAGATGACAAGAGTGAAATACTAGATGTATTAGGTGTCAAAAAGGATATGTGGAATTTCGTTCCTTGAACTCAACATCCCAAAGGGCTAGATACTTGGTCAAATGACAAGATTACTCATGATTTGAGTGTGTGGTAATCTTGTGGAATGTAGACCATCCAAGTACCTGCAAGGAGTTAGATGCAATACAAGGGGCAAATGTGTCCAAGACATATGATCATCATCATAAGAGAAGTATCAAGGATTAGACAAGTAGGCTCATGCCTTGCATGCATCAATGGAGTTTTCACTCCAAGTTTGAAGCATCAATGATGTTCAACTCACTCCTCAAGCGACAAAACGCTTTCTCATCAAGTGGTTTTGTAAAGATATCAGCAAGTTGTTTGTCAGTTCGAACATGCTTAAGATCGATGTCCCCCTTAGCAATGTGATCACGAATAAAGTGGTGACAAACTTCAATGTGTTTCGTGCGAGAGTGTTGCACGGGATTGTGTCCAATCTTAATCGCACTCTCATTGTCACAAAGCAAAGGAACATGTCTCGCATGTATCCCATAATCCTTAAGCGTTTGTGTCATCCATAGCAACTGAGCACAACATGAACCAGCAGCAATATATTCTCTTGGCGAGAGATAATGATATCAATTTTGTTTCTTGGAGGACCAAGATACAAGGGATCGACCGAGGAATTGACATGTACCGAAGTTGACTTTCTATCAATCTGTCTCGGCATAGTCCGAGTCGGAATAGCCAACAAGATCGAAAGAGGCCCTCTTAGGATACCAAATGCCAAAGTTAGGTGTGTGTATCAAATATCTCACAATTCTTTTAACAGCTTTAAGATGACATTCTTTAGGGGCTGCTTGATATCGAGCACACATGCATACACTCAACATTATGTCAGGACGAGAAGCACAGAGATATAGTAGAGAACCAATCATGGATCGGTAAACCTTTTGATCAACAGGTTCTCCATCTTTTGTCAAGTCATTATGTCCACTAGTAGGCATGGGGGTTTTCATACCTTTGCTTTCTTGCATGTTGAACTTCTTGAAGAGATCCTTGGTGTACTTTGTTTGTGAGACAAAGGTGCCCTCCTTAGATTGCTTGATTTGCAACCCAAGGAAGAATTTGAGTTCACTCATCATGGACATCTCATACTTCTCCGACATAAGCTTTCCAAACTTCTCACTAAAATGAGGGTTAGTTGAACCAAAGATAATATCATCAACATATATTTGGCACACAAATAGTTCACCATCAACCCTTTTCGTGAATAGCGTTGAGTCTATTTTGCCAATCTCAAATCCTTTTTCAAGAAGAAAGCTAGTCAAGATTTGTACCAAGCTCTAGGAGCTTGTTTAAGACCATAAAGAGCTTTGTGCAACTTGTAAACATGATTAGGCTTTTAGGATTCACAAATCCGGAGGTTGTTTCACAAATACTTCCTCCTCAATTTCACCATTTAGGAAAGCACTTTTAATGTCCATTTGATAGAGAGTAATATCATGGTGGTTGGCATAAGCAAGAAGAATGCGAATGGACTCAAGTCTAGCAACGGGGCATAGGTCTCACCATAGTCCATACCTTCGACTTGTGTGTAACCTTGTGCTACGAGACGAGCCTTGTTGCGGATGACTTGTCCATCTTCATCTTGCTTGTTCTGAAACACCCATTTGGTTCCAATGACGTTTTGGTCATCATTGGGCTTCTCTACCAAAGTCCAAACGTTGTTCCTCTCGAAGTTGTGTAGCTCTTCGTGCATAGCGTTCACCCAATCCGTGTCTTCAAGCGCTTCTTCTACCTTCATAGGTTCAAGACTAGAAATAAATGAGTAATGCTCACAAAAGTTAGCTAAACGAGTTTTAGAGCGAGTAATTCTCCCGGAGTCGATGTCATTCATCATTTGTTCCACGGGAAGATTCTTCTTGACTCTTGCTCGAACTCGAGATAGCTTTTGTTGTGGTCGCGGCTGAGCTTCCTCATCATCCTCATCTTCCTCTTCTTCTTCATTGTTGTTGGTGTTGTCTTGAGGTGGTGGAGAAGGAGGTTGTGGTGGATCTTCTTGTTGCACTTCCTCATCTTGGTGAGTACCACTTGTGGAGGCCTCCATGTTGCCTTGAGGTTCATCTTGCCGTGAGGTAGGGGGCTCCACATATGTAGATGAGGTACTCTCCTTCACTTCCCTGGGACGGATCTTTCCAATAGATAAATCTTGAATGGCTTCCTATGGGTCCTTGTCTCCTACATCAATAGGCATTTGCTTTACTTGCGAGCCATTAGATTCATCAAACTTCACGTCTACCGTCTCTTCAACCTTTCGGGTGAAATTATTGTAGACACAGAGGTGTGGGAGTTTGATCCATAACCGAGGAAAAAGCCTTCATGAGATTTAGGAGCAAATTTAGACCGACGATGCTTATCAAGGATATAGCATTTTGAACCAAAGACACGAAAGTATCCCACTTGGGGTTTGTTACCGGTGAGGAGCTCGTATGAAGTCTTGCCGAGGAGCTTGTGAAGATAGAGCCTATTGATAGCATGACAAGCTGTCTCGACGGCTTCACCCCAAAAGTGTTTCGGTGTCTTGTATTCATCAAGCATCGTTCTCGCCATCTCAATGAGCGTTCGGTTCTTCCTCTCAACAACTCCATATTGTTGAGGAGTATACGTAGCCGAGAACTCATGTAGAATCCCTTCCTCATCGAGAAAAGAGTCCACATGGGCGTTCTTGAACTCCGTTCCATTGTCACTCCGAACTTTCTTGATCTTCACCTCAAATTGATTTTGGGCCTTTCTGGCAAAGGTTTTGAAGATCCTCTGAACCTGTGACTTGTCATCAAGGAAAAATACCCACGTAAATCTGGAATAATCATCAACTATAACTAGACCAGAGGAGTTACCACCAAGGCTTTTGTAAGCATTGGGACCGAAGAGATCCATATGAAGAAGCTCAAGCGGTCTCCTTGTGGTCATGATGTTCTTCACGGGATGACTTCCACCTACTTGTTTTCCTGCTTGACAGCACTACTGAGTCTATCTTTGTCAAAGAAAACATCTTTAACACCAAGAATGTGATCACCTTTGATTAGCTTGTCTAGATTACGCATACCAACATGTCCAAGCCTCCTATGCCATAACAAACCTTTAGCAGATTTAGCAATGAAGCAAGTTCTAGGTTGAGCTTTCTTAGTGAAATCAACAATGTATAGATCACCTCTACGGATACCGGTAAAAACCATGTTATGATTGTCACGACGAAAGACTTGGCAATCTACTTCGGTGAATAGCACATTAAATCCAAAGTCAGCTAATCTAGACACGGAAAGTAAATTGTATCCAAGTGATTCAACAAGCATGACATTTTTAATGGAGCTATCATGAGATATGGCCACCTTACCAAGGCCAAGTACCTTACCCTTGGAGTTGTCTCCAAAAGTCACATACTTGCGTGGACCATCGTTCTTTGCAAGCTCTCGAAACATGTCTTCATCTCCGGTCATGTGATCGGTGCATCCACTATCAAGAATCCACTCTTTTCCACCAGATATGTAGTCTCTCGATTTGCCATAAGATTGAGACTCTTCATGATCTTGTCTAGCTCGGTGTCCTAATCGAGTAATCGTCATCATGCTCATGCTCATCATCATATTGACCCATAGATAATTCATCATCAATACCTAGGTCAATTTTACAATGACTTGCATCAGTTTTGTCAATGTGACAATAATCATCGGAATGCAATACAAGAGCGTTTCTAATTAGAACATTGATAAGTCCGGGATCACCCTTCTTTTTCATAAGATCACGAAGCTCAAAGAAGCATTTATCAAAGTTGGGATCATTGGGGCGCATCATATCAAACTCAATAGTCTTGTATAGAATTTCATCAAGACCTCTAAAAAAGTAGTCCGGATAAAGTTCTTCCAAGAACTTCCACATAGCATAGGCGCACTCAAAGTTTGTAACAAGCTCAAGCAAGTTATCGGGCAAGCCTCTAATGATGAGATTTACAGTTCTAAGGTTACGAAGCAAATCAAGCTCTTCATCCATAGTAGGGTGCAAGGGGTCAAATGGAGGTACATATGGGGTTTCAACATATTTGCGCAAGTTGTACATCTTAAAGATAGCAAGCATTTCAATCCTCCACGAGTTATATGACACTCCATCAAGAATAGGCACTCTATGACTAACACTCCCAAACGTAGACACGTCCATCTTCCTCCAATGGTGTGCAAACCAAAGCAATGGAAACCTGGCTCTGATACCAATTGTAGGATCGTTGAAGGTAAGAGTGTCTAGAGGGGGTGGGGATTAGACTACTCGACAAGATAAAAGTTTAGCCTTTTGGCAAAGACAAGTTTTTGCCAGATTTTGCATATCACACAAGTCAAGCATCATGCATACAAGTCAAGTAGCAAACTACACATGCAATTCTAGAGTATGGGCAGCGGAAAGTAAATTGCACAAGTAGTAAAGAGAAGTGGAGAAGATCAAACGCAGTTTGGAGACACGGAGATTTTTCTCGTGGTTCCAATAGGTGGTGCTATCGTAAATCCACGTTGATGGGGACTTCAACCCACGGAGGGTAACGGCTACGAGAGTCCACGGAGGGCTCCACCCACGAAGGGTCCACGAAGAAGCAACCTTGTCTATGCCATCATGGCATACGTCCACGGAGGACTAGCCTTACTCGGGGTAGATCTTCACGAAGTAGGCGATCTCCTTGCCCTTACAAACTTCTTGGTTCAACTCCACATCTCGATGGAGGCTCCCAAGCGACACCTAACCAATCTAGGAGGCACCACCCTCCAAAAGGTAATAGATGGTGTTGGTGATGATGAACTCCTTGCTCTTGTGCTTCAAATGATAATCTCCCCAACACTCAACTCTCCTCACTGATTTGGCTGTGGTGGAAGAAAGGATTGAGTGGAAAGCAACTTGGGAAGGCTAGAAATCAAGTTTCATATGGTGGGAGTGGAGCAACTTGATCTCAACACAAGGGTAGGTAGTTTTCTTCTCGAAATGTAAGGTAGGAGTGGTAGTTCTTTCGATGGCTCTCTCCACGAATGAAGAGGAGGTGGAGGGTATTTATAGCATCCACACAAAATCCAACCGTTACACACATTTGACCAATCTCGGTCGGACCGAAGTTGACAACTCGGTGAGACCGAAAGTTCAAATCTTGTGAACGTTGGGATTTTCGGTGGGACCGAAAATACAATCTCGGTGAGTCGGATTCTTCCAAAGACTAGGGTTTGCCAATCTCGGTGGGACCGACTTTATCATCTCGGTGACACCGATATGATTACAGAAGGTTACAGAAGCTTGGCAACACTAGTTTCGGTGAGACCGAGTTTGGAATCGGAAAATCCGAAATTATTAGGGTTTGGCTATATGGCTGAGGTGGTTCATCTCGGTGTGACTGAGTTTATGGAATCGGTGGGACCGAGATTACTTATGAGTATATGTTGGAATGAAAGATTGTTGATAGTTTGGGAGATAGATCACTAAGCACTTTGAGCAACTAGATCATCATCATAACCTCATCCCCTTCTAATAGTATTGGCTTTCCTATAGACTCAATGTGATCTTGGATCACTAAACCAAAAATGGAGTCTTGAGCTTTTGCCAATGCTTTCCTTAGCATCCTAGGGGTCCACCTCTTTAGTCCTTTTGCCATGCCAAAGTGATTGACTTTCCTGAAACATACTTGATAAAAGCATTAGTCCAACCACAAAGTATGTTGTCATTAATTACCAAAACCACCCAGGGAGCAAATGTGCTTTCACAACTCTATCAGTCCGGCTGGCCACCGGACGATCCGCCACCTGCATAGGAAAGGCGAGAATTAATAACTGAGATTATGATCCTCGGCACGCTGTCGCTCTCGATAACATGCCGAGTCTCAGGGGCTACTATCTATACATGGCGCACTCTATGTGCAAAACTGTCAAAAGGTATGTCATTTTTACGTACCTCAAACCCCGCCAGTAAACTTCTGACGGCATCATGCAACCCGCCCTCAGTGGATGAAATTCTTTCAATCACCATACTCATTAATGTACGGTGATCTTCTGAGATAGACGCCCTCTCGAGCAGATCCTTCAGCTCCCCCGGCCGTACACCAGTTGGTGCCGAACTCTCTGGCCCTGCCGGACTCGGGGATACCCTCCGCGACGACACCTCAGGGTCGTCTGCCCCGCCTGATGGTGCGGCAGATGGAGGCGTCTCGCTCTCCATCATCTCCGGACGAAGGTCCCCCGAAGACGAGCTCAGCTGAGAAGGACGGAGATCCGAACTACAAGGTAAAAACTTTGGTTATCCTTAGAAGCAAAAATAGGGATGTCCCTTATTACAAAACTCCCCTTTTTCTACTTACGGCTTGCTAGAGGGCTGATTCCTTAGGGGAGATAGTGCGGCCGGCGCTTCCCCTGGCACAGGACCCTCTGGTGAAGATTTCTTCCCTCCCTTTGAGGCCTTAGCCTCTGGATCTTCGGAAGCGGTCCTTGTCGGTGTCAAAACCGACAGATCTCGGGTAGGGGGTCCCGAACTGTGCGTCTAGGTGGATGGTAACAGGAGACAAGGGACACGATGTTTTTACCCAGGTTCGGGCCCTCTCGATGGAGGTAAAACCCTACTCCTGCTTGATTGATATTGATGATATGGGTAGTACAAGAGTGGATCTACCACGAGATCAAGGAGGCTAAACCCTAGAAGCTAGCCTATGGTATGATTGTGTATGATGTATCTCTATCGACTAGCCTGGCCTCGGTTTATATAATGCACCAGAGGCCTAGGATAAAAAGAGTCCTAGCCGAATACGCCGGTGGGGGAGGAGTCCTTGTCTTGATCGCCAAGTCTTGTGGATTCTTCCTTGTATGCGGCAGCTGTCCGGACTGGCCCATGAGTATACGGCCATGGGGGACCTCGGCCCAATCCAACAGATCGGGAGATGACATGGTGAGTACCCCCTAGTCCAGGACACTGTCAGTAGCCCCCTGAACCGGTCTTCAAGTTAGGGACGCTCCTCGATTCTTCCGAACTGTTCTTCATCTTCGGTCGCCGGTCTTGAAAGCCGGTTCAACATATCTTCTCATCTTCGATCTTGAGGATAGTCGAAATGCATTCGACGAGTTTACACGTCGGGTATCCGAGGAGCCCCTTTAAGTTTCCGGCCTTTATCAATGCCTTATTATTTTTCTGCCACACCTCGGGTTCGAAGTTGTTCCCGGGAGGCAGTGTCCTCTTGTGTCCGAATTCTAACGCCGGACTGCATTCGAGGTATCTTTTGCAGCCGAGCACCAATGCCGGACTGCTTCCCAGTTCTAACACCGGACTATGTATCCGAGCTCCAACGCCGGACTGTATCCAAGCTCCAACGCCGGACTATGTATCCGAGCTCCAACGCTGGACTATATCCGAGCTCCAACGCCGGACTATATCCGAGGTGTCATAAATCACCTTGGTTCAAAGAAGTTTGAAGGAGTTTAGCCGAGCTTAATGCCGGAAATGCCCTCTAAGGAGCCAGCCACGAGCGCCCGAGCTTTATGCCGGACTACTTCCGAGGTGGTGCACCACCCCGAATGTGGGCCGATTTTTGTCAATATTTTTGATTGGTGCAATTTATTTTCTGCCGAGATACATAGCCAGTAGCCCTCAAGGTGGGTATCGGTCTAAAACCCGAGATGCACATGAAGGATGACATAAGACCGCTGATCCCTGTAGCTGTTGAGACTCAGTTTGATTTGCAAAATTGGTCTGAGGATCGAGTCCTAGCTCGCAGAATACTTGGGACACACAAAGCGGCATGCTCGATCCTCAAGACTCGGGTTGGGTGCGGCCGACCAACCCGAGGATCAAAATCTCCTCGAAATCAGACAGCACTTAGAATTTTCTCGCATAGAACAGCAATGAAGTAGGCCCGAGACACCGGGTCGGGTGGCAACACCGCATCGGGGATTAATGTGCCCTTTAATATTTGTAAATAATAAGCCCGAAGCCCAGTAGCCCCCGAGCCTTAATGCAGGCACGGGAGGCCGAATTAAGGATCAATATCCATAGTAAAATCACAAATTATGTGTAATGACTCTATGTATCCAAGTACTTTACGTCATAATGCTCGGATCCGCATTGTACAAAACTTTGTTGACCGACGATCGGCTTCCACCTCCTCGGCCAATAGCCAAGGAGTGTTTGTCCTACTTTTAAAGCCTTTATGAGGGCAAAGATTTACAACAAACAAGGCAATCTGGCCATACGGTTTTATAAACAAAGGTACGCGGAGAGACATGTTATATTACTATTTAATAGAAGAAATGTCTTCCAAAGAAAATAGTCCCGCTATCGGTTCCTTTCTTTGGGTTGTCATGCTAAGCATGATCATGAAACCTTAGCTCCAATGTAAGAGCAAAATATCGAGGATTTAGTTTGGGAGGCCAGTTAATAGCCCCCGGTAGTGTTCGGCGACAGTCGAGGTCAAGCCGTAAACACTTCGGCCATTGTTATGAATGGCCCGTCGTTTGACGCCGTCATCGGATCGCCAACCAGTTTACGCTTATTGTGAAAGTTAGTTTTCGGCTTTCTCCACTGAGGTGCTTAACCATGTGAGATGGAAGCACAATCGCAGTGGTTCTCCCTTTGCACACCTTGCCGAACAAAGCCGAACATAGGAGTCAAGCGCAGGAGCCGGGCAACCCAACTATTGACCGAAGACACAATTCAAAACCGATGCATATATAGCAATATCCGAGAATGTTTTTGCCGAATCTCTAAAGGTGTCCGGCGTTGCACTGCGAGACTTGTGCTGAAAACACACAAATAGTTTAGAAGTGCCATCAGCTCGAAAAGCCAAAAAACTTATTCAAAAGGTTAATGTCCGAACTAGAACAAGTGTTCGGTGCCAATCCGAAAATTGTACTTTAGAAAAAAAAGGTGCTTCTGCAGTGCTTGAACATGACACATCCTATATCAAAACTTCAAGCGGGTCAGCCTACGGCTTCAACCTCCTATCCCGAAGGCGGAGTACTTCTTACTAGGCCAGTTTAGCAAACTAAACTCTAGCGGCTTTGAGAGAGAAATTAGTCTTCCCGCTAGTGACCGCACACTTGTGTCAAAAAAGGAGTGATAAATAATAATAAAAAGTTTGCAACGACTAAGAAGAGAAACACCTATCAGTAAACGGCTCATAGAAATTTAAGAGCCCCCAAATGACTTGGGTAAAAGAATGATTGCATGTACCGAAGTACTTATATCATATCTATGTTCAACCGAACTTTAAACGCGTCTTAACCGACCTTCGGCTTCTCCCTCTTCGGTCAAGGACCGAAAAGTGTTATGTACTCCATCTGTCGAGAATATCGACGGTGTTTCCAATAACCAGCAATCAGGCCATAAGGCTGTAATGCATAAAGCGCGCTCAGGGAACTTATGCTATATTACTGCGAAGAGTAAGAAGCATCTTCAAAGAAAATAGTACCCCCACTGATACCTTTCTTCGGTGCTCATTGTTATTATGAGACTTGTGCAATAGATTTTTTGTACTCAT